>JAFFSR010000006.1:0-330000 GCA_017163975.1 Anastatus disparis | reverse complement strand
TAAATGTATGTGTGTATGTGTATGTGTGTATGTGTATGTCTGCATGTATATGTGTGTATGTGTGTATTTGTTTGTGTGTATGTGTGTATGTATAAGTATGTACGTCCATGTGTGTATGTCTCTGTGTGTATTAGTATTTGTGTAAGTGTATTTGTATGGCTGTATGTGCCTGTGTTAATAGGTGTATGTGTGTATGTTTGTGTGTATGTGTGTATCTGTGTATGTGTATGTGTGTATGTGTATGTCTGCATGTATATGTGTGTATGTGTGTATGTTTGTGTGTATGTGTGTATGTCTATGTGTGTAGGAGTATCTTATGTTATGTTTTCCGTATGTGTGTATGCATATGTGTGTATGTTCATGTTAAGTGTTGTGTTGTGTGTGTGTATGTGTGTATGTGTATTTGTTGTTTTGTGTTGTGTTGTGTATGTGTGTTTTTGTATGTTGTATATGTGTATTGTTATGTATTTTGTTATATGTATGTATTAGTATGTACTTATGTTTATGTTAATGTGTTATGTATGTGTATGTTTGTTACGTTTTGTTATTAATGTATGTGTTTTTATCTTATTTATCTTATATTATTTTTTTTTATTCTTTTTTGTATTTTTTTGTTTTATTTATATATTTCTATTTAGTTATTTTTTGTGTATTTATGTGTTACGTTATTGTTATTTATTATACATATTTATTTTATGTGTATGTGTTTGTATGTGTATGTGTATGTTTGTATGTGTATGTATATGTGTGTATGTGTATGTGTTTATGTGTTTATGTGTATGTGTGTATGTGTATTGTGTATGTGTTATGTATGTGTATGTGTATGTGTGTATGTGTATTGTGTATGTGTATGTATGTGTTATGTGTGTGTGTGTATGTGTGTTATGTTATGTGTATGTATGTGTTATGTGTTATGTGTATGTATGTGTATGTATGTATGTGTATGTGTGTATGTGTTATGTATAGTTTTTATGTGTATTTATGTTTTGTTTTATTTTTTTTTCTGTTGTGTGTTTTTTTTTTTTATTTTTTTTTTTTTTTTTTTTTTTAGTTTTTTTTTTGTGTGTTGTTGTTTGTTATGTGTTATGTGTATGTTTTTTTTGTTTTGTTTATGTTTTTTTTTTTTATTTATATTTGTATGTGTATGTGTTATGTGTATTCTTATTATATGTTATTATGTGTTATTGTTGTTGTTTTTTTATTTTTTGTTTTTTTTTTTTTTTTTTTTTTTTTTTTTTTATTTTTTTTTTTTTTTTTATTGTTTTTATGTTTATTATATGTGTTATTGTTTATGTTTATGTGTTATGTTTATTTATTTTTTTTATTATTTTATTTTATTTTTTTATGTGTTTTTATTTTTTTTTTTTTATTTTATTGTTTTTTTTTTAGTATTGTATGTTGTTGTCCTGTGTTATTATTTTTGTTTTTTGTTGTGTTTTTATTTGTTATGTGTTTGTTTATGTGTTGTTATGTGTATGTGTGTATGTGTTATGTGTGTATGTGTATGTGTGTGTGTCATTATGTGTTTTATTGTATGTGTTGTGTATGTGTGTTGTGTGTGTTATGTGTGTGTGTGTATGTGTATGTTGTTTAATTTTGTTATGTGTATTGTTTATGTGTGTTATTTGTTATTTTTTTTTTTTATTTATTTTTGTGTTTTTTATGTGTTATGTGTTATGTGTATTGTGTGTATGTGTATGTGTGTATGTGTATGTGAGTATGTGTGTATGTGTATGTGTGTATTGAATGTGTCATGAGTATGTGTGTATTTATTTGTGTGTAAGTGTATGTGTAGTGTATGTGTGTATGTGTATGTGTATAGGTGTATGTGTATGTGTATGTGTGTATGTGTCATTTACGTTATTGTGTATTTATATTATTGTGTATGTTATTGTATGTTTATGTGTTATGTGTCTTGTATGTGTGTATGTGTTATGTTTATGTCTTACGTATCGTTATGTGTGTATGGATGTGTTATGTTTATGTCTGTACATGTATGTGTGTATTGTGTGTATGTGTATGTGTGTATGTGTATGTCTGCATGTATATGTAGTATGTGTGTATGTGTTTGTGTGTATGTGTTTGTATAATGTGTACGTGTATGTGTGTATGTGTATGTGTTATGTGTATATGTGTATGTTAATTGTGTATGTGTATGTGTGTATGTGTATTTTAGATAATATATGTGTTATTATTGTTTATTTATGTGTGTATGTAAATGTGTTATTGTGTATTATATGTGTGTATGTGTATGTCCATGTATATGTGTTATGTGTGTATGCTATGTGTTATTTTATGTCTAATTGTATGTATGTGTTATGTGTATGTGTGTATGTGTATGTCTGCATGTATATGTGTTATGTGTTATTTGTTTGTGTTATGTGTGTATGTATAATATTACTCCATGTTTATGTCTCTGTGTTATAGTATTTGTGTAGTGTATTTTATGTTATTTCTGTTTATTGTATGTTGTGTTTTTTTTGTGTATTTATGTGTGTATTGTATTTGTATGTATTTTTTTGTGTTGTGTATTGTTTGTTTTTTTTATTTTTGTTTTTTTTTTTTATATTAATTTTTATGTTTATGTGTATGTGTGTATGTGTATTTGTATGTGTATGTTGTATTTATTTTTTTTTTTTTTATTTATTTTTTTTTTATTGTGTGTTTTATGTTGTTGTTATTTATGTTATTGTTATGTGTATTTTATGTTTTGTTTGTTTGTTTTTTATTGTTAATTTTATGTTATTGTTTGTGTTGTGTTATATGTTTTTTGTTATGTTATGTGTGTGTTATGTGTTTGTATGTGTTATTATGTTATTTTTTGTTTTTTTTTTTTTTTTTTTTTTTTTATTTTATTTTTTCTTTATCGTTTATTTGTATGTGCATGTGTGTATGTTTATGTCTTATTTATGTGTGTATGTGTGTGTTTTTTTTTTGTATGTTTTTATGTATATGTGAGTATGTGTTATGTGTTTGTGTGTATGTGTTTGTATAAGTGTGTACGTGTATGTGTGTATGTGTATGTGTGTATGTGTATATGTGTATGTTAATGTGTGTATGTGTATGTGTGTATGTGTATTTGTAGATAAGTATATGTGTATATGTATGTGTTTATGTGTATGTGTGTATGTAAATGTGTGTATGTGTGTATGTATATGTGTGTATGTGTATGTCCGCATGTATATGTGTGTATGTGTGTATGCGTATGTGTGTATGTTTATGTCTAAGTGTGTAAATGTATGTGTGTATGTGTATGTGTGTATGTGTATGTCTGCATGTATATGTGTGTATGTGTGTATTTGTTTGTGTGTATGTGTGTATGTATAAGTATGTACGTCCATGTTTGTATGTCTCTGTGTGTATGAGTATTTGTGTAAGTGTATTTGTATGGGTGTATGTGTCTGTGTTAATAGGTGTATGTTTGTGTTTATGTTTGTGTGTATGTGTATGTGTGTATGTGTATGTGTGTATGTGTATGTGTATGTGCGTACGTGTATGTGTGTACGTGTAATTGTATGTGTGTATGTGTATGTGTGTTTGTGTATGTGTGTATGCGTAAGTGTGAATGTGTATGTAAATGTTTGCATGTGTATGTGTGTATGTGTATGTGTGTAAGTGTATTTGTGTCATTATATGTGTGTTTGTGTATGGGTGTATGTGTATAGGTGTATGTGTATGTCTGCATGTATATGTGTGTATGTGTGTATGCATAAGTGTGTTTGTGTATGTGTGTATGTCTATGTGTGTAGGAGTATTCGTGTATGTGTATGTTTTTTGTATATGTGTGTATGCGTATGTGTGTATGTTCATGTGTAAGTGTGTATGTGTATGTGTGTATGTGTATGTGTGTATGTGTATGTGTATTTGTGTATGTCTGCATGTATATGTGTATGCGTGTATGTATTTGTGTGTATGTGTGTATGTATTAGTATGTACGTGTATGTGTGTATGCCTATGTGTGTATGAGTATTTGTGTATGTGTACGTGTGTATGTGTATGTGTGTACGTGTATGCGTGTATATGTATGTGAGTGTATGTGTGTGTATGTGCGTATGCGTGTATATGTATGTGTGTATGTGTATGTGTGTATGAGTATGCATGTATATATATGTCTGTATATGGTGTATGTTTGCATGTTTTAATGTGTATGTGTATGTTCGTACGTGTATGTGTGTATGTGTATGTGTATACGAGTATGTGTATGTGTGTATGTGTAGGTGTGCTTGTGTATGTGTATGTTTGTATGTGTATGTGTGTATGTGTATGTGTTTATGTGTTTATGTATGTTTGTATGTGTATGTGTATGTGTGTATGTGTATGTGTTTATGTGTTTATGTATGTTTGTATGTGTATGTGTATGTGTGTATGTGTATGTGTTTATGTGTATGTGTGTATGTGTATGTGTGTATGTGTAGTGTGTATGTGTATGTGTGTATGTGTATGTGAGTATGTGTATGAGTGTATGTCCATGTGTGTATGTGTATGTGTGTATGTGAATGTGTGCATGTGTATGTGTGTATGTGTATGTGTGTAAGTGTATGTGTGTAAGTGTATGTGTGTATGAGTGTATGTGTATAGGTGTATGTGTATGTGTATGTGTAGATGTGTGCATGTGTACGTGTATGTGTGTATGTGTATATGTATGTGTCTATGTGTATTTGTTGATGTGTATGTGTGTATGTGTTCCCCGTATGTGTGTATGTGTGTATGTTTATGTCTCTACGTGTATGTGTGTATTTGTATGTGTGTATGTTTATGTCTGTACATGTATGTGGGTATGTGTGTATGTGTATGTGTGTATGTGTATGTGTTTATGTGTATGTGTGTATGTGTATGTGTGTATGTGTGTGTCTGCATGTTTATGTGAGTATGTGTGTATGTGTTTGTGTGTATGTGTTTGTATAAGTGTGTACGTGTATCTGTGTAAATGTATGTGTGTATGTGTATGTGTGCATGTGTATGTGTGTATGTGTATTCGTAGATGAGTATATGTGTATGTTTGTGTATATGTGTGTGTGTATGTAAATGTTTTTATGTGTGTATGTGTATGTCAGCATGCATATGTGTGTATGTGTGTATGTGTTTGTGTGTATGTGTGTATGTATTAGTGTGTACGTGTATGTGTGTATGTGTATGTTTGTTTGTGTATGTGTGTATGCGTATGTGTGTATGTGTATGTCTGCATATATATGTGTTATGTGTGTATTTGTTTGTGTGTATGTGTGTATGTATAAGTATGTACGTGTATGTGTGTATGACTCTGTGTGTATTAGTATTTGTGTATGTGTATTTGTATGGGTGTATGTGTCTGTGTTAATAGGTGTATGTGTGGATGTTTATGTGTGTATGTTTATGTGTGTATGTGTATGTGTGTATGTGTGTGTGTGTATGTGTATGTGTATGTGCGTACGTGTATGTGTGTACGTGTAATTGTATGTGTGTATGTGTATGTGTGTTTGTGTATGTGTGTATGCGTATGTGTGTATGTGTATGTAAATGTGTGCATGTGTATGTGTGTATGTGTATGTGTGTAAGTGTATGTTTGTTATTATATGTGGGTTTGTGTATGGGTGTATATGTATAGGTGTATGTGCATGTGTATGTGTGTATGTGTGCATGCGGACGGGTATGGGTGTATGTGTATATGTATGTGTGTATGTGTATTTGTTGACGTGTATGTGTGTATGTGTTTCTTGTATGTGTGTATGTGTATGTGTGTATGTGTATGAGTATGTGTTTATGAGTATGTGTTCATGCGTAGGTGTGTATGCGTATGTGTGTATGTGTATGTGTGTACGTGTAATTGTATATGTGTATGTGTGTATGTGTGTATGTGTGTATGTGTATGTGTGTAGGTGTATGTGTGTATGTGTCTGTGTGTATGTGTATGTGTGTATGTGTATGTGTGTATGTATATGTGTATGTGTATGTGTGTATGAGTATGTGTTCATGTGTATTCGTGGATGTTGGAGTATAGGATATTAAAAAAATGAAAATATTGAAAATAATGATTGTCTTTTAATACTACAATTTTATTTATATTGAATCCATTAAAGACCGATTTTTAAAAATTTTAACTGTATTTTATATTGCGGAAGATTAACACAACAATATATTATACGTGCATTCGTAATGGTTGAAAGTGATAGAAGGAATTTTTTTAGAAATAATCAAGAAGAAATAACAATTACGCATAGAATGTTATCAAAGTTTATTAGATTATGCAATAAATAGTGCTTCAAATGTTTCAACAAATTTTGAAAACAAAGACAGAATTGGGAATCTTTTTATTTCACCCTTATCATATATTGTTATTCCAAGATATATGCAGCAATATTATCAAGATGCCATGGCAATAATGAGATCAGTAGGAAAACCAGACTTATTTATAACAATGACATGTAATCCTGAAAGGTAGGAATTGAAAGAAATTCAAAGAAATTTTCCAGAACGAATAACTCCTAATGACATACTAAATATCACAGTAAGATTATTCTATACAACATTTAAAATGTGATTAAATTATATTATAAAAAACGAGATTTTCGGTCTTGTTACAGCTTATGTATTTTCGATTGAATTTTAAAAAAGAGGATTACCTCACGCACATATTATTATAACATTACATCATAATCATAAGATAGTAGCTCTAGAAAATATTGATAAATATATTTCAGCAGAAATACCTTCATCAGAAAATAAATATTTACAAAAATTAGTAATTAAATACATGTTACATGGACCACACACAGATAAATCACCTTGTTACGATAAAAATAAAATTATATGTAAAAAAAAATTTCCAAAATCATTTAATGAAATTACAATAGTTAAAAAAATAAGAAATAATATTTTAGATAGTCATACGTATAATTTAAGAAATAATAAAAAAAATTATACAAGCTAATAATTCAATGGTAGTCTATTACAACAGTTTTTTGCTAGCAAAATATAATGCTCACATCAATACTGATTTTTGTATGTCAGTACAAAGTATAAAATATATTTATGATTATATTTATAAAGGTGTAGATAAAGCTTACTGTAAAATAAAACAAGATGAAATTGAAGAAAATAATAAAGATGATATTTATGATGAAATAACTCAATACATAGATGCACTGAGAAGAAAAAACAGTCGTAGTCACTGGAATCTCCGGTCGCTCTGTCTTTAATACTCGGGTAGCAGGACTTAAGAAGTGTTAACTTACTGCCAGAAGTTACAATACCTTGAGTCTCCGATAAGAATTGCCTGAGTGCTCAAGTCGGGAGACTCAAGGAGTTTCTGCTTGAGTCATCAAGAAGTATTAACTAGAGAATCCAGTTGTACCAACCGTGGTCCATTCTAAAAGTCGGAAAAGTATTTAAAAATTTTGAGGTTATAAATTCCATATGCATAAGAGCTCTACATGCACACGTACACACACACACACACACACACACACACACACATATATATATATATATATATATATATATATATATATATATATATATATATACAAACTCATACAGATATAAAATCGTAAATCAATTGTGAAATTTAATTTATATGAATCGAAAAATTGAAAAATATATTGAAATCAAAAAGCAGTTATGAATAGAAGATGAAAATTAACTTTGAATATCATCATAACTATTATAAGATATAGAAAGATTTTTCTAAATAAGATGAATTTAAAATAAAAGAAATTTTACGAGTTCTAATAATAAAATGAAACTGTCATTAAAAAATTTAATTTTTATCTTCAAAGTTGAAATGTGTAATACATATACATAAATTTATTTTTATATACAATAATGCATGATTAAAAGTAAAACCAAAAGACATCATTACATACAACAATAATAATAACATATATTTATATAAGTAAATTAACGTACGTAACTATGCATATATCAATATAGATGTGTTATTTATAATGTAAGCGATAAATAATTACAAAAATATATTAGTAAAACTTTTTATTTAATGAAATATTTTTTACAAAATATATTTTGTAGTAATTAATAAACTTTCTTCTATTTTTAGCATAACACAAGGGTGTATATCTCGTAAATCTTTCGTATTTTTTAGAAGTTTGATTGTGTATTCTTGTACGCAATGCGCATAATATTGGTCATCAAAATATAAACTTATTAAGGGTTGCATTAATAAAAATATATCTTCATTTTCAACGAAAACGTTAATAATTTTACCAAAAGTTATATTTTTTTCTGCAATCTCAATTACAAAAACCATATTGATATTGTATTTGATGCCTTTTGATTCTGCGTGATTTACTGAAAATATTTCTTTTTTCGAATCTTGAAAATACTTCTGTCTTGTGAGCTGATCGATTGCAGAAAAAGACTCAAATTTCACTTCAGTTGGAATTTTTTAATTTGTTTTAAAAATGTCAATCGCAGTTGGATTTTAAAGTTATGGTTTTTAATAAATTTATTTTATTATTTGACGTAATAGCTGACAATTTTATTTGTCTATGTTTAGACTCGGGTCGCATCGACCAGTAATTGACATGAGGTCCATTTTTTTTTTCACTCGAACTATTCGTAACAATTTACACAAATTAATCGTAAACAAAACTTTCTGTTATGTTGCTTTTTAACGGTTCTTGGCTTTGTCCAGTCGGTAACATTCGAGCAGGGAAGTAGGCAGTGCTGGATTTTCAATAAGACACTACTTGAGGCTCGGGTAAAGTTTGCTTGAGTCAACTAAAGACTCTCCTGCCCGGCGCATTAAGGCCAAGAGAACTGTTTTTTTTTTCTGAGTGTGGAAGATATTTAAGTCCAATGGAAGCCGCATGGAGATTACAAGAATTTTCACTATGAGGTAGAAGTCATACAGTAATAAGATCAGAGCCGGACTTAGGTTTTTGCCACCCTATGCCATTGACAATTTGCCGCCCCTTGTAAAGAAATTAATATTGGAAAAAGTAAAAATTTGATTTGCATCAATTTATTTATTTCTAAATATATTAACTTGATATTTTTCCATGTATAAATTATTTATTCAAAAACATTTAATAATAAAATATCTAACAAGAATCAAATTTTTCAATTATTCATATAATTTTTTTTCTTGATTTTCTTGTTGCAAAATCATCAATAATTTTATCATAATCAAGTTTCATCGTTGATTCAGCTTCAATGATTAACAATTATAAAGAATTAAGTCTCTCTTGCTTTTGATTAGACCTTAAATAATCTTTCACCCTTTTTAAAGCTGAAAAAGATCTTTCTCCCGAGCAATTTGATACCATTAAGCACAAATACATTGAAAGGGCAACAGTTACATTGGGATACAATAATTTCATGTAGCTTTTTTCATGTAACATTTCATATAATTTCGAAGCTGAAATTTCTATTATACTTTGTGAGGTAAGATACGCAGCGAGATGTTTACATTCAATTTCGAGCGAACTTTCTAAATCTTTTGGATATTTATTTACTAAATTAACAACTTTTTGTGAAATGTCTCCCAATTCCATGCATTGCAATTTTGAAATCCAAAATAATTATTTATTTTTGAATAGGCTTCTTTACGTTTTTCTGATTCACTTACGAGTCTTGCAATGATCTCATAAAAAAATTCAATTTTTAACTTCTTTTTCCTCTGTGTGATTCGAATACGTCCTCTGAATTCACATCATCAAAATGTTTTCGCTTTCTACGTCGATTATAATCGGCTTTGTAAGAATCTGTACCGAACTTTTCTATAGCCTTGATTTCATAATTATCAAAATCCTGACGTATATTATTTAAAAATTGAATCAACGATTCATATAATTCAACAACAGAAGTTAATTCTGTTTTTTCACTCTGCAAAATCTTACTAACAGCGTTGAAGCGATCCAAAATATAATTCCAAAACAATGATACAAAAACAGTCTCTAAAGAATTAAGATTCTCAAAAAGACCATTCGCTTTAGCCCTTGTAAAAGGCTTTTCATTTTGATCTTGAGAAATTTCAGTTAGCACAGATATTATTTTATCAAATGATTCGACTAAAGCCTTACACACGTCATAACGTGCAGACCATCGAGTTATTGATAAACTTTTTACTGAATGATTTGATTCGGATAAACGTTGCCATCTATACGGAGAAGAAGAAAAGAAATTATACAAGTTTTGTAAATTAAGAAAAAAATATATTGCTATGGAGTTTGATTTCACAGAATTTTCAGCCACAAGATTGAGTGAATGTGCCGAACAGGGTATCCATTCTGCAAGAGGATTGATCTCTTGTATTTTTGCTTGAGTGCCAGAGTATATACCAGCCATGTTACTCGCATTGTCATAACACTGGCCTCGACAATCTTAAATATTTATATCATATTCATTTAAGGTAGTAATTATACAATCCGCAATCGCTGTGCCTGTATGTTTACAATTTAGAATGAACTTGATGAATCGTTCTTTTACTAGCCCAGTAGAAGCATATCTAATAACAAACGTTAGTTGATCAACGTGAGAAATATCCGGTGTCGAATCAACACTAATAGAAAAATATTTCGCTTCTTTAATTTCTTCTACAATCTCATGTAATAAAGTGTCTGCCATTACTTGAATAAACTCTTCACATGTAGTCGATGATAAATAAGATACGTTACCGCTACCTTTATTCCCATAATTTTTAATATGATTGCAAAGAAATGGATCGAATTGAGCTATCAATTTCAATGCCATACAAAAGTTTCCATTGTAAAGAGAACCGAATTGTTCATTATCTCCTCTAAAGGCCAATCGTCTAGATGTAACTGTTTTTATGTTCATAAGAACGTTCGTGTTCTTTAAGAACCGTATAAGCATTACTCCAGTTATTATAACCATTGTTCAATATTGAAGATTTACTAAGGAGTTTACAGGGTCCACAGAAAATTGAGGCCGTGCTTATAGAATAAATTAATCAAAATCTGTTCTGAGTCGTACCATTTTCTAAAACTCGAGTAAAAAACGATTTCTGCATTCTGCGGGTTCTTCATAATATAAAATGTTTCGATTTAGAAAAATCGGCATCTATATTTTGCTTAAAACCACGTTTTAAAATTTCTTCAATTGTTTCATTATTTATAATCGAATTAGCTGGATCATCTGAAATCTTTATTAATTTTATACCTAAAAGTTAGGATTTTTCTTTTGTACAATTTGAAGCATTATCAACTTCTTGTACCACTAGATTTTCATGCAGATTGCATTCATCTTCATAGGCCTTATTTGAAGATGGAGATATTTTCGTTTCAGTTAAAACACAAACCTATTCTGAATGTAAATCTGAAAAAATTGAAAAGATTTGTTAAAATAATAAGCAACACGCTAAATAATCATACGCAGAACGAAAATCTAAGAAAATATATTTTGAATTAAAAATTGAATCACTTAAACAAAAATGTTAAATATTACATTGGCAAATCTCATATAATTTCTGAAATATAAGAAAAAATAAATGAATATATTCCAATAATATATAAAATTTTTTAATCTTAATATAACATAAAATATAGTATTGATAAAAGATTAAATTAATTTTTATTGAATCTAATTAAAATTTTACATAAAATAATGGATTTCCAAAGTGACAGTCATTTAAACTAACAAGTAAGCTATAAATAGTAACTGTAAGTATCTTGCTGTTTAAAGATTACTGAAAATAATTTGTGTTAAAAATAGAATAGTTTTTAAGAGGAGGTCACGTATCTCTGTCCTTTTCTAATCAAAACATTGAGTTTTTTACAAAAACTAATAACTTTAGCAAAAAATAAAGAGAAAGCCGCATCTCGTATAAAAAAAAAGCAATATTTTCTTTGATGAGAAAGAATTAATTTTATTGCTTTGTTTTCAAGAAAACCTTGAAAAACTTAAATCATAGAGGTTCGGTTGAACAATTTGGTTTTTCAAGGTTTTCTTGAGAATGAAGCAATAAAATTATCAAAGAAAATATTGCTTTTTTTGATACAAGATGCGGCTTTCTCTTCATTTTTTGCTAAAGTTATTAGTTTTTGTAAAAAAATAATTTCTTTGATTAGAAAAGGACAGAGGTACGTGACCTCCTGTTAAGCAATAACGTATTACCTACATACGCACATCTATAAACACAGACATTTTTCGCAAAATATTTTTATCACTCTTAGTTTAAATATATATAGAAAAACTTTTTTTCATCAATTTTTTTTCTATTAGGAAGTAAAAGAATTATAATACTTATGGAAAAATATTTTTATTTAAATTATTTTTGTTATTCTTACTTTTGTAAAAAAAGATTTTAAACTTAAAAATAAAGATACCTTCTAAGGAATCTTGAATATGCACATCATTTTTTTGCGAAGAATTATTAACTTCGCATTCTACTGCTTTTAATCTAGTTAAATCTGAACAAGATTTAGTTTTGTTTTGAGAATTATCTGTCATCCATAAATTTAATTTTGGTATTTTAGATAAAACTTCATCATGTTTCCTTTGTTTTTCTTGAGCAACTTTTCGATACTGCGAACCACTCAATTTTTCTCGTCGATAGCTCATAATATGTCTGTTTTAAAAAATTTATTAATATTTGGTTATTTGAATTGTAATAGGATTTTCTGGAAGCAAAATGAGAGTAATTGAAATAAAAAAATCTTCAGTCTTTATACAATATTCCGTGAGAAAAAACTTACATTGAAGAAGATTGTTTACATTGGAAAGTTTTCTTAAGTGAATATAAACATAAACTTAACTTGTTAATTATATCACGTATCTTAATTTCACATTCCAATATTTCTTATCTATCTAATTAGAATCCATGTATAATGTTATTTTTCTCAAATAATAGAATTTTATTGAAGAAATAAAATTCTTGTTAATTTCTAACCTATTAATGTTTCGTAGCTCATTCATTAACTTTCTTAATTTAATACTCAAGTAGAAAATAATAATACTTTCCATTTATAAAATAACAATTAGTTAATCAATTATTTTCAATAGGTGTCAAATAAAATTATTTCTTTAACCGGTAACGTTTTAACGATAAAGAAGGTGAAACCTAGTATACATCTAGAAAAAGTATAGTTTTAGCTTAAGCGTTTGTAGTGTCATCTGTTCTTAATTGATTGTGACATTACGAATGATCTGAATTCTCATTTTTATTTTGATTCACATGAAAAATATTAAATATTATATTTTTTTATTTTAATATCAATATGTATATTATATATTTTACAATCATTCGTAGATATTCAACACGCACATCTAATTTAGGTAGCGTGTATATATATAGAACTACATTACCAAAAAAGTCAGGAGAGAAATCACCTGAGAAATCATACTTATGATGATTATTTATGATGATTTTTTTGTTTTCACACGTTTCAATCCATACTTACAAGGAGAGTACCCGACCTTCGGGAAACGGATTTAGCTGAAACTGCGGGATATGATTTTTTGGTGAAAAAAAATGAACCCGTGTTTTTTCTTTTCTTTGAATAGGCCCCATAGACGGAGATATAGGCATTTTTTCGAAAATACAATAAAAAGGAGCATTTGTAAGATCTTGAATAACCAAACAACTAAGAGTCTTATAAAAAAATGCATATAAAATAAAATAAAGTACAGATTAAATGCTTTAATTTAAGCTTTGTTGCATTAAAAAAGCTTATGCGGTTCAAAAGTTGTGCCTAATTGAAAATTACTACATATTTATTAATATTTTTAGCGTGTAACATGTCATCAATTTTTTACGCTATTTCATTAGCATATTTTAATCGCCTGTAACTTTTGAACCATACAAGCTTTTTCAATGCAACAAATCTTAAATTAAAGCATTCAATCTGTACTTTATTTTATTTTTTATACATTTTTTGTAAGAGTCTTAGTTGTTTGGTTATTCAAGATCTTATAAATGCTCCTTTTTATTGTATTTTCGAACAATGCCTATATCTCCGTCTATGGGGCCTATTCAAAGAAAAGAAAAAACACGGGTTCATTTTTTTTCACCAAAAAATCATATCCAGCAGTTTCAGCCAAATCCGTTTCCCGAAGGTCGGGTACTCTCCTTGTTAGTCAATTAAGAACTATTTTTGAAAATTTTTAAAAATTTTAAACTTAGAAAATTTGTTAAAGAATTTGGTCTTAGAAAAAATGTTAACTAATTTTACAAAAAATTTTCTAAGTTCCAATTTTCAAAAATTTTCAAAAATAGTTCTCAATCGGCTAAGTATGGTTTGAAACGTGTGAAAACAAAAAAAAAAATCATCACATGAGATTTTGGCATAACAAATCACCCGAGAAATCAGGTGATTTCTCACCTGATTTTTTTCAACAGGGCATATAACGTAGATATTAGGGACCTTAAGCTCTTAACACACTTTTTTTCATATGTATACTTTTTTTAAATTCAACTACATCTCGTTTATTTTGTTAGACCCTGTCGCCGTAACCTCATATAAGAAGCATAGCTTCAAAAAATTTCCATTTCGTGCCACCCCTGGAAGCTGAGGCCCTATGCCACGGCATAGTTGGCATAACTGTAAATCCAGCTCTGAATAAGATTAAATATCTATACAGAAAATCAACAAAAAATAATTTTCAATGAAAATGATATACATTCAGCATTGAACAAGTACGAAACAACATTGACCGCATGGTCAACATTGCTAAAAAAATTAAATATGTTAATATTCCAAAATATTATATTTTTAATTCTATAAAATTTTTTTCATAGATGGACTAGGAGGTTCTGGAAAAACATTTTTATGTAAAACATTAATATATTATTTTATAACAATGGAAAAAAAATTCTTATCAATGGCTTGGACAGGTATTGCTTTAATTTTATTACCAAAAAGTTTAACCAGTCACCGAACTTTCAGATTACCGTTAGATTTAAATAACATTAAAAGTGCATTTTGAAAATATGATTCAGATAAGAAAAAATTAAGAGAAACAAATGGAATCATATGGGACGAAGCATCAATGATTCCTAAAAGAGCTTTAGAAATAGTTGACAAAACATTAAAAGATGTCTGTCACAATAATGAAATTTTTGAAGGAAATTTTAGGTGGAGATTACCGTCAAATTTTACCTGTATCAACACACGGACAGAAAAATACAATTATAGAACAAACTATAGAATATTCAACCCTATGGGCCATGTTTCATATTTTCAAATTTTAAAAAATGTAAGATCTAACGATGAAAATTTTTCATTATTTTTATTAGATATCGGAGGAGGAAAAGTTGATACATTTATTATACCAGAAAAATGAAAAACTAATAATGTTTGTGATAAAATTTATGAAAACATCAACAATAATTATTGTTTTTCGAAAAATGTTATTTTAAGTACAATTAACGGGATGTCGGAGCTGCTGGACACAATTTTTGCTTTTATTTTATTGATATCTTATTATTTTATTGATATCTTTTTAAATTTGTAATTTAAACAATTGTAATGACTTGTCCGCACTAAAACTATGTTAATACAATAATTTTTGTTAGAATAAATATTCATTTAGACTTGTTATTTTTTTATAAGCTTGGAATGGAAATTAGATATCAAGCTAGATAAACCTAACCTCAAAATACTATATACCGAAAAATCGTTAATAACTTTTTATGTACAGTGTTTTGATAAATTCTGTAAGTTGTCCGCACTCAAATTTAATATTAAAAATTTTCTTACTGTAATGAAAGAACTCGATCCAACGTACCGTTTACTCGTGAACTTAGAATTAAAATATTAATAAATTATTTTAGAAGGTAGCGAGCTCCATCATTTAATGAAGATGTGAATATTTTAAGGACACAAAACCCCTTTTTTTCGGCCCCACCATCGAATTTGGGTTTATTGCTTTTTTTATAGGAAATTACCTGTAGAATAAAATCCAATAAGTTTTTTCACCCTATCTCATTCAGTATTGTTTTTATAAAGAAATTAGTAGAATAAACTTTTGATTGATTTTTTTGTTAATTTTGCTATTTTGAGATTTTTCTCAAATTTTTAGCTAATCTTATTAAAACACTATAGTCTAGGCGCCCAGAGGGTTTCGTATGAAGTTAGAGGTCCCACCAATCAAGCAGGTGATTTATATGTATTTTGAGCTGCTGAATCCGAATTTGCAACTTGCTTTTAGCGCAAGTGGTCAAGTGATTTGTTATAAACAAATTGATTGTCTAAATAGCTATAGTTTATGAACTACAATAGATGCAGTTCTTTGTTAAAAAAAAACAAAATTGTTCTTTAAAAAAAAAAAAACAAAAAAAATCGTTTTTGTCGCATGTCAATTTGATGATTAGAACCAGAGATATGGCAAATATATTGCAAAAAAACATAGAGACGTAGCGCTAGCATGAGACGCCCTGGTAAAAAACTTTATAACTCGACTACTAATTGATATTTTTTGAAGTTCAACATGTGTTTGAAAAATGTCAGAGTCTCAGCTTTAATGATAAATTGTTATATATTACTTTTAAATGTTGATAAATAAGCTAGAATGATTTAAAGCAGAAAAAATTTTCAATTTTTCAGAATTGTGTTTGTTTATAACGAAATGATATAGGTTAGCGAACAAAATATTTCTATATTTTTGATATAGAATGATAGGAAATTTGATCTAATTTAAGAATCTGTCCGGTTTTTCAAATTCAAGTAAGTAGAACCTGAGATATCGCAAATTTAAGCTGTAGCGCCAACTCCTTGCAATACGACATATGTGTGCAATATAGCGATCGCTTTCCTTATTAAAAATTCTTTCATTATAAGGTAAGTAATCTCATCCTTTTCTAATAAAATCACTTTTGACTCGACTCTATTTTATATACTTTGTCATAATATTAATGATGTATAATCTTCGAGCATATACTACTGGAGGAAGCCTCCCAGCTAATAACTAAGTTACAAGGCGAAGAGAGAAAAAGCTTCTATTTTGGTACGTGCTATCTCTCTATCACTTTCTTAGTAGGAAACAGAAGCAGCCAATCAAATCAGGCGAGAGAGAGAGAGACAGCACGTACCAAAATAGAGGCTTTCTCTCTCTTCGCCTTGTAACGCTTTCTGCCATTCGGAGGCTTCCTCCAGTAGTATATGCTCGAAGTGTATAATACATTTAAATGAAGTAGATTTAGGGTTTTAAATAATCATTGATTTTTCTACTATAATAGTAAACAATTTACTCAACTTATGGAGTATTTTTACATTTGTTTATTTTTTTGCAATTGCAAAAAGAACAAGAATCTATTTTATTCAAAAAATTTGTTTTAACCTTCCGATTGATTAGAATCATCTATTTTTAGCTGAATCCTTTTTTATTAAATTTTTATTTAATTTCCTAATACAGAGTCAAAATGAATTGTATTACAAAGAAATTAAATTACTTATAATAAAAGAATTTTTAATAAGGAAAGCGATCGCCATATTGCACACATATGTCGTATTGCAAGGAGTCGGCGCTACAGCTTAAGTTTGCGATATCTCAGGTTCTACTTACTTAAATTTGAAAAACCGGACAGATTCTTAAACTAGATTAAATTTCCTATCATTCTTTATAAAAAATATAGAAATATTTTGTTCGGTAACCTATATCATTTCGTTATAAATAAACAAGATTCTGAAAAATGGAAAATTTTTTCTGCTTTAAATCATTCTAGCATATTTATTAACACTTGAAAGTAATATATAATAATTTATCATTAAAGCTGAGACTCTGACATTTTTCAAACACATGTTGAACTTCAAAAAATATTAATTCGTAGTCGAGTTATAAGGTTTTTTACCAGGAGTAGATAAGCTAAGCTGGTTCGAATTCTCCTGAATTAGAAACGTATGCCGTTTCTACTTCACTTGAAGTAAAACCGGCATGCATTTTTAATTCAGATGAATTTGAACCGGCTTAGGGTTTTTGGGGTGGGGTAAGCATTTCTGTATCACCTAGACCCGATATAGGGTTTCAAGGGGGGGGGGGGCAGTTCGAATCCACCCGAAGTAGAATTGAGGTGAAGTAGAATTGCAGAAACGAGTTCGAGTGGGAAAATTGATTCTAATTCATGTGAAGTAGAATGATTTGTCCCTTATCTACTTAGTTCAAAACTTTATAGCTTTTTATATTTCATATCTTTATATGGCATTTGCGATTTATATTTTTTATAGTACTCTCTCCATGTTGTTTTCTTATCCTTCGCCTTTTTATCAAGTGGAAGAAGAGGAGTGTACTCTGAACAATTTTGAGTGGTGTGACTTGGAGTCTGACCCATGATGAAATGAATGTGAATCACGATGTGTTTACTTTTTATAGGAAGTGATGGGAGCCCCAACCCTCGCCCCCATCTGTGAGGTACAACCAAGAATCGCCACTTGTGAACCTCTTATTCCGAGAAGTGCACCCGTGACTCGTATACCTCTCCGTTAACTTCCAAGCGCTTAAGCCAAGGAGAACTCGAGACCTTTTTCATTGTCATCATCTAAATACTTCACAAACAACTTGTGATTTTTGTGTAAGGCTCTGCATGCGCGAGATGGAATAAAAATGCGCCATTCGTGATCTAAAACTGCCATCAATCTAAACTTATCCTTACATTTAACTGGTTTAAACTCACTCACATAATAAGTCTGATCTTTCTTTAAGGGGAATATATTCCCAATGGCACGATGGACGCGTCCACGAACTGCCTCGTTGAATTTATCAAGATCCATATTTTTTTTATAAAGAATTCTAAGTTTACTTAGCAGAGTCTGATGAATGAATGACTCGAGCTGGTTCGGGAGTTCTCTTAAGTAGCGGTTGAGCCGTGACTACTGCGCAGATCTCCCCCTCCATAACATAAAATAAAACAAAAACTTTGTTTTTAGGAAGTGGTGAGAGCCCCAACCATCGCCCTCCACCTGTGAGATACATCCATTAAGCATTATCTCTCCTTTTTACTTTCTATGGTAGCATAAATCAATTTATTTATTTTTAGTAAAGTATTTTTTCATAATTCTAACATTGTGCAGAGCACAACGAGCTTTGTACGTATCATTGTGATTTAGACAAACAGTCACAAGCTTTATTTTATCAGCTGGTGGAAAACCCATTTCTGTGACGTC
This sequence comes from Anastatus disparis, assembly GCA_017163975.1. Classification (NCBI taxonomy): domain Eukaryota; kingdom Metazoa; phylum Arthropoda; class Insecta; order Hymenoptera; family Eupelmidae; genus Anastatus; species Anastatus disparis. Next base: position 310,945 of record JAFFSR010000006.1, on the reverse strand, counting down.
ATAAACTTTGAACTTGAAGCGTTCTAGCCATTTTTTTCTTATACTACCCACGACAAAAATTTTAGTCGCATCATGTAAGGCTTCTCTAAGAATATTGCCTACGTCAGTATATGGAATGGTACCATAGTTCCATGATAACCCATGGTAATAATATTTCAACCACGTATTTTGCTTTTTGTACTCGTCCGAAAGTCTACGCCAGGAATATGGTTTGTTGAAAAGGAGTACCAGAGGTTCGGTATCATCGTTGAGCGGCATTACAGCCAACTCTTTGAGAATATAGTCATCACCAGACTGTTTGAAACCTTGCATATCCACCAAGTACTCCATGCTGGTTAATAACTTTTTTACAGTTCTGTTTCACTGTCGATATTTGCATAAGTGTCTCCCCAGTCCATAACCCAATCACTGAAATCACTGAAATACAACTTTTGTATTGATTTAACGTTGTTAATAGCACATGTATTTTTATAAATGCAATTATGATGTGAACAAGAGACTGTTTTAGTTAGCCGTTGGTCAAAATGGGGAATACCCAGTTCACTAATATCCACAACTTTAAAATCAATTTTCTCTAACCACTCTTTTTTCACTTTACCAATCACAAAAACTTATGTAGCGTTCTGCAGAGTTTGTCGAAGAATTTTTTCTATTTCAGCATAGTCGTGATCTCCAGAATTCCAAGCTAGTCCATGATAGCAAAGCTCGAGCCAGAGATTTTTACGCTTGTATTTTTTAGTTAACTTTTTCCAAGGAAAAGGTGGTTTGAAAATATGCACCGTTGGTTCAGACGACTCAACAAGAGGAACAGCAGCCAACTCTTTTAAAACAAATTCTTTACCTGGCTTTTTAAAACCTTGTAAGTCCACTGCGTATTCGATTTTGTTAAAGAATGAGATCTCAGCTCGCTCTCGCTTTCTTATATCCTGCTATCCCCACTCCTTTGCAGACTATCCCCTCTCCTTTAGACTAATTTTCTAACATCACCGCTTATGGCGTTGTATTCTATGATTCTATCATGTAAGATTAGACAGTAAGCTGAAGTTCCAACTAGAAAGTTTTGTTTGGTCTCGAATTCAAGACGAACATCAACTGGAGCACTCTTCAGAGAATCATTTTGTTTTGAACAATCGATGACTATCAGTGGCATGTGATTGATATAATCTGATTTTTTCAGCATTGGCTCGGACTCCTTCCCATAGTATGCATTTTGGAAATTAGCTCACATATCGTATAATATTGCATACTGATTATTGACAATATCAAGATTCATATTTCCATAAGGATAGTATGTAGAATTAAGAAATAGTTTTACATTGCTCAAATTGCAGTGATCAAACTGTCTAGCGTTAGCAGTTTTTTGTCCTTTTCGATTTGTCTGAAAACCAAGAATGATAAAACGAGGCTTCTCCAGCTGATTAGATATTTTGACTGTCCATACATGTCTCGTTGATGCCGGTAATAATGGATATTCGTATAATTCCCAGGAACGAAAACTCATTGAGATAGGTTTATTTTTCTCGATTTGTCGAAGCATGCGAATTTTACATTCATCGGATAACTGTATGTGAGGCATAAGCCACTCGATCCTTAAAAGATTAATTTTGAAATCTTCATACGCATTAGTAGCATTCGGTGTTTGTATTACTGCGTTAATATCGTTCCTAGATCTCGTGAGGATAAGTTCATGTTTAACATTGACTATGATTTTGCGATAATCTTCGGCAAAGCCTAAAATCATACTGAGAGGTATGAAAATATCAAAATAGCCATTGTTATTAATGATCTTCCGAGTTTCCGTCATATCAATCCAACCAGCATTTTCTATAATCAAACTCTGACTAGGATTGAGTGATACGCAACCCTTCATAACGGTGGTCAATCCCACATTCTTACAGCGATCGATCTCTATAGCATTAATTTCATAGCGAACTTCCTCGAATAGATGACAGATGCCGTTATTAACTAAGTTAGTTCTTGCTAAAGCAGTGTCATCTTGTTGAGTTAATTTTCCCACTATGTGTAGAGAACTCCGTGAAGGCAAAAGATTTAAATTTTGATGTTGAATTGATATGCGAATTTCATCACTATTATTGAAATTTGACGAGGTGTAAGGCTTATACGCGTGCACCTCACAGTGAGCTATTGACTCATCCAATGTTACTCCGGTCCTTATGTTTAGAATTTCCTCCATTTCTTTGAAAACAGCAGAAAATTAAGCACTTAATTTTTCACCAGGAGCTCTTATTTTTAAGCCTTGGCTTTTCAAAAACTGAATGTTCTGCCGTGTTAATACTTTGACTTGTCGATGACGACTGATGTTCGAATGCCATCTTGATTTACTTATATACCCATTGTTATTTTTATTGTTATAAGCCACTCCCATTTTTTATACTGATTTAATATGTAATTTAACTGTAATAGTTTCTCCACGAAAGTTTATTAAATTCCCGTCTTGATCGAGTATACGCACTTGTAAATCATCTATGCTCTTGACGACGACTGGAAGGTAAATGACTTGTGATGGCACTTCAATGATCATATATCCTGGTGGGACAGTAGGAAAGAATTCATGTATCATGTGCACTTGTCGACCATTTATAAAGGCACCAGAGACGATATTGCACTTGACTCGAAGAGTGTTGACCTTGAGGATAGCTACAGGTAAATCTGAATGATTCGTAACGTCAGCAGGAAGAACACGTTTTGCAAAGCCTAGTAAAGGTCCTATCAAATGTTCTGGTCGAAAATCAATCAAATGGTTGCATTTTATTTCACTGCGAAGTGTATTATTGTTTGGTTTAATACTGATCGAGATACTTTTTGTCGTCAATGTTTCACTGAGATAGTTCTCTATATCCTCAATTTCATAACTACCAGTCGGTAAAACAATTTCTTCCTGTTCAACGTGAAATAGATTACTACCCTTGTCGATATTAGATATAGAATTGAATGTCATAAAAGCAACTAGTCCGAGAACGTAATTCTTGTCAGGTGAAAGTTCAATTGGTGGAAAATACTGTTGTTCCAGTATAGACGATGTACCTGAAAGACTCAAAGTCAATGAATCTGCCATGATTGTTGAACGCATAATAAACAAATACTTATCATTCTTTTCTTTATATATCAAGAGTGTTGCTCAAAAATTTTAGACAAAGATGACCACAGTTAAAAGTATCAAAGTCTTGATACCTCTCAGGATTGTATTTGATGTTATTTACTCTCAGATATGTCATTAAATCCAAAAGGAGGTTGAAGATCACCGAAGCTATCGAAATACGCAACATCGTTTCCTCGTTTGCGATATGCTACCCAATGCGTTCCAGGTCCATCTACATCATCGAGATTAACAATAGCTGATTCTCTATAGCGCGGTCCATTAATAGGCATGACATTTCTCATGAATACTCCTCGAAAATTTGAGATTTTTAGGATTTTTGCATACTTGATAAGATCAGCGTCCGTGAGTGCTCTTTGAGGTAACTTTACTTTGAAGATCTTTTTTTTTTTTTTTAAAGAATTCTTTGGTTTCATCCGAAGACCAAGACCAGTTTTATATGGTTTCAAGTAAAGACCTTTACCAAGAGCTATTTCTTCCATCTTTATATTATGTCTTTTATTTTCTTCTAATTGTTGTTTAGCAGCTTTGGAATCGTTTACCGCTTTAGCGATTCCAGCGGCACCTCCAGCTATACCACCAACAGCACTCAAACCTGCAAAGATTGGTATGAGGAATGGCAAGAAACCTCCTACTTTCTTTGGAACTGGTAAAGTACGTGGAATTTTTACATTCTTTTTACCACCTGCTTTTTTAACAGCATTACGTGCACCTTTTAGAGCTGACAGAATGGCTTTTCGAGCACATTTTGTAGGAACAATTGATTTTGATGCAGCCATTACTATTGTATTGAAAGTAGTAGTAGTAGAAGGCTTCCTCCTCCTCCTACCCTTCTTCTTCATACCCATTCCGAATTTAGACTTTACCTTCATAATGTTTTTAATTGCAAATGCAGCTGCTTTTTCTCCAAAGCTAGCGTCTTTTGATGAAATTCTTTGATCAGCTTTTTCTGCTAAAATTCTATCGGAAGCGTTTCTGGCTTCTACGTTTTCACGATTCTTTGAATAAGCAATGTCGTGCTCTTTACACGCTCTATCGAGAGGATTAATTCCTGGATCACCTCTAGCTAAACGTTTGGCTAATCTTGTACCAGGTTCACAGTATTGGTATCCGGGTATATGAAGTTCGATTGGAAGACTATTAAGAAGCTTGTTTACAAAAGCACGACCACGTCGTCATTGTCTATATACGATCATCACACTTCGAAGACTAAATGAAGACTGAGGTGCTGGGTATATAAGCCCTGTATTTATAGCTGGTCAAGCATTCGTACGTTAGACGTGCTGTCATAATGAATTTCAAAGAACAATCTGTTAAGCTACCGATAGAAAATTTCGACACTATCGTGGAGCATGAGAAGAAATTAAAGAGGCATGGAGACTTACTTCCAAACAGTATTCGAGCTATATTTTGCGGTCCATCAAATTGCGGGAAAACCAATAGTCTCTTAGCACTAATAACGCATTCTAATGGTCTTAGGTTTGAAAACGTTTATGTGTACTCCAAGTCTTTGAATCAACCAAAGTATAAGTTTTTGAAGGACCTCCTAGAGCCTTCAGAAGGTGTACAATACTTTCCTTTTAGTGAGCACGAATCTGTTGTAGCCCCTGATAATGCGCTTCCAAATTCTGTCATGATTTTTGATGATGTAGCCTGTGAAAGACAAGATAATATCAGAGCTTACTTCTGTATGGGTAGACACAAAGATGTTGATTGTTTCTATCTCTGTCAATCTTATGCTCGAATTCCAAAACATCTAGTCAGAGACAATGTCAATTTGTTGGTGATTTTTCGACAAGATGACGTCAATTTAAGATACTTATACGACGATCACGTCAATTCTGACATGACTTACGCGCAATTCAAAGAATCGTGCTCCAAGTGTTGGACTGATGATAAATACGGATTTTTAATGATCGACAAAGATAGTTCGATCAATTCTGGTAGATATAGAAGAGGCTTTGATTGTTTTGCTATATATATAGCGCGCACATAGTCCTAAGAAAACAATTCATCATTGCACGCTGAAGCGTCAACATGTCTGACATTCGACGAAAGAAAGATGTTCTACATCAACTTGTGCAAGCACGCAACGCAGTTAAACGAAAATATAACTTGCTGAAGTTTGGAAAAGAGAATATTGAAAGAGCATTTAGCGAGACATTCAAACCTATTGTTGATCCTCTTCAGAAACTCGTTGCTACTACTGAGAAAAATAATGATTTTTTACGTGACGTAGCAAAAAATAAAAAAAAAGTTAGAAAAAATTATGATACTTATTCCTCCTTCATGCAGCCTTCTTCTCCTTCCTCTTCATCCATTGATGATGCTATATATACTTCATTAAACGATACTATTCAACAAGTTGATACAGAATTTGAATCAGCTGCAAGTGAGCAGGAATTAGAAAAAGAAGACAACGATTTATTGCTTGATAATAAGTACATTCATATGCTCAATGAGGAACAATCAAAACAATTGGATAAAGTTTATGAAGTGCGCAAGGAAGGTAATAGTTACTTAATTGGTGACTCATCTTTATTTTTCGAAGATAAAAACATTCGTATAAAAGATAAAAAATATCCAAAAACTAAAGGATTGTTAGAATTGTTAATTACGAAAAATCCTGATAGAGGTCAGATAAACACTAATGATATGCAAAATTACAAGAAGATTCTTGAAACTACTAATGCTCATAAACGACGGTACAGAAGTGATGAGACTATTCGTACACACAAAAGTAAGAAATTCGACAGTATCATTAGTCCTTTGTTTTCATTTAAAAAAAAAGGAGGATCGTTACCTCGATATAAAATTGCAAGAAGAGATACGAGAATGGATTACATATACTGGGATGATCCAAACGAACTCGTTGATAGACTTCGATTACTCATTGCTGAAAGAGAAGCTGGAAACCCTAGCCATACAAATGAGATACATTCAATTATAGAAGAGTTACGCGAAGGAGGCTATATATATTGAGGTGTAAACACCTATATCATGCATTATCAAAATGAGCGTCGATGTATTCGGACGTAATCTCAAACGAAGTGAGGGTAGTCGAGGACCTCCGGGTATTGGCTATAAACTCACAAAAGATGGACAATATGATATAGAAAATAAGAGACTTTGTAATCTCGCATCACTTAATCAACTCAATGAAGCTGTAAATTTAGATACTTTACAGCGTATCGTACGTTTGGAAGTTCAAAAATTATTAGATCCAATATCTAGTTTGAGAAGTGATCTCAATAACCTTGATAAAATTGTAGAGGTGCATAGAGACGAACTAGATAAGAAATTCATACAAAGCCAGTTGGAGCTTGAGACTATAAAAGGAGGCATTATCAGTGTTAGTGCAAAACAGTCAATCGATAACCATCGATGGAACAACGTCATAGACTTGTAGAAGAGCTTCACAAGCCAGCACGTCGTAATTATCCTCGTCGAAAGTTCGATGTGCGAGGTTTGGATGAGACTTGGCAAGCTAATTTGGTAGAGATGCAACCTTATTCTCGAGAAAACAAAGGCTACAAATACATGCTTACAGTTATAGATGTTTTTTCAAAATACGCCTGGGCTGTTCCAGTAAAACAAAAAACTGGTATAGATGTTTCTGCTGCTATGAAATCTGTATTGACAAAGGGTAGAGTGCCTAAGAATCTGCACACCGATCGAGGTAAGGAGTTCTATAACACCAATTTCCAGAATCTCATGCAACAATATAAAATTAATCTCTACTCGACGTATAGTATTCTCAAGGCGTCTATTTGCGAACGCTTTAATCGTACGCTCAAAAACAAAATGTGGAAACAGTTTAGTTTACGTGGTAACTACAAGTGGATTGATATTATCTCCAATTTGATTGACAAGTACAATGATGAGAAGCATCGGACTATTAATATGAAACCGAAAGATGTTACAGTTGAAAACGAAGCTGAAGTTCTTCGACGATTCAAGCGTAATGTTAATTTAATAGAAAAGGAACCAAAGTTCAAAGTTGGTGATAAAGTACGAGTAAGCAAACTGAAACAAGTATTCGAAAAAGTATACACACCCAACTGGTCTACTGAAATATTTACTGTACACCAAGTTCGAAAAACAAAACCAGTTACTTTTCTCTTGCAGGATTACAAAGATCAACCAACAGCTGGAGGATTTTATGAACAAGAACTACAAAGTGTCGAATATCCTGATTATTATCTTGTAGAGAAGATTCTTAAAAGACGTGGAAATGAAGTATTAATGAAGTGGCTTGGTTTTGACAATACTCACAACAGTTGGATTAATAAAGCAGATGTTCAATAAATATTTTGTAACTAATTCATAAAGAATAAAAGCTTACAAATAATTCAGCGTGATCATGTATCGAATACAGCAAAACCGTCTTGAAAGTTTTAAAAATTGGCCTTTGAATTTTTTAAAACCTGAAGATTTAGCTGCAGCAGGATTTTACTACACTGGTGAAATAGATAAAGTCCGTTGCTTTGAATGTTTTACAGAAATATGTAGATGGGAAATTGATGACAATCCATTATTGGAGCACAAAAAGTGGAATGGCCGTTGCCGCTTCATCCGAGGTATAGAGTCAAAATGATTCTGCTGAAGAAAATACCAATAGATGTAAAATTTGTCTTGATAATGAAGTAGAAGTCGCATTTATACCCTGTGGACACTGTTGTAGTTGTTCTCATTGTTCATCGATTGTTCAAAAATGTGTAATTTGTAGAAAAGTTATTAATCAAAGAATGCGAATTTACATATCATAATTATTTGAGAGAAATGTATTAAATAATGTATATCACTAATTTAAATTAAAATAAACACGTTTTGAAATGAAACATTAAATTTATTATCATACTATATTTTATTTATACATATCTTCATAATTATATATATTAATTATAAATACTTATTATAAACACTTATTATGAACACTTATTATAAACACTTATTATAAACACTTATATACAGTCACTAAGCATTTGCAAATTCAATGATATGACCTCCTTTGTATGTTATGAAAACTTTGAGTTTATTCGCAGCACTCTGCATTTCTTCTAAAAACTTTTCATCTTTTTCAAACACTTCGCATATTTTCTTAGGTAGGAAAATTTGGATTTCATTACCCAGTTCTGCCACAGTCTTCGACCCATATCGAGTATTCACTCGTTTTAATTTCGTTACCATGTACAGAGTATCTTGGCTCAATGCAGTCAACCTTTTTGTTGGGAGGAATTCTCCTCTAGCGATGGCGTTTAATTTTGAGATGTCCATTTTATCTATAACAAAAAAAAAGTTCCTAGTTAGAATAGAAGAAATTTCAATTTAAGTACTATTAATACTATATTAATACTGTATCAATGCTGTATTAATACTGTATTGATACTATATTAAAACTATATTGAAACTATATTAATACTATATTGATATTTTATTAACACTTCATTTAAATACTATTAAATTACTTAAAAACTTTTTCCATAATTCTATTGTAGACTAAATTATTATCAAAAGAAAAAGAAATCAATACTAACCTTGATTTAAGAATCGCTGGTAAATTCAAAGTCTGGATCCTTTGTTACTGCCTGCTGCTTCTTCGCTTGTTGGTTGATGAGTTCTTTTGAGTACTTGTTGATTATCTCTTGAAGAGGTGGTGAACTGAATGACGCTTGGTCGCTCATGCAGCTGCTCATATAGGGGTCTCCCCACCTCAACAGCAGCAACTTCTCCCACTACAAGTCTCGGTGGCTCGGTTGCGGTTTCCCCCACCTCAGGTCTCGGTGGCTCGGTAGTTACTTCCCCCACCTCTGGATTTGGCGGCTTTGCCAAGTAATGACCCCAAGGAAGAGTGTCCGTAGTTTCTGACTGCAGATATCGTTTGTCGTCGTAGGCACTGAGAGCAATCTTTGTTTCTTTTTTAGTGTTCAGCTGGTGATTACGAGATATTATGTTTCGCTGTTGACGAATCTTGATCTCTTTCGTTTTCAAACAATCGATGTAGTCGTCGAAACAGATGGTCGCTTTGATTACGGAACTCTTCACTCCCTTGGCTTCTTTTATCGGCTTCTGATTTTTATCGGACTCTGACGCTGTACATTTTACTCCTCAGTCCAACGAATTCCAGCATGATATTTCCATTACATTCATCCTTCATTAAACCAACAATTTTCTTGTTGGCCGGAGGAATGTCAAATTGGTTAGGCTGTGGGTAGTCTGAGGTGTCGAACTCATGGATGTCCCGTTTCATTATCTTGTACATATCGATGTTGGTCATTTCGTACACCAAGCTATCAGTATCGGTGTACAATAGCTTACAATTGGCTTCATTGTTTGCTACGTTGTCCAGCATATAATCATAATGGAAGCGGTATACGAGAGTTTTGGACAAATCCAGTACAGAGAGCCCGATGTAGATAGGTTTCCTGATGCAAATCTCCGTTCGTAAGAGCTGAATAGCCACAAGATTTTCATCAAAGATGTCACAACTACTGAAGTTAGGTCTAGCAATAAGCGCCTCTGCACCATAGCGTCCTTTCCATTTACTGACGAGCTTGATGTCCACATGTTTTCACTCGTTCTCCATGTTTTTTCCATAAATAGCGTTGTTGAAGAGTTTAAAGAGCATCTTCTCGAACTCATTCTTAGTGTTTTTTCTCTTCTCGCTGTTCAAATCGATGTATTTCTTGAGCCATCGACTTTGATCAAATTGAAGAGCTCGATGGATTTTCTTTAGACGTAATCCATGGAGTAATGCCTGCTTCAATGCACGATAATGAAGCACGTAACGCTGCTTATCGTGCAAAGTTGTCATCAATTTAGTCTGTTTGGAATCTGGAGGTGCTTTGTGCTCGGCACAAAATGGCATATCCTTGTGTTTGTCGTGAAGAGATTGAGGATATTCCAAGTCCACTTTCAGTATGTAACCGAATGGATAGTCATCAGGAATATCGAAGAAGTCATATCTATCCAGGTTATCCACCCATCTAAAGCCGCCACATGGTAAGGGTTCAGTCATGGCCCAACCGTACAAGTTATTGATGTCGTAATACATCAAATATTTTTCATCTTCGTTGGGATTATAATCTTGTCCCATGTACGGATTATTCGCTTTGCCATAGCGATTGCAACACTGACTGATTCCACCTCGTATACCTTGTTCAATAAACATAAGCATGTCGATATCAGTCAGAAATTCTAATTTTACCTGAGTATACTTTAACATCGCATCCCACGTCAATCCAGGAGTAGTGTAATAATGGGCAGGATCCAAGTCATATGCCTCGAGACAATTTTTTCTAAAATTCTCAAGGACTTCAGCTAGAAGCAAAACGTCCGTCTTGAGATACAAATCAGAGTACTGTCCAAGTGTTTGAATATTGAATGTCTGCCAAACTTGTTTAGCATGTTTATAATCTTCATCACTGATGTGGGCCTCGTACAAGCTGCTGTAAAAGCTCTCTTTTGATGGAAGCTCAATTTCTTCCAGTTTGTCCTAACGTAGTCATACGGAAAGACACCTTTTCTCTTTAAAAGCATGATTTGATCAGTAGAAAATCCATTGGTTTGCTTGAAAACTCGATCTACGATGTTATGTTTTTCCAAGTATGACGATAACTTGTCCAACGATGAAGCCATGAACCGAAACGAGTCAATAAAGCGCAAATTAATATCAGTTCCTTCCACAAACTTTGTAAAAGATATATATCTTTCCTTCGTTTGTGGAAGAAGCAATACTCGTCCTGGAAAACAAGTAGTGATCTCTTTTATAAAAATATGTGCATCATAACCACTTAGGTTATGAAAGATCACTGATATCATGCGTGAATCTTGATATTTGATGTTGCATTCGTTGTGCGCAGGTCCTCGATACGCACCAGTGAGATGACAGTGATCTCTAACTTTCTTTTCTCCAGGAGTGAAAGGTTTCTGGCAAATATGACATAAGCGAGCACTATCGAATCTAATTCTTTCTATTATTGTCAAATTTCTGATTGGCTGCGGGTTTTTATACATATCTTGTAACTTTACAGCTAATACATGAAGATTTTTCACGAACCACTTGGCTGGTGTTTCATCTAGTTGTTCACTTTGCCTATAGCTTTTATATTCTGATAAAGTGTCATCATAGTTACACTTTACGAAATATCCAACACTGTAAGCCTCGTGTAACTGATAGGCACGTTTTTGATTTTCTATTGGTTGAAGCAAGCATTCAAAATCCGCATAAACAACTAACGGTACGGGAATATTATTCGTAAAGTTTTTAAATTGCAATACACTATCCCTTTTGTCAGGTAGAGTTACCTTAAATTTGTTTAAATTCACACAATCAGTTACGTGTGCTGTTAATTTTTCAGCTGTTGAAAAATAATGCAAACATCGATCACAAATGTGAGTTTTGTGATTTCTTGCACTCAATTGTCTTCCCACTACTCTAGAAAGATTTTTTATCCAAACATAGTGATGCTTATAATCGATGGTGTCGAAAGAATCGTTAAGTTGTTGTTCTTCTTCTTCGTCTTCATCGATGTAGAACTTCTCGACTAAAAGAAGATTCACGTGCTTATTCTTCTTGCATGCTGTGACATGACGCGGTAAAACAACAAACTTATTCCCGGTCTTTTTCAAAAAATAAACATTCACAGAGATATCATTCTGCTTCTCAAACTTGCCAGCATCTTTTGGATCCACTGGAAACTCTATTCCTTTAAAATTTAATTCGTCTTTATATTGCTCATATGAAGAAACTCTATGAGCATTTTGCTGTACTGGATGTAAAGCAGACAAAATAGCCCACTTAAAACATTGATCATCTCTATTCTCAACATTAATACAAGCTCTCTTATTCTTAATAAAATCAGGCATTTCCACAAAAGTATTACCTCCTCTCATGGGATTATATTTATTGATATTAACTACTTAATGAAGAATCGCTCGCAGAGACCAGCCTGATTCCTGTTCAGCAAATTCCTCCATGTCAGTCTTGATAGGTTGCTCAATGTTCAATACGTACCACTCATCAAGGTTAGTTGTAGAGTAAATATGAACAGTCTTCGTATTGAAATACTTGATGTCATAAGATTCAACATCATCCTTTATAATTACATACTCAGCTGCTAACGTTGTATTAACTTTCAAAGCAGGGTGTTCTTCAAGAGACTGATTCACTTGTAAAATAAATTTACGTTTAGCATCTTTTAAAAACCGTTGAATGTCTAGATGTTTATGATTGGTAATTACACCGGTTTTAATTCGATTCTCGAACGCACTGTCAACGTCGTCCCAACTGACTCTCGGATTTTTATCAGAAGCAGCAACAACATCTGAAGAAGCAGCATCAGAAGAAGCAGCAGCAGCAGCCACAGTATCAACGCCATAACCAACAATTGCATCACGATGAGCGCTCAATAACTGCATAACACTCTTAATTAGAGCTACAGCAGCTTGTGGTTTCTGCTTATCCGCGACAGTTAAATTCCCTGAGCAACTTAGCAAATTAGCGTTCTCGAGCGCTGCGTTACCAAGATCAAACCATCTACGTATATCGTCAGCATGAGCTTGACCAGCCATCGTATGCTGATACGATTCGAACAGCAAACGTGCTGTATACTTGAAGTACTCTGCAATAGCCATGATGCTTGAGGAAAGAAATCTTCGAATATGATGATGATTCCCGATGAACTGAATTGCTCTCCCGAAAAGGCTTCCTTATATAGGCAAAGAATCGAGTAAAGTGGTGGGAGAACTCGAGGAGGGGGAAACGCTACAGGATTTTACCCCCACTTTTACTCTCAAATATGAGAACTGATTTTTCGTGTATAAAAGAAGGTGAGCTCATCGGTGTAATTCAGTTCGTGGTTCATCTTCAAAGGTTCAACAAGGCAACAGAGAAAAAAATGAAATACGTCGTAGATGTTCAAGGTTTCAAGGTCTCTTTAAACGAATTTGTATTTAAAGAAGTTGCCATCGTTCCCTTGGAGGAAGATGCAGTACCATCAGTATTTCTTTTTAAGCCACCATATTCATGGAAGCACTTATTGGAAAAGAATAAGTGTGAAAATCGATGGCTTGAACTGAATTATCATGGACTTCTTTGGAGTTTAGGAAATATTCCCTATGAGGGCCTTGGTAATACATTACGAGCCATTCTCGACGGTGCTGAAGTTTATGTAAAAGGGTTGGAGAAAGTCAAATGGCTTAGACGATTTCTATCTGATTGGTAATTATTATTTAATATATTATTCAAATTTAACATTAATTTTTTTAATAATTTTTTATAATTTTTGTTACAGCTTGGTTCGTAATATTGAAGATTTGGGATGCCCGTCTCTTAAAAAACTGCCTTTGGGGGACCTAACTTCTTGCACATATCACTATGCAAGTTTACATACAATGTGTGCATCACGCAATGCACACGCAATGAAAAAATGGCTGTTAAATCAACAAGAGAAAACATCTCCTTTAAATTCAATGTACAATTAAAAATCACATTTTTTTTATAATAAAATAAAACCCTACAGCCTGGAGAGGTAAAGAACCACATAGGTGGTTGGTTGTACCTCACAGGTGAGAGCGTTGGTTAGGGCTCTCATCATCCCCCCCTTACAAAAAATAATTTGTGTACTAAGTTAAAAAAAAATAATTTTTCTAATAAATCATTAAAGTTTAAAACCTTTTCTCATTTAAAAATTACTTTATATAGTCATCTAAGAAATTATTTAAAGTATTAAAATTACATATATCCATTCTTTGCTACCTATTAAATTTAATATAATCTAATAATAATTCTATTAGATGCACACTTTTTTTATGAAATAAAAAATAACTCAAAATGAGCTCAAATACATAATATTGTAAGAAAAAAATAAATTGCAAAATGTATCTCAGCTATCTCCTTTCTTTCTTATTAAATATAAAGTTAAAAAAAATAATTTTTCCAATAAAATCATTAAAGTTGAAAACCTTTTCTCATTTAAAAATTACTTTATATAGTCATCTAAGAAATTATTTAAAGTATTAAAATTACATATATCCATTCTTTGCTACCTATTAAATTTAGTATAATCTAATTCTATTAGATGCACACTTTTTTATGGAATAAAAAATAACTCAAAATGAGCTTAAATACATAATAGTGCAAGAAAAAATAAATTGCAAAATGTATCTCAGCTATCTCCTTTCTTTCTTTCTTATTAAATATATAAAACTATTTAAAAATTTCGAGCTCCATCTCTTTTTAGTTTCAGAGATCGAAACAAACACCGATTAGCTCAAATTTACAAAGGAACAAATTTCTTAATTGAATAATGATTTTAATTGCTACAATATATTATTTTGAAACATTAACTAAGATTTAATAGATAATGTTTAAATACCTATTAAAAGTTAGTCTTATTAATGATTTTACAAATTTATAATGCCTTTGTAAACCATATCTATCATCTATTAGATGAAAATTTTTAATCTTTTCACATTATAATGATATATTATGAAAGATTTAAATATATATCTCAATAGTTTCTTGAATGTTTTAATAAATATATATCAATTTTTTCATGAGCATGTTTAAATATTTAGAGCTATCAATAGTTTCTTGAATATTTGAGTATAAAATAGAATAAAATTAATTACTTTTGTTTTAAAAGCATATTCTATCTTATGTATTATAAGTAATTGTTTAGCCACATGATATTGTTCGATCTTATTGTAATAATGATATTATACTTAAAATCGTTAAAATTATTGATATATGTATATTAAAAAAAAAAAAAAACATTCAAGAACATATTCATATATATGTCAAATAAGACCAAATTTCAATTAATTACAATAGTTCTATCTATTACTTTTATTATAAAAAAAAAATCCTATCCTTTATTTTTTTAAAAATCTTTATAGTTATTACCATGAACAATATTTCAATCAATATAGTTTTCTTACCTCTTGATTTTTTATTGAAAAAATCCTAACCTCAATTGAAAATTTAAAAAAAAATCTGTTTAATTTAATGAATGTTTAAAATTTGTAAGTAGGTTAGGGTTTTTTTCTTTTATTAATAAATGAAATAAATAACACACAAGGATGGGATGATGGAATACAGGATATTTTAGAATTTTTTCTCATTAATAATTTTTCAACGTTTCAATTTGTCCTTAGAAGGACAGATTAAATTTTTATAGAAATTTATAGTAGCTATAATAGTTTAAAGAGAGAGAGAGAGAGAGAGAGAGAGAGAGAGAGAGAGAGAGAGAGAGAGAGAGAGAGAGAGAGAGAGAGAGAGAGAGAGAGAGAGAGAGAGAGAGAGAGAGAGAGAGAGAGAGAGAGAGAGAGAGAGAGAGAGAGAGAGAGAGAGAGAGAGAGAGAGAGAGAGAGAGAGAGAGAGAGAGAGAGAGAGAGAGAGAGAGAGAGAGAGAGAGAGAGAGAGAGAGAGAGAGAGAGAGAGAGAGAGAGAGAGAGAGAGAGAGAGAGAGAGAGAGAGAGAGAGAGAGAGAGAGAGAGAGAGAGAGAGAGAGAGAGAGAGAGAGAGAGAGAGAGAGAGAGAGAGAGAGAGAGGAGGGGAAGAGAAAGAGAAAGTTAACAAGAGAGAGAGAGAGAGAGTTAACAAGAGAAAGAGAGAAATTCTCACCATTTTTTATCCACATTGCATACCGAAAAAAAAATGCAACTGAAAGCGAGATAAAGAAGATTAAAATTTTGATAAATTTATAGTAGGTATGAGAGTTGAAAGATAAAGAGAGAAAGTTTTGATTCATAAGTCGCTTTCAAAAATCATGAATCGAAAGATCTCTCTCACATATTTTTGTTTGTTCCTTTTTTTTGTTTCTTTATATATGAGAGAGAGAGAGAGAGAGAGAGAAGAAAAATTCTCACTATTTTAATCAGATTGCATACCGCTTTCGAAAAAATGCAACTGAAAGTGAGAGAGAGAGAAAGAAGAATAAAAAGAATTCTCACCAATTTAAAAAAAAATGTTTTTTAATATTATAAATTATTCCTCGTTGACTCCAGACATTGAAAACCCCGGCGGATATATCCAACACAAGCCTTGTGAACTACCAATACACGTTGTTGTTGAATGACTTCGTTTCCACAAATGTTTTTCTCTCTCTCCATGATTCCACGATAGACTAAGGCTCCGCACGTTGAACGACTCGATGATGGACTGAGGCTCTGCTCGTGGAAGAACCTATATTTATAGAGGTTCACGCAGCTGCGCCGACGCGCTAATGTCGCGTTGTCACGAGTTGCGCATGATGCTCTGTCAAACAAATGATATTTATATATTCCAAATATTAATTGATGCAATAATCTCTTATGATTAAATAATACATTAATAGAAACATTTTCTTAACAGAACTATTCTTGGAATTATGAGTGGGAAAGAAATTAAATATTAAAAATGACTTAAATTGATTTTTTTTTTTTTTAAATATTCCGAAAGAAAAAATTTTTGTTATATCCAGGTAAACTTATAATTATTTTTAAATCTTCAGTTTACCAAAAGTTTTTGTTTTCAAATTATTGATACCAGTTTAATATTAAATCAGTATCAAATGGATATAACTTAAAATTTTTTCCATAAAAATATTTTTTTTAATAAATTAACTTATTGATTGTAAAACAACAACTTTACCACAAATATAAATTATTAAGAATTTTATTAGTACGCTATTAAAAAATTATAATATTGCATTGATATAATTAAAATATTAGCAATTAATAGTAAAAGTTTGTTGATAATTAGTATTACTTACAACTGATTCCCTGTTGTTTGCCAGAAGAGTTGCTTGCACAGCTGCTCCGAGCCAATCATGTGTCACCACTAGTTTTTTCCTTTAAGCTCGTCCAACGTGATTTCTCGTCTCGTCTCGGTGTAAAGTTATTTCTAATACCCAACTGCTTCAAAAGAATAAGACATTGCTTTGTTCTGCAACTGGCTGCGGTGTTCCAATCGACTGAGTTTCTCTGCGTGAAAGACCATATACTTATAGACTTTCACGCAGCTACTCCAAACCAATCAGACGTCGTGACCGATGGTCATCTCTTCGCAATTTGAGTTCGTCGCATGTATAAATAGAGCGCGCTTGATCGCGGATAACACATTCATTCTTTCGACTCATAGAGAGAAAGTTCAAGAGCATATCACTTCACAGGATTAGAATGGATTCGCAAGAGCTATTGGAAATAGATTCGCAGGAGCTACGAGAGTTGGAAATTTTTTCGCCGAGCACTTTCAACTTCTTACAAGAAGGATTGCATGATTTGCAACCTGTTATGTTCACGGAAGATATTCTGATGTTAATAGTCAACGAGATATCTGCAGATATGGAAGCTGCTAACATTATACAAACAGAGGAAGAGGAAAAGATCCAGCCCATACCTGCTTTGCGTCAACCTAAGACGTCATCAACGGTGGAATCTACTGCAGCAGAGACACAAATAAAATCTCCGGATATGTCACCAATACAGACGTGGATTTTCAACCCATTTTCTCTACAATATGAGAAAATGGAAAAAAAAGGATACCGAGGATGTTACACGATTATTAAATCAAAAAATGGAGTACAACGAGGATAATTGTGAGTGGTACTCACCAAATTTCTCTCCGGTTGAAAAAATAAATTCGCCGGAAATAGAAATAATTGATATATCCAGCTCTCCAGAAATAGTTCATCAAAATTTTACGCCAAAAAGAAGATTCGAGGAATCGCATGACCATTTAGAATGTTTGCGAAATGTAAAACGCAGATTGAATTATACAATTTAAATATATGAAAAAAAAAAAATCGGCCCTTTTCAGAGCCACAATGGTTCAATAATCGGCCCTTTTCAGGGCCACAATGGTTCAACAATCGGCCCTTTTCAGGGCCATAAAATTTTAAACGTTGGAACAAATATTTATTTTTTTAAATATTGTATTTAAGAGGACGTTGGATCTCTCTCCATTCTTTTCTAATTGAAAAATGTAGGTTTTTGGAAAAACTAGTGATTACTGATAGAAATTAAGAGTTGTCCGTAACTTGTACAGTAAAAAACAATATTTTTTCCGATAAGAACAAATTAATTTTGATGTTTTGTTTTCAAGAAAAGTTTGACATATTTAAAAAATCATATTCTTTAGCCTAAGTTATGGGTTAAATTTTTTTGAGTAAAAAAGGGTGGAGAGATCCAGCGTTCCCTTAATATAATAATTAATCATTTTTATTTCAGATTCTTTTATATTTAATATGATTTTTAATTTCAGGATTTTCATCTAGAGCTAATTTAGCTCAGATGATAAAAAACCTTAAGCCGGTTTGAATTCAGGTAAATTAGAAATGCACGTCAATTCTACTTCAAGTGAAGTAGAAACGGCGTACGTTTCTAATTCAGGTGAATTCGAACCGGCTTAGCTTATCTACTACCAGGGCGTTCCGCGCTAGCGCTACGTCTTTATGTTTTTTTTGCAATATATTTGCCATATCTCTGGTTCTAATCATCGAATCGACATGCAACAAAAACGAATTTTTTTTGTTTTTTTTTTATTAAAAAACAAGTTTTTGCAGAGAAAATCACTGCATCTATTGTAGTTCATAAACTATAGCCATTTAAACGATCAATTTGTTTATAACAAATTACTCGACCACTTGCGCTAAAAGCAAGTTGCAAATTCGGATTCAGCAGCTCAAAATACATACAAATCACCTACTTGCTTGGTGGGACCTCTAACTTCATACGAAACCCTCCGGGCTCCTAGACTATATTATATTTAATGAATTTTTAATAAAATGATACACTTGTATATATGTATATGAGATATTTCATGTTTACCGACACACTTAATAAAAATTGATAAAATTGAGGGAATAAGTTCCAATTGGATCCCAAAATAGAAAAAATAAATTTTAGAGCTCTAGATCTTTTTTTTAATTAAAGCTTTAATGAATTTTTGATTCAAAACTATCGAACCAAAGTAAAAATTTAATAGAATCATTATTCTTATAAGTAAAATATATAGAATGTAATTGAATTTTTGAAAATTACAATACGTAAATTTTTTAGCTTATCTGATTGGTGAAAGGTTACTATTCAATATACAAAAACACTTAATTGGAAACTTGACTGATTAATTTTCTCATTTTCAACGGGGAAATAACTGAAAACTTCTCAATTTGCAAAAGAGTCAGAAAGATATTAATTTTATAATTGATTACAAGATATTTCCTCTCCTTAATTTTGAAGAAAACATACGAATACATTTTATATCAGATATCATTTAGATGGATAGGTATTCATTAGATTATATTAACTGATAAAGTCGACTTACAAGGAGAGTGCATTACATTTGGGTCACGGATTTTCTTCTAGCTTTGGAATCATTTTTCTTACATGAAATTATAAAAAAAGCCGCGTCCAATTGGTTCAACGCTCGATTTTTTCCAAGTTATGAGAAGTTTTGTCTGTTTTGTTAAAAAATTTGCATATGCTTTATAATTTTACAGTTTTAGTACTACTTATTCTATAATGTTTTTACTGATTGCATATTAAAATTGAGATTAAAACCTTTTGATAAAAAAAAAAACGTGTCTAAAAAGCTCAAGTTGTTAAGAACTTATAAAGGGATGAAAATTTAAATGAATTTCTGACTAAAATGTTGCATTTATTTTTTATGCATATTTTTAGCTAAATATTTGCGCTATTTTTATTTCCTCAACTTTTTAACAACTTGAGCTTCTTGGACACGTTTTGTTTTTAATCGAAAAGTTTTAATCTCAATTTTAATATGCAATCAGTAAAAACATTATAGAATAAGTAGTTTAAAAACTGTAAAATTATAAAGCAGATGCGAATTTTCCAACAAAACAGACAAAACTGCTCATAAATCGGAAAAAATCGAGCGTTGGACCGAATGGTCGCGGCTTTTTTCATAATTTTATGTAAGAAAAAAGATCCCAAAGCTAGAAGAAAATCCGAGACCCAAATGCAATGCACTCTTCTTGTTAGTAAATATTTTCATCTAAAATATTGATTAACTTCATTTTATTATAAATAATTAATGAATATACTCGAACAAGATATCTAATTTTTGAAATTCGAGTAAATATTAAAGTATAACGAAACATTAGTCATTTAATTTAATAAACGTTTCATATAATATGTTAATAAATAAAATTTAATCTAAATAATAATAAAGAATTAAAACATTTGCTTGCTTAGTAATCATATAAACACTTTTTGAATGAAAATTAAATTAACACATAATATAAATTAACATAAAGTATTAATATCGACTTTCGCAGTACTAGAATCTAGAAAGTCGAAGTATACGAACTCGCAACGTTGTCTCTGTGCTCGATCTCGGCTTGCGGCATGCGAGATGCCGATGAGTCGAAGCAAGCAACCACGCAACGCTTAAACTTGTGCTCGGTTTCGGCTGTTGGCATGGATGATGCCGACGAGTTGAAGCGATTGACCCGGCAATGCAGTCGCAGCGCTTTATTCGGATTCACGCTACTATACTGTACAGACGTCCGCAGTGATTGACTACGGTATAGTTACGCATAAACCTACTACGATTTTATGTATTTTTATGCTTTTAATGTTGTTCGCATCCCGCTAATACGATCAACTTCGCAACGCTGGATTCGGGTTTTTTTTCCAGTGTATATATAAT
This sequence comes from Anastatus disparis, assembly GCA_017163975.1. NCBI lineage: Eukaryota > Metazoa > Arthropoda > Insecta > Hymenoptera > Eupelmidae > Anastatus > Anastatus disparis. The sequence continues at coordinate 290,171 of JAFFSR010000006.1, read as the reverse complement.
AAAATTTATAGAAAAAAATAAGATACATCTTTTTAAGATTATATATTTTTTTTCTTAAATAATATTTATCAACTTATCATTAAAATGCCTTCGTTTTCAACATTTTTCATGAATAATTTGAAAAATATTAACTTCAGAGAAAAATGTATGATATAAAAAAGATTTATTTACTTATATTCTATAACTCTTATCTCATATACTTTTCAAAAAACATCGTATTTTTCAAGTTATCACTAAAAATCCATTTTTTGGACCATTCAAAAGGCGCCCATTTAAAAACGCTTTCAACGATTTTTTTTTAATAGGAACATTTACTTTTTTTATTATTTAAAATAATTTCCCGTTCGAATTATTCAGATCGGATAAAAACTCGTCGAGAAAATTCATAAACTTGATTTCTCACACATATACATCTATACATACATTTTAAGGAAGCCTCGTAATAGTCTTATTTTACAATAAAAATAAGTTTTTCATCATAAAATGACATATTTTAAAGGGTTACATTCTTCGCGATGTCAAAAATATAAGGCACTTCCGTATAGCGGTCGTGCCTAAAAAGGAAAAAAATACATAATAACTATAACTTCTAATAAAATTCTCTATGATTATCTAGGACTTTATAATTTCCATGTACGCACTACTTCAGGATCAGTTATTGAATATTTTCTTTTATAAAAAAATTAAAAAGAGGGAGAATTTTCTTTTACTTCCTTGATAACTAGCATGCCACCCTTTGTCTGACGTCCAAAGTATAAAAGTGGTTAACTACATAGGAATCCCATTGGAGTTAAGGTTTTCTTACTTTGGACGGCAGTTGTGTAAGTTCCTATACGTTTCAATAAAAACCTGTGCTCAGAAAATTTTCTATCACTATCACTTTCGTTCTATCTTTAATAATTCAGTGGAATAACCACAACTGATGTTGTAGGTATCCATTTTGATTGTTGTAATTTTTACAATAATGTAGTTGATTATATTCTCTCGATATGCTCCTAAAAAAAATCTTCCACTATACGATTTTTGAATCGTTTGGAGATAGTTGTAAATAATCTGTGGTTTTTTGGCATAACTTTACGTTTTCTTTTCCGTTGAATCATGTGTATTTACTCTGTATGGATTTATTACTAACAATATTCAGTCGATTATTAGGTGCTTTTTCCTTATGCAAGAAAAAAAGAAAAAAAAAGAAGAAAAACCTTCCGTGTAATTATTCTTTTGATCACTATCGTTCCGTTAGGTAACAACCTAGATCGCTCCAGTGATCGAAAACTTTCTAAATTCTAGCTCGACTCTATGTTGTAGTAAATTATATTAGACGATATTTATTGTTCTAATTATAATTTAAAATAATTTCAGCTGATTCATAATCAACCTTTTTCTTTTTCTTTTCTTTTTCACTTGTAGTCACGCCAGCATTCGTAATACGACTGATGATTCTAGATAGTCATGAATAACTCTTTAAATTCTGTTTCTTTCTTATTTTAAAGAAATTCTTCCACTTGCTTCCTTTGATGTTGATATCCTTTCTATACCATCGGGTTACACCGCGAATACGTTTAGAGATTGTTGCTAGGCAATAATGTTTCATTGGTGTACAGAGGCTGCAGCTGTACACCTTTTAACTAGAGGTCCGCATTTTTTAGATACTTTCCTAGGACCACAATAAAGTAATACGTTGTGTAAGTTGTTCCGAATTTTTAGATCATCAATCAGTCTAAGTTCGGACATCAGTATGACTTCCGAAGCTCTAAATTCGAAACAAAACCATTGATCTTCTGAGATCCTTTTTGCTGCTAAACGTCCAGTGGGCGAAGTAGTGAAGTGAATTGACTGGGCGAAAAGTAGTGTTAATTAAACGCGCACATGCCATTTAAACGGCTCTGAACACGCTGAGGGAATTTATTTAAAAAAAAAGAAAGCGTTTTTATTATTTTTTTTTACTTTCATATTTTTTTTTTGTATCATGATTACTTTATTTTTTTTGTTTTAATTATTAAATTCTTATCACTATAAAGGTAATTCTTGATATATATATATATGTATGCACTGATGTACTATGGACTACCAATGTTACGTTGAACCATTATAGACTTGAATTCGCTAACATTGTCATCTTTTCGTAGTTATAGGTGCCAAACGGCAAAGAGCGTGGATCTGTAATTACAACTCAGTTTAGGTATTCACGTATCTAGTTTACTTTACTGAAAAAAAAAAACAGAGGGGTATTCAGCAAGACTTACAAGAAGAGTGTTTCACCTTCGGGTCACCGTTTCTGCTCAAATTCTGGGAATGTTTTTTGGATGCAGAAATATGAAGAAAGCCAAAATTTTAGAAGCCAACGCTCAATATTTCCCTAGTTATAGGCCATCGAAGAAAATCACTAAAAAAGTAACTAGATTTTCAAACGCTTATAGTTCCTCAGAATTATTAGCTAGAAGCTTAGACCTTTTTTTAATTGAAAGCTGAGCTCAAATCCTTTCGAAATAGTAGTTATAGCATATCGAAATATATTTTTTCCCAAAGTTATTGCATAATAAAGATTGGACCCAATTTTAGCTTTTATTATTAATTAATGTTTTAAACAAAAAATTCAGGTCCAATCTTCATTACGCTCTAACTTTGGGAAAAAATAATATTTTGAAATGGTCTAGGTGCTATTTCGAAAGGATTTGAGCTCAGCTTCCATTTAAAAAAAGGTTTAAGCTTCTAGCTAATAATGCTGAGGAACTATAAGCGTTTGAAAATCTAGTAACTTTTTCAGTGATTTTCTTCAATGGCCTGTAACTAGGAAAATATTGAGCGTTGGCCTCTAAAATTTTGGCTTTTTCGTATTTCTGTATCTAGAAAATATTCCCAAAATTTGAGCAAAAACGGTGACCCGAAGGTGAAACACTCTCCTTGTTAGTACCAATCTAACTAGAGAAAACGCGAACCGAAAATAGGAATAACGAATAATACGGTAGAAACTCAAGGCCGAGACGCCCAAGCCAACCCATCCATGTTGATGATGACGGCGATGGCGACTAGTTTTGCATTACATAATGCCCTACAGGGCCTGCGCAGTTTTGACGGGCATAATATGCCTTTAAAGGATTTTATTCAGAACGTTTACAACGAAAAAATATATGTGCCTGCAGGGAGTGAAGAACAGTATGTCAAGGTCATGCTAACGAAGTTACGCGGAAACGCAAGAGACTGCACATATGGGCATTGATTCGCTAACATTGACAGCCTAGTGAATCACTTAAAAACCAGATTTGCACCAGGCAAGACGTATACTTATTATACAACTAAGATCAACGACATGAGGATGAAGCAGGGAGAGACAATAGGAGATTTTTACGATCGACTCAATATTCTACTCAGTGAAGCCAAGAATGTTCTAAAAGACGACATCCCAGGTGCGACCGATGTTAACTTGAGCGATATGATGAAGCCTTTAGAGTATGCGGCTAAAGACATCTTTATCAGAGGTTTAAGTGCTGACATATCTGTGCAAGTGGATGGAAAAAACACAGCCACTTTAGCTGACGCATATCAGGACTCATTGCGAATAGAGACTCCCATGGAAGCAAAAATATTGCCTGACACTAGATATAAATTTCATGGGCAAGTCCCTAAGGTAAATTGGGAACAGACCGAATTTTTGGCTGTAAACCACTGTAAGCCAAGGAATCCCAACAACTGGAATAATGGACCAAATAGGCCTCAAAACGTAAACTACGCATCTCAACCCATGATAAATAATAATATGCAACCTGGATCTCAACAGAGACAGGGACGCACAAATTATAACATGCAGAAATCAAATCAACCTTCAGTAACTCAAACTTATAATATGAATAATTTGCAACCGAGGTATAATCAAAATCACTATACCCCTCGCTCCGAATATGCTCAACAACAGTTGTTCTCACAAGATGCTAGATTATATAACCCTTATGGATCAGCAGAGACCTCCAACATTTTACCATTGATCTCAAGGGTATACTCAAAGTCAGAATAACGCCTATAGTAAGCCCAATAACTACAACCGGATGCCTCCAATACAGACAGAAGTTCTACGACAACCTGCATTTAATGACTAGCCTGCTTTAAACTGGCAGATGGCTGGTCGAAATCAAGAATAGACGAGCCAGAGACAAGCTTCTCCAAGTTCATCCCAGACTGCAACAACAAGTGCAACCAGACCGTTGACTTAGCAGAACTCAGCATCGGTGATGCTGATAAACGAAACTGCAACCGAGTTTCCATGTATAGGGCACTTACTGACAACGATAGTGAAATAGATGAACCTACCGCTATTAGACTACATGTGACTGAAGGTAGACATCCTTGGATGATCTTTGTGATTGATAACGGTGCAGCAGTCAATTTAGTAAAGCGCACTGCTATACGAGAGGACATACCATACTATCCTACTCGAAGTACTGAACTGAGTGGCATCACTAAAGAATGTGTAAGAACTTACGGTACTACCTGGCCCACCTTATGGAAAAGACCAGTAAAATTTCATTTAGTAGGACCATCCATTTCCATCGACCAGGATGGATTAATAGGTCGGCGCTACCTGAAAGAAGAAGATGCAGTTATATCTTATTATAACCATGCGTTCATGATATCTCGAGACGCCATGCACCCAATGCCGTTTATCGATCAAGAACAAGATAAGACCAACTATACTAATGACGCTACTCATGGAGGTTCCATTGACCAAATATCCTTGGGCGAACTTGACACTTTAGTGAACACATTGGACGAACCAGCAACTCAGTACTGCATTCCTAGTAGGAGCAGACAAGTATTGGAAATAAAACTCTCTAATATTCACCTCAAGGAAGGTGAGTATTAAAGAAAAAAAGTATTAGACAAAGAATCCCTATAAATACTAAACAGTATCGGCATCCACCTATTCACAAACAAGTGATTAAGGACGAAGTAGCCAAGAAACTCAAGGGCAGTGTTATAGAACCATCTTGGTCACCTTCAAATAATCCAGTGGTAATAGTGCCTAAGAAACCCGACAAATACGGAAACCTGCGTTGGCGGATGGTCATCGACTTCCGTAATCTTAATAAAAAGACAATAGGAGATGCTTATCCATTGCCAAATATAATCGATATCCTGGACCAATTAGGAGGATCGGTCTATTACTCAGTGTTTGATTTAGCTCATGGGTACCAACAACTACCCTTACATGAGAACGATCGTCGGAAGAGTGCATTTACCACTCTTAACGGTCATTACCAGGACATACGTCTTCTACAAGGTTTCAAAGGGGCTCCAGCTACTTTTCAGCGGCTCGTAGACAAAATATTGCTTGGTTACAGAACACAAAGATGCTCGTATATCTAGATGACACTATCATCTACTGAAAAGACTTACAAGATCATGAAAGAAAGACCCAAAAATTTTTCTCAGATCAGCAAATCTCGTGCTCCAACCTGAAAAGGTGGAATTCCCAAGAAAAAAAGTGACTTTCTTAGGCCATATAATCAGCGAGAAAGGGGTTGAACCTGGCCCTGGGAAAATCAAAGCAGTTCAAGATTTTCCTACGCCGAAAACTCCTAAAAATATTCGACAATTCTTAGGATTGGCCGAATATTATAGACGATTCATCCAGGACCTTTCTAATATAGCCCGACCCTTATCGAACTTGCTAAAGAAAGGTGCAACGTTTGAATGGGGGGAGGCCTAAAAACAAAGTTTTCAGACTCTGAAAGAACATCTTATCAAATCACCAATACAGATTTTTCTTGACTTCGAAAAAACATTCACCTTGACTACGGACGCTTCTGATTATGCTATTGGGGCTGTCTTAAGCCAAGAAAAAGATGGATTCGACCACCCTGTGGCTTATCGGGCATAACAACATCTTGCTGAAAATCTCCGAACATAAAACCATTTTGAAACACATAGATAAAGTGAAACCTGCCTAAAGACGAATCAATTTTTATCACAGGCTTATACACCAGCTATTAACTCTCAAGTTGTAGCAACCTTAGTGTGGATACTGACCTTGTATGTATTTCAGCTGGCTAGGTATCCATCTCATAAGCTAACACCTTTACAAACCAATCCTGGCATTCATTACGAAAAAATTGGCATTTTGCGACTCAAGCGAGCAGAATGGAAAATTCTTATACACGTAAACACCGACCTAGTCGACTCTCAAGTCGACATAACTGATGTTATAAATCAGTCGCTTAATAATTGTCGTGAGCAACTCGCTAAACTAAAATGTTAACCTAAAATTGCTGACCAACGAACCACCGCCATCGACACTTACCAAGAATGTGTAAAGAACTTTGTCAACGAGGATTGCGAAAACACGCTGAATTCGCTCGTGTTATTAAGAAAACAAGACCAGGCTCATGAGCTTTGAACTCAAGCTAAGGACCTGCTGACGAGATTGCATTTTAAATATAAATCCAGTACCAGCCAAGAGACTATCGAAATATCTATGACACAGCTAGGTATCATTGGCAGTATTAGCAACACCCTTTTTGGGCTAGCTACTGAACACGAAATAGAAGAAGTACACCAAAATATTTATAAGTAGCTAGATGATAATAAAGAAATCATCAAACTAGCTAATCAAAAGGCTCATTTAATAACAGCATTCAATAAGAGCCTCGAGAATATCACAAACAACCACGCTGACGCACTAAAGAACTTAGAGAAGATTATTCAAACGCTCGAGTCTAAAAAGTCTTACTGCACATCATAGCCGTTTAGATATGGCTATAGAGCAAGATCAAGAAGCTTTAAAGCAGCTAATCGACCTAGTTGGAACCTTATTACAAGGAAAACTACCCAGCAATTTATTGACACCCCGACTTCTAGCTCAAATAAGCCAGGATATCACCGAACATTCGAGTGACTGGGATTTACCTATGCTCACCAAACACATGAGACCGGAAGAGATAGCAAAGATCTCAAAAATAGATGCTGTTTATGACAACAACCAACTAATAGTAATGTTATACCTATGGTTGAAACAGAACCGTATGTGCTGTATCGCATGTATCCATTATTGACCACGCAATCATGAAAAGACCAGCATCTCAGTTATGCAAAAATCAAACCAACTCATGTGTTTTTAGCATTAAACGAGAGAAACAAACAATATGTACAATTTGACCATGACTATTTACATGAATGTACAAACCATCCCTATGGTTTAATTTGTGAAACTCATAGGCCTTTGCTAGACGTTCCAACCTCTTAAGATTGTGAACTTCTATTATTGACACAGCCTACCGAAAACCACTTTAGGCATTGCACTATAATTTACCTGACTGAACCCAGCTCTCAATGGAGTTATCTTCACAATGAGGCTGCATGGCTGTACTCTTTAGTTGAATTGAAGGCCCAGATGCAATAAGGGCATTTACGCTCGGAGTACGCAAAACTGAAGTCACTTGGTAGTAGAAATTTCATTTTCTTCGAATAAATTTCAAAAAATTTGACGTTGTAAAACTCATCATGCCGCATCTTTTTTATATTAACAGTTTTTTTATAAAAGTTTCATTTTTCAAGAAAAAAATTAAAAACAAGAAAATTTTTTACATTCAATTTCAATACTTTTTTAAACTTAAATCGTTGTAATTCGAGTAAATATTAACCGATTTCGCTGAAATTTGAAATATATTTTCTAAATATCATAGCGAAACTTATGATAATTATAAAAAATGTTAATTCTCAAATTCTTAGTCGCAATTGTTTATTAATTAATACAAATTACAAATTGTGCGTTTATAATGTACTCGAGAAAAAAGTATCGAGGGAACTTTCAAGTACAAGAAACTTGTAGCGAGAAAGTTTTTGGTTTTTGTATAAAGAAGATTTGTGGAAAGTTTCAAATCGATTGATAAATAATTAAAAAAGATATAACAACATTTACAAGTAGCGCGCATGCGGTCGAGCGCTGCAGTTTTCTTATAAGTTAGATTCTCAGTGAATATTACGTCAACTGAATGACTCTTGGTAATGTTATTTGGAAAAAGTAATAATACAAATATAACAATATGATATTTATTAAAAGTAAATAAACATATAAATAAACAAACAAATAAATAAATAAACAAAAATCTGTAATGTAATTATTTAATAATTAAATAATTACATTACAGATTTTTGTTTAATACTGATTTTTTGATTGTTTCAAAAGATTTCTTTTTTATTTTGTCTCTTAAAATCTTTTTTCCTTTCGCATTAGTAATATGAGTTTTCTGAAAACATAAAGTGTAATATTTTCAAACAATATAATGTTGGGATTTATATTTATAAAAGTAAACATATATGCGTATGTACGTTCACTTTTAGGAATATTTTGCTACCAGTCTTCTTTTGTTTAACGATTAGACTTGTAAAATTGTTCATCACGAGGAATGAAAATTATTTTATACTTATAATGGAATCAAAAAACGGTCGGAAAAGAACGATGTATCATTTCTTGTTCTTTTTTGACTGTTTTTTGATTCCATTATTCCCCATGGTATACCATTTCACAAGTCTAAACGTTAAACAAAAGAAGACTGGTAGCAAAATATTCCTATATGTTAAGACCACAGCACTTGCCTAAATCGTATATATATATATATATATATATATATATATATATATATATATATATACGAACAAAATTCATAATAATATTTATATAGAAGATGAGTGAACGTACTCACGCATATATGTTTACTTTTATAAATATAAATCCCAACATTATATTGTTTAAAAATATTACACTTTATGTTTTCAGAAAACTCATATTACTAATGCGGAAGGAAAAAAGATTTTAAGAGACAAAATAAAAAAGAAATCCTTTGAAACAATCAAAAAATCAGTATTAAACAAAAATCTGTAATGTAATTATTTAATTATTAAATAATTACATTACAGATTTTTGTTTATTTATTTATTTTTTTGTTTATTTATATGTTTATTTACTTTTAATAAATATCATATTGTTATATTTGTATTATTACTTTTTCCAAATAATATTACCAAGAGTCATTCAGTTGACGTAATATTCACTGAGAATCTAACTTATGAGAAAACTGCAGCGCTCGACCGCATGCGCGCTACTTGTAAATGTTGTTATATCTTTTTTAATTATTTATCAATCGATTTGAAACTTTCCACAAATCTTCTTTATACAAAAACCAAAAACTTTCTCGCTACAAGTTTCTTGTACTTAAAAGTTCCCTCGATACTTTTTTCTCGAGTACATTATAAACGCACAATTTGTAATTTGTATTAATTAATAAACAATTGCGACTAAGAATTTGAGAATTAACATTTTTCATAATTATCATAAGTTTCGCTATGATATTTAGAAAATTTATTTCAAATTTCAGCATAATCGGTTAATATTTACTCGAATTACAACGATTTAAGTTTAAAAAAGTATTGAAATTTAATGTAAAAAATTTTCTTGTTTTTAATTTTTTTCTTGAAAAATGAAACTTTTATAAAAAAACTGTTAATATAAAAAAGATGCAGCATGATGAGTTTTACAACGTCAAATTTTTTGAAATTTATTTGAAGAAAATGAAATTTCTACTACTAAGTGACTTCAGTTTTGCGTACTCCGAGCGTAAATGCCCTTATTGCATCCGGGCCTTCAATTAACAACAGTCAGAATCACATGCAATCAACAAAGGGACCAGATACTACAATTAAATGGGACTGGTAAAATCCAGATACCTGATGGTTGTACTGGAAGGACCACACAAGTGACTCTAGGAGGTATGACAACTTGCATAAGTACAGAGTTCTACACCTATCAACCGAAGTTACAACTGGAAATTACAGATTTATGGACAGGAAATATTCCTGACCACATCATAAATCACGAAGAATTACCTTCGATTTTGCGACTTGAAAACGACAATCGCTGAAATAACCATAATATGCAGCAGATTTCTTACAAATTGAAAGAAATTGCGCAACACAAACTTGAGAATAACCAAGTCCGACACACCATATACGGGAGTTATGGACTGAGCATATTGCTACTCGCTGCACTTACCATGTTAGCAATGAAAACCATCAAGTTTGAACGTAACTCTGGTACATATAAACCCCGAGCAAGCAAACGCCAGCGTTCAAAAATCGGCAATGCTGACTTAGAACTTGCTGAGGTGGATATAAAACAAATACTACAATCTAACACCCCCACTGACCCAATCACGACCACTGATACGACTAGTACTGGGCTGAAACAAGACGCCGAGCTAGACAGTTAATAATTAACTTTTGACGTCTCTATTTCAGACAAGCAACCTCGTCAGGATGTCGACGAATGAGACTCTACAACTGACTAATAGCAAGAACCAGACCCTTTGGGAAATCGTACGAGATCTCGAAGTACAGGGACCAATTAAACAGATAACAACTTTGCAGTATATTAATAATAAGTATACTAAACTCCAGGTAACATTTTTCAACTCGGAAAAGTCTAGAATTATTGACAAAATTGACTCTAGGGACGTTGACCCAAATAGACTCTTTTGTTTAGTGACGAAAAACGACACTGTACAAACTTTAGCTTCTGCGTTCAGACCGTTCGGACCGTTAGATTACGTAGACATCACTCGCGGATGACTAAGTGCATATAAGTAAGGATACGTAAGATTTTTAAGCACTCAAGACGCTCAAACAGCGCTATCACAGACCCGTAATAAATAAGAAGCACGACCCACTGAGCCTTTACGACAAAAACGTAAACGAAATGAAACTCAAACCACCTGGACAAAGTGTACTAATTGTAATTACGACATTACTATCCAATATAGACGCACCTATATGCTGTTGTGCTAAAACCAGCAACCATTGACAGACGGCTCTGCTAGACCACATGAAAACCCCATTTACTTTATATGCAACTTGGGTAAAAAAACCAATTATAGGTAATGACGCGATGCATAGTAAAGACTGCGTCTACGCGCTAAACGTACACGGACTCCAGGAAACCACCTCCGACAAGGTGCCTATTGAGACAGAGTCGCTAGTCGACTCAGCGACTGGAACAGACGCGTCTAACGTTAACGCCGCCCCAAATAATGCCTCTACCTCCTCAGATAATGCTGACCCGCCTTCATTCTCCTCGACCGAGTTTCAGATACTCTAACAAGCAATACGCCTTCTCCTAACCCCTGCGAATCTAAGATCGCTAAAATTGTGTGCTAATAACCTCGACCTTGACTAACTTTATTAGTTTTGTTTTTACTAACGCTACATAATAGGAATTGGCGCCTAATTAATACTTGCATGCGAATAACCCGACCAACCACCGTGACAATATTTGAATAAACTTTTGTTTTAGGTAAAGGGGCGAGAAGCAAATTCAAACGACTGCCAGCATGGACTGCTGGCTTATACCAACAACATCGACCGCCAAAGGTATGGCTAGGCTTACTAGGAGAGTATCAGACCTCCGGATCACGGATTTTGCTCAAACTTTGGGATGAGTTTTCAGATGTCAAAATATGAAAGGAAACAGAATTATAGACCCCAACGCTCAATATTTCCCTAGTTACAGGCAATTGAAGAATATCACTAAAAAAGTTACTAGATTTTCAAACGCTTACAGTTCCTTAGCATTAATACTTAAGAGCATGAATCTTTTTTTAAATGGAAGCTGAGCTCAAATACTTTCGAAATAGTAGTTATAGCATGTCAAAATATTATTTTTTCCCAAAGTTATAGCGTGATAAACATTGGACCTGATTTTTCTTTTTAAAACATTAATTAATAACAAAAGCTGAAATTGGGTCTAATATTTATTACGCTATAACTTTGGGAAAAAATAATATTTTGACATGCTATAACTACTATTACGAAAGGATTTGAGCTCAGCTTTCATTTAAAAAAAATTTTAAGCTCCTAGCTATCAATGCTAAGGAACTATATTTATTTGAAAATCTAGTAACTTTTTTAGTGATTTTCTTCAATTGCCTGTAACTAGGGAAATATTGAGCGTTGGGATCTAAAATTCTGTTTCCTCTCATATTTTGACATCTGAAAACTTATCCCAACGTTTGAGCGAAATCCGTGATCCGGAGGTCTGATACTCTCCTAGTTAGCTAACCTTCCTATCAACGTTATGGGGCAGCGGTTGAAACAAAAATCAACCTACCTACAGGGGGAGCAAACAGGAGAGAACCCCGCTCCTCCTGTAAAGATGGATAAATTGACACTTTATCAAGAACGAAGAACACATCATAAACTTTAACTTATTGATGATAACAGTTTTCCAATAGTACCGTGAAATTCAAAATTTTGTCTTAAAATATTATCTTTTCGACCTTATAAACCAATTAAAGAGTAGTTATTTAATATTAATTTAAAAATCAATCAGACAAGATTAATGAATCTTTAAAAACCTTTCATGTTATTTTACAAATTTAAATTTATAACTTATTTTTCTTTTTATTATCAATTTAACTAATTTATTGTAAAGCGGAATCCTTACCACCTTCCAATTCTTAAGTCATCCCTAAGTCAACCCACCTTTTGAAGTAAACAAACATCAACCTTTCTCTCCATCCGCTATTTTATTTTTCTTTATCTAACCTATGTACTTTTGTTTTGTAATGAAGGTTTTCCTGGAATTCCTGATGCTTGCTTGTACCGCGACCATCTGCTACCGGGGACGGCAGTTTTTCTTAGTAAGGAGGGACGTCAAATGACGAAAAATCCGCTTATTAAAATTTATTTTCTTAATTTTTTTTATTGAATTGATTTTGAAATTAATTCAGAATCATTTCAGTATGTAAAAAGAAAAGGTAGCTTGAAAGTGCTCAAGGCTACTCTTTTATTTCGTGTTATTGTTTTCTGAGAATCTACAAGGCAACCGTCGACGGTGGAACGTCGCCGTTGCTTCTCTCCTAAACTAATGGTGGGAGGCTGCGGCGATCTTCCCATACATGCTTGACGTAAGTCTGACGGAGGGAGAGAATCAGTCTCTCTCTCTTGTTAACTTCTCCTTTCTTATTGATGGGAGGGGGGCACTTTGAAGTCATTTTTCAACTGCTCTGCTGCCCATCAATGAGACGTGCGCGACCAGGCCTAAGTGGCAGTCCGTGTGTGCTGCAGTCCGCAAGGTTGCAGCCACTATCTTTACCTTTAATTTTTTATTTTTTCTACTTTTGGTTTGAAGTCAAAATATATTTATTTTTCTCTTTTCTGGATGGCTAGTTTTTATTTCTAACGCGGTTTTACTTGTAGCATCTCAGTGATTTTTTTTTTATGTCATTTATTTATTCTCTTTCTCCTGTTTTGTTATTTAAATTTTTAATGTTCTCTTTCTATGATTTTTTTTGTGTTTTTTTGATTTTATATTTTTCGTTTACCGTTTGATTGTGCAAGCGTATTTACGTTACCTATAAAATCGTGAGATGTACCCAGCACCCAGCCTTATCAACGAGCAAGCAGCAGGAGTCAAGGAAAGCCGGCAATGCTGTGCCTGCTGGCCCACAATTTATATATCCAACCAGATAAGTGTTTTTCATTCATGTATACTTATAATAAAGTGAAAAACTTATAGCTATTGACTTTGTTATTATCATTAAAGATTTTACATTTCTCTATTTTGTAAAAGAAAGAAGATTGATAATTTTAATGCGCGTCTGCGTAAAAGTGCCATTAATTATTCATGTAATTTCCATAAGATTTTCTTTTGTTTTAATTTTCTATGCACGGGTTTCTGTGTATGAACTGCAGATTTTTATGTGTGCGTATGTACCTTTTTTTATGTTAATTAAATTTAAATAATAATACTTTAGTTAGAAAGAGATTATGTAAAATGGAAAGAAAATGCGTATAATTATTTTGCATAATAATTTAAAATTTAGAATAAAATGTTAAAAAAATAACAAAAATTAACTAAAATATTTTTGAAGTGTAAAAGTTTTGTAATGTAAGAATTGAATTCTAACCGAATAAATATATATTTCATAACTAAAACTTGTTTTTATTGAAGACATATTATTTGACATTTATATTAGTACTTGTCAACATTAAAAAGTTTTTGAATATTAAATGATTATTATACAACTATATCAATTTAATGAAAAATACTAAACTTAATCTTTTTAAGCCTCGATACAGTTAAATATTATACGTACAATAATAGCATCTTAAGCAATATATTCTAAGTTAGTAATGACTCACAAAAGTTTATACAACTGCAGTAAATTAGATGTATGCGTTTACATTATCTTGTCTATGGAACTACTCATTTTCCCGTGTAAAATAAATTTAGTTTTTTGAGGCTGGATTTTGTTTAGAGAGGTAGAACTCCTTGAACAAAATCTCGCCTTAACAGTACCCAATGGAAAGCTAATACGATATCTACAGTCGTGAAATACTTATTTCCGCCTAAGTCATCAAAAATTTCTGCTATAGATGGTATTAAATATGGGTCAGGTATTGTTTTTTCATTCGATTTTCTATAATCTATAACTAATCGCCATCTTTCTTTTCCATCGTTACCAGGTTTTTTCTTTACTACAAATGCTGGTGCATTATAAGCACTTTTAGATGGTCTTACTAAATTATTTTCAATTAATTTTTGTGTTTCTGCTATAGCGATTTCTTTTGACTTATATGGCAATGGAAATTGTTTGACATATACTGATTTATTATCTGTTAAATTTATTTCATGGTGTTCTAAATTACACCTTCCAATTTTTTCTCCTTCCAGCCAAAATATATTTTCATTTTTCAAAATTAAATTTTTTATATACTGTTTATTTTCTTCGTTTAAATGATTTAAAATTATTTTATTTAATAATTTTCCATTACGATCGAAATTTTCTTCTTGAATATTGTTTATATTTTCATACACTAAATTTTCCTCAAATTTACTAGATTTTTCTTCTTGAATATCTGTTATAATATTCATTTCAGCATTCTTATTTATAAAATATGTAAGAAATTCTTCATCTTTTTCTTCAACATTAAAATTCGTATTTTCTCAAAGTCTTACAAGAAACTGTTGATATTCAAAATCCTCATCATTTGATAATTTATAATGATCTTTGTCCAGTGTGTTATTAATATCTTTTAAAAAGTATTCTATATTTTTATTTTTGTTTTTGAGAAAATCTGAGATTGAGTAATTTTCGCTAATCTGTATTTTTGAAATATAATTTAATATTTGAAATGTATTATCAGTTATTAAGTCTGCATTTTCCTTATTTTGTATGTATAGGGTAAGTGTATGAGTTATCGTGCCTTTAAGGTTAAGGCAGACACATTTCCATCAATTAAACAGATCTCATTATTTTTTAAAAGTTTTATCAACTGTTTATTTAAAGTAAAGCTCATTATCTATACTTAAAACAAATTCCCTAAGTGAAAATTTAAAAACTATTAGTTTGCTGATTGAATTTACAAAGTTTATGCAATGTGTCAGTTTATCGTGTGTCGTCTGCTTACCATATAAATGCATACTTTTATTATCGTTCTTTGATTATCGACATCGCATGCTTTAACATAGGGCACGATAACCGGGGAGGTCACTGACCCTACATTTGAAATTATATTCCCGCTATGTTTGCAATCTGTTTGAATTGAGAATTTTTCTCTATTTATTTCTAAGTAGCCTTTATCTAATCTTAATTTATATTTTTATAATACATTCATACCTATAATTTTATCGTAAGGTATTGAAAAGTTTTCCGACGCTACATGAAAGTCTGTATGTAAATCATTAATTGGAAAATTTATTGAACCACATGTTTTAATAGGGGTGTTGGTAATTCCCGACAAATATATTTTAACACTATCATTAACAAAATTTAATGGTACTAAGCTTTCTTTTATAATATTAAGCTGTGCACCGGTATCTATTAATAATTTGCATAATTTGTTAGTAAATGGGTTTTTTATTTGAATAAATTGTAGTGTATCACCTAATTTAAATATATAAATTGGTATATTTTCATCTTTCATATCTTTAGTTTTAATTTGCATATTTTTTCCAGGTTCATTATTTACCAAACTTTTTCCATTATATAATTTTATTGTTGTTGAATCATTTTTTATTTCTGGTTTAAATTCCATTACATTGTGTAATGTTTCTTTTTGTTCAATAATTTTAACGTACTTGTTATAAGTTTCATTTTCATTAAACTCATCACATACTTCGAAGTCATAATCGATTTCGTGTGTTCTTGCAAAAAATTGAATGTCAATATAATTTTTGAGCGACTTTTGTTGCGAAACTCGTCTTGTGCGCTCTTTCCAAATCGAGTTTGTGCGTTTCCCTGTATATGAACTGATGTATTTAATTGAGCTTGACATTCTTCCTCTGTGTGATTTATGCTTTTGCAAAATGTGCAAAATTTACTTAACTTGCTTCCGATATTCTTTGATGCAAAGCATGAATCGATTGAATGTCCTAACTTTTTACAATGTGGGCATTGTACATTCTGATTTGCGTTTTGAGGTTTTTTGTATTGTATTTTCCTACATTCCTCTATATTATGCCCTCTATTTATGCAATATTTACAAAATTTCGTTTGAATTCGTTGTTCATATGAATTATTATTTCTATTGCTTCCTATGAACATTTTATTTTGATTAAAATTATTTTGACCGATGTTATTATTTCTGCATTCTTTACCCGAGTGACCCAATTTGTCACATAATTGACATCGTGTTTGATTATCTGGTTCAACCTGATTTATAAATATCTTGAATTTTTCACAATTAATAGCGTTGTGTTCACTATTACACAGATTGGATATTTGCGTAGGTGTATTACTTTTTCCTGTGAATTTAATTACAAAAGTTGGTATCATGTCCGTTTTTATTGCATTGCAAGCATAATTCATATTTTAGTATGATCGGACAGTGGTTTATTTGATGATTATTTTCCTGGCAATATTGATTCATTATCTTCTAAATATTCACACATACTTCTTGAATGTCCTACTTGATTACAGAACTTGCATATTAGTATAATTTTATCCTCTTCATTTGTGCATTTAAATGATGGATGGATTGGCTGTTTGCAATATATGCAGCCTCCATTGTTGTAACACAATGCCTCATGGCCTATGTCTTTACATATTTGACAGCATTGAATTTTTTATGGTTTGTCTTAAAAAATTTCACTATACTTGATTTGCTGTCTTAGTGAATTTGTCTTTGCCGTAATATCCTTCTGCTTCTCCTGTTGTTTTTCAATTTCTATTGCTGTAATGGTTGCACTTGAATAATCTACTACCTCTCCCAATTCATATCTGATTTCATTTTTCAATCCTTGTTTAAAATATTTTAATGTATCTTTAGCTAAATCATTTGTGAAACGTTGATAAGCATCTGCTAATATACCCGCTTCATTTTGTTTCTTATCTTCAATTTTTAATGTTAACTTTGTTATTCTTTCTACATAGTCAACCACTGATTCATTTTTTCCTTGTTGTATTTGTTCCAATTGTGCATACAACGAATGTAAATTATCGATTTCAGGATATAGTTTTTTTATTGTTTTGATAAAATCTGCAATACTTTCAATGTTACTACCTTTTATAGCAGTACGAATCGTTTCTGATACTTTAAATCTTATAGAATTCATGAATTTCTTTCGTTTATCAGCAGTCAGCATATCTTTTGCAATTTCTAACGCATCTTTGTACTTTTCAAAAGGTATATTTTTACCCGTGAACTCAGGTACTAATCTTGACACTTCTTTTAAAGAATATCTTGAAGTATTTGCCATGTTTGTATTATTAGGTATATGTATGTAAGATAAGGAATTAATTCAATTCAGCAATGCGATTAGATTCGTCTAAAAATAAGAGTTTCATTCTTAATACATATATTATATACAATGTTACAAGGAGCACGTGTTAACTAACCTAAAAATAAGAGAATCAACAATCAAGCCTATTGCTTAATGGATCTCTCAACAATCACAATGTTAACAATAATTCACAGTTTCAGAATTGTTATAAACAATTCTGATAACTTTAATTAATTTACTTATCTTAAATTATCTTAGTTTAACAATATTTTGTATAGAGTTCTATCTTATAGAGTCAACGCTCCATCTTCTATTTGTGTCTCTCTCTCTTCTAAAGCTCGTGTCGTCTACCTACAGTGACCGACACGAGACGGTTTCTTACCAGCAGTATTGAGTATGTGCACGAAGCTTACATCTTCCCCTTAAGACACCAACACTTCTCTGGAGGTTTGGTGTTGGTTTATATCGTCATAGAGATGAGCTTCGTGAAGTGGTATAGACCTCTCGTAAATTTTCAGTTTTTTGTATTGATTTTATATATCGAATCTGATATTTTTTTTCTATCTTGAAGGGGCCAATTCTAATTTCTTCCAATTTTTTACGATTTAATTTGTTTTTTTTCATTATGTAGACCATGTCACTCTCTTCAAATGTGTGGTTTTTTTTGTTTTTATCGTACAATGATTTATTGTAGTTGTGCGACTTACGGGTTCGAAGCAACGCAAGATTTCTATCTTCTTCTAAGTTTTTTTTGTATTTCTGATCAGTTTTTAGTTCCGTTGGTAGCACATCTGTAGATTCTCCTTTTAGTAAGTATTCAGGTGAAAAGCCTGTAACTGAGTGGTCTGTTTCGTTATAATTTTTTCTGCGTTCTTCCGCCACCGTTGCCCATGATCGTTTGTTTGTATTTTTGTTTAAGTTGCAGCGTATTTTGTTTACCAGAGTTTGGTTTAACCTTTCGTTTAAACCGTTTGAAAATGGTGAATCTATGGCTGTGAAGATCAGTTCTGCACCTCGTTCTTTTATGTAGTTTTCAAGTTCTTTCGAACTTATTCCAGGGTATTAGTCTGCTAGGATCATTTCTATTTTTTTCTCTAGTGGAACTTTTTTTAGTAGATTTATAAAATCTCCTGCGGTTTGGCTTTTTGAGCATAGAATGTATGCAAATCTGATGAAGTGATCTTCTAGTAAGTGTAGATACCTTTTTGTCGATCTTAGTCCATCAAATCCACCAATAGTATCTAGTGACATTATCTGGAACGGTCTTTCTGCTGGTCCCAGGTGTGACATAAGACCATAATTTCTGTTTGGTCTTGTTTTGTTTTTTATGCATATTTCGCAATTTCGTAGATGTTCAATGTTTTTTGTTAAATTTGGTGCGGTATAAATTGTACTTATTTTATGTGCCGTTTGGTTCATACCTATGTAACCGTAGTTTTCGTGTTCACGTTGTATTAGAGTTTTGCTAAATTTTCTTAGTATTATTTTTTTCTTCGATCTGATTTTTTTATAGTAGACTCCATTTTCTAGTGTGAACTTATGTGTTTTTTGTATTATTTGTTCGTTTTGTTTTTGATCGTCTATTATTTCTTGTAGACTTATATTGGATATTGTTATATTATTTACAGTTTTTAGTACATCTTCTATTTTTTTTTCTGGTTCCAGGACTGGATTTCGACTTAACAGATCCGCTTCTCCATTATTCTTTCCAGGGTTGTATTTTATATTGCAGTTGTATTGGGATATGTAGTGTACCATATCTCCTAAATCTTCATCTGTTCTATTTTTGACATTTAAATTTTCCAATGGTTTGTGGTCTGTGTAGATTGTGAAAGATTTTCCGATCAGCCAGTGTTGCCAGAATTTTATACTTTCTTTGATAGCAAGACATTCTAAAAATATTGCTTTTTTTTCTTTTGAGATTCATTTAGTTTCTTTGAGAAATACACCACTGGTTTCATTTCACCATTTGCTTGAGTTTGTTTTAGTACCGCTCCAATGCCTTTAATGCTTGCGTCTGTGTATATAGAAGTGTGTGCTTTCGGATTAAATATTGCTAGAACTGGTTCTGAACTTGAAATATTTTTTATTTCATCGAATGCTTTTTGACATTCAGTTGGCCAGACGAATTTTTTTACCGTTTTTCTTAATTGGGCAAGTAGAGGTTCAAGTGTTTCTGTAATTTTTGGTACATATTTTCGTTCAAAGTTTATTTTTCCTAAAAATTGTCTTATGTTCTTTTTATTTTTCGGTATGTTGAAATCTTTTATAGATTTTATATTGTCTTTTAGAGGAGTGATTGTGTTATTTTTTATTGAATGGCTTATATATTTTACCTCGTCTTTTGCACATTTGCATTTTGTAAATTTCAATTTTAAGCGTTCTTTTTTAATTGCATCTAGCAGTACTATATGTTTCAAATGTTCTTAAAAATTTTTCGAAAAAATTATTATATAATCTATATAGTTTGTGCAAAATTCTGTTAGGTTATATTTTTTTATAATATTCACCAAAATTCTTTGGAAGATAGCTGGAGATAGTTTTAGTCCGTAAGAAAGGCATTTCCATTGATAGTGACGTTCTTGGGTGATAGAATCAGTTTTATTTCTGTCTCCGACTCATAGGGAGATGGACCAAAAAGCAGAGTTTATGTCCAGTGTTGTAAAGTATTCGCAACCCACTGTTTTTACCATTATGTCTTCTATTAGTGGAAAAGGTTGGGCTTGTGGGATAACTATTTTATTTAATTTTCGAAAGTCCACACATAGTCTATTTTTTTATTTTCTTCTTTTTTAAATGCTAGTGTTACTAATGCCGCGAAGGGACTATATGAGTCTTCAATCAGGCCATGTTTTGAAATTTGTGCTATTTGACTTTTAATTTCTTTCCTATCTTCTATTGAACATCTATATGGTTCTTTGTAGCAATATCTATCTATTTGTAGGTCTATAAAAGCTTCATAATTTTTTACTTTTCCTACATCATATTTATCTTTAGCAAAAATGTTTTTATAATTATTCATTACATCATATATTTTCTTTTTCTTTTCATTATCTAAGTGATTTATATCCATTTCAAATTTATTTATGTCAATAAATTCATTGAAATGGGTTTCATATCTATCATCGATTATTATATTATCTTTTTCGTCTATTCGTTTCGTATAATTAAATTAGATATTCGAATTCTCGTCAAGAGTCAACCCAAATTTCTTTATACTATCTATGCCTAAAATTAGGTCATATTCGAAATTTTCATTTTCATACACAAAGGCATGTATATTCTTTTTTCATCCGTGTATTTCGGCGTTTAATTTTATCAGACCATAACTTTGCCCTTGCCCACTAATTGTTTTTATATTAAATTTTGTTTGTTTTTCTTTAAATTTATTATTTATTAATTTTGTATTTATTACTGTTATTCTTGAGCCAGGATCATAAAGCCCTTTGACTTCTAAGGATTCTTCTAGCAGTACTTTTATTTTAATTAGTGGGGGCAAATCTAGTTTTTTAAGTCCTCATTTGATAATTTTATATTTAAGAGAGTATTTATGAGTGGATCCTCTTCTGTTTTTTCTTTCTTGTACCAACATAAATTTTTGTGGATGGAATCTATTTTTCTTACTTTTTAATTCACATACTTTACATGGATGTTCGTTTTCTTTCTCAGTTTTTTTTTTTAAATTTTGTTTAGTTGGTGGTGGATTTTTCTCATTATTATTATCCTTTATTAGCCGCATCGTGAGTGCCTACTGTAGATTTTTCAATTTCTACTTTTTCTAGCAAGTATTTATTAAATCGTATATTTTCATTTTTGAAGTAGATTTTTTCTAGTTCAGGTGTAAGAGTTATCCACACCACTCTCCTTTCATGTCTTTTCTTTATAGAATTCTTCACCATCTTAAATATCTCAGTTTTTTGTAATTCTTCATGTAAACTCATTGGTTGGAGTTCTTTTGGCATTATAAACTGATTTTGTTCAGTATCTACAATTGACACTAAACCATAGATGTTTGTTTTTGTATCCTCTAGTTTTGGGATGATTGAAAATTCAAATTTTAATTTTTCCATTTTCCGAATAATTGATCGTTGATTTGTAAGATATGGAATTCTTACCAGCAGCATTGAGTATGTTCACGAAGCTTACATGTATATTGTTTACTGAATTATTATTTTTATTATTATGAAAAATTATATTTTCCAGGTTTTCAATACCCTCTATTTCGTAGTAACTCTCCTGTTTAATAGAAAATTCCCGTGAGTTGTTAATTGTTTCGTCAATAGTTGTATTATTTTCTGATAAAATTGTCACGTTTTTTGTCTGTTGTATTAGTATTATCTCTGTTTTCAATACTTTTTGTTTCTTGATATCCTATCTGTTTAGATGAGAATTCCTGAGTATCGTTAAATGTTTCATTAATAGTTGTTAAATGTTTCATTAATTATTGTCTGATAAAATCGTCACGTTTGTCGCTAAAGTGTATTTTTGTGTAAAACTGTCTTTTTTATTTTTAGTATGTCCTTGCTTCGCCTTAGTAATTTGTGGAAATGTTTTTGGAATTGTGTCTGTATATTTATCTAATAGTCTATTTTGTCCACTTGAATTATCTGTATTAATATTTGATTGAACGTCCGTAATTATATTTGAGATATTATTTTCACATGTTTCTTCTAAAGTTGTATTTGAAGTATTACTATCAACTGTTTCGTCTAAGGTTTTATTTCAATTATTACTTTCAATTGTTTGATTTAAACTTTTAGTCGGAGAGCGTGTAATTTGAGTTCTTTTGCGAAATGGATTAATATTTTCATAGATACGTTTTTCTGTTTTTTCTTGCTCTCTTAAAACTGCTTGTTTAATATGTTTTCTGATTCTTTCACGAACAGCATTAATATTTTCGTCTTCTTTAGTGGGTATTTTAAATTTTCGACAAATTTCAAATAATTCTAACTTAGAGTGTGATAGTATCCACTGTGTTTTTCCTTCTTTTATATAATTTGTTATCTGTTTAAAATTTATTTTACTCATTTAAAATCTTCATTATTTACTTAAAAATGAAGAATTTTATTTATTTAAAATATTCAATTTTGTACATAAAATTGTAAGTTTAAAAATTATAAATACTGCTGATTGTGTTTCTCTTTTTTTTAAATGCCGTTTGTAAACAAAGAATATTACAAATGTTATTAAAAATTCTTTGACACTGACCTGCTATTCTTACATAAGAGTAAAGAATTTTGCCAATCTATGTTTTGAAATTTGATATTAACTCACTGCTGTTATACCTACACGAGAGCGCGCATCAAAAAAATTTTTCTGAGTTTGTATTTTTGTAAGTTCAATACACTTGCAATGTTTTAATGACAACTGTCTATTTTATTTAAATGCAGTCTGTTTACTTTATTTTGATATCTTTAAATTTAATTTTATATTCTTTTCATAAAAAGGAAATAAATATGTTTTTAGTGCTATTTAATATTATTATTAAAACTCAATATTTTAAATGATATTGAATGTTTACTTGAAACTTATTTCACTTTTCAAATTAAATTATCATGCGAAAATTATTGATATATGTTGTAATTTCTCAATGCACTAAATAAATGATATTATTTGAAATCAGTTTATAAAAGAATTTGTAATTTTTACTTGATTTCTTATTTATAACTATTCTTGCTAAAATAATTGATGTATAGACTTATTTATTGATTTAATGATTTTACATTTATTTTTATTGACAATCTTTTTATGTAAATTGTATTATTTATTTGATATATGATTTCCAATCGCGCACTTTCGCGTATACAGAAATTATTTTAATTACGCACTTTGCGTATAATATATTAATTTTATCTGTATAATATTTTTATTTTTAATAACACTATTCGTATTTAATAATACACTTCGCGTTTAATATTTTATTTTCGATGACGCTATTCGTATTTGATAATACACTTCGCGTTTGATATTTTTATTTTCAAAGACGCTATTCGTATTTGATAATACGATTCGCGTATAATATTTTAATGTATTTTTTATTTGATTTGTGCCTTTAATATATAATATTTTATTCGGCGCACTTGGCGGTTTACTAACACACTTTTGAACACTGTATTTACTATAAGCCCTTTGAATATATTTTTATGCACTTTATATATAAATAGGTAAAGAATTATAAATTTTCTTTGATTATCCTTCAATATATTCAATACGATTTCTCAATTAAAAAGTTTGTATCGGAACCAAATTGTTAGGTCCTGGCTTTCACCTCTTCTTTGGCTTTCTTGCTGTTTGCCTACTTGGCCATGAACTTGCAAGTTTGTCTAGTTTTTGTAGTTTAATAGATTTATCAAAGCCAGTTGCCCAGTCAGAGTTCAGTGCTATAAGTTGTTAAATAACAAAAGTATACGAACAAGCGGCAAAAGGTTCTACATCTAAAGCTAATAAAAAATAACTTGAATAGACTTCCCCAAATAGTGCTGATCTTGATATAACTTTCTCAAGATGTTGGAGAAATTGAACATCGAACTTGGAAATGTATCTGTCGAGTGGGTCAGGACTTTGAATGATAGAAGATAATTCAATGTAGAGTGATCAAGTTAGTCTCATTCGAAAGAAGCACATACTCTGGAAAGAAAAGTACGAATGGGTATGATGGATTTCTATACACCGGGTGCATATTAAATTAATGTAAGTGTATAATTCTAATTATTATTACATATTTAGATATAAATTTCATTTAAAAATTTTAATATTAATCAAAATATAAATTTTAAATCTATCTTTTTTAATACTAGCATGAAAGTCAAGGATATTAAAAAGCAATATAAATATATATTTTATATATCCAAAAGAATTAAAAATAAAATTAAAATAATTTATAAATACGGAAAAATCATATTATTTAATTTTATCGTTTCATCTATGAAATATATTAATTAATAATATGATTATCATAATGATATTGAAATTTATTGTAAAATATATATTTCGAATAAAACTAATATTTATAAAAAATAAAATGTAATATATTAAATTCGAGTATATAAATTATAAATACTAAATATTATAAAGAAATAACAATAAATAATATTTAAATATAAGAAATAATTGAAAAATTTTAAATAATAATAATATTAAAAAACATAGAGTTCAATTACGTATTAAACTATAAATTTAGAATAATTATAATAAAAAAAATTTCTGTTTTATATTATTGTAAGACATGTTACAATAATATTTATTTGAAAAATATCAAGTAATAATAATTATTCTAATAAACATACTTAAACAAAGATTTAAAAGAGATAAATATTAATTGGAAAATTGTTATATAACAATAATATAATAACGAATTGTACAAATAATAAAATGACTTTTAAAACTCTGTTTAAATATGTAATACTGATGGTGGAGGATTGATTGTAAATAGAGTCTATAGTATAAGGAGGAAGGAATATAGACTCTTATGGTTTTGTAGGACTACAGGCGAACGGAACCATGGTTTTATTCCAAATAATAGTATAAAAAAAATGGAGTAATTTCAATTAATTTTAACATGTCTTAAAATAACTTAAAATCATTATATTGATTGTATATAATTATTTAAAATAAAACAAAGAAACCAACGGGCTGTAATACCATTTATTTTTTATTATTTAATTTATATTATAAATTATTAATTGTAAGGTATTATTGACAGTACCTCTACGGGTGGTGTGGAAATCTGTCTGAACAAATATATAATTAATATTTATTTTATTAATCATTTTTGTCAGTACAAATTTCATAAGTGACTGATATTTTCATTAGTGTAAATATGCACGGGGGTTGGCGAGCAGCGCGAGCAGGGGGTACCGCTCCTAGTATAATAGGTGTATGTGCGTCTTCGCGTGCGGGTTCGAATGTATGTATGAGTATTTCATACATATATGTAAACTTTTAATCAAGTTCAATTGCTTCATAAACAAAAAATGCCGATAATTTCAAAAATTTCATTTTTTATCATCGTATACGTATCTATAAGCATGGAGCACAGTAGTCAGGGAAACGGTTTCTCAAAAGTTAGCCATTAAGCTATAGATTCATCGAAAAAAATATATCATTTTACTTCAATTGAGTTCAACTAAGAATTTATTCCGTCTTTTTGTTATTTGGCCCCACTGTGCCCCAGTTAGGTCTAAACTTTTTTCGAGCGTTTTTATGCGTAATACTATTAATCGTAACTTCGTAAAATAAATAAACTTTCTAATTGTAATATAAATCACAATGTCATAATATGATGTTTGTTCTTCTATCGTAGGTCATTAAATATCACTCAAATACCATCAGGTCTTTACTTTTGATTGAAAGCCTGGAAATGACAAAAGGACGTACAGAGATTTTGCCGTATAAGTATTTTCTAAAGGATAAGAATTTTTGCCAAAGAGAAAAAAGATGCACAATCGAATTCTCTATACGAAGCCACTTTTCAAATATGATTTTAAGCGATTTGACAAAACTCGGCATTTGGACAATACTTATACGTCGAAAATTCTGTATGTCCCCTTATCGTTTTCAGGTCCTCAATTTTTTGTTCATCAAACGTGTGAAATATTAACAAAAGGAAATTATTTTTTTTTATTTGGGAAATAATTAAATATAATAATAAATTTAATATATTTATATTTTATGTTTTATATTCTAATTAAATAATTATATTAATTATTTATTCATTTATTCTATAGTAATAAATAGAATAATTAATTAATAAAATATAAATCAGCATTTAATTTTGTAAAAGCTGAATAAACAAGTTTACGCGTTAAACTTTTTTTTGGATCAGTTTACTTTAAATTTACTGTATTTGCACATAACATTTAATCCATAACAAATGAAAAATGATTTTTCTACATGATTTGCATTTAATGCACGTATATGAAACTTGCTTCTAGTGCATTCACATAAAATTTCAAGTAGATTTTTTTAACAGTAATGAATAATTGTTTGGTGAATAATCTTGCTTATAATCTTATTTAAAGTCTAGCAAAAAAAAGTCTTTGTAAATGTATGACTAAAATTCTGCCCAACAATCTTGCTGAAAATCTGGTTTAAGTCCTAGCTAAAAATGTAGCAAAAAGTAACTGCTAACTTTGTTTTTTTTTAACACTCCTTTATAAATATTTATTTCAATCATAACAATAAAATTAGTCAAACCAGCTAAGTTCGTAATGCTTTTGATAAAATTGTTATTCTCTTAAATTAAATATTACGTTGAATAAATAAAAAGTCTAAATTTGAATATATATTTTGACAGAAGTCTGGCTAAAAGTTTGGGTAACAGTCTGACATAATGTTTGCCAAAAACTCTAGGGAAAATTCTAGCAAAAAATGTGACTAAAAATCTTAAATTAGAGTCTGAGTAAGATATATTATTTAATTTATATATTTTTATTATTTCTTTTACGTCGTGAGTACAAGAAAATTATAAAGCTGTTTCATCATCTTCAGTTTCATTTAATACAAAGAGAAAAGAAAGAGAAAGAAAGATAAAGAATATTACTACTGCTCTGGTTGCTCGAAAATAATTTGATTTGATTCAATCAATTTTATCCTTCTGAACAGAGTTCAGAATTTGTAGAAAAATGAAAGTGGCAAGTTCAAAAATGAGTTCAAAATTCGTAAAAAAATGAAAATTTCACATCACGATCAAAAATAAGAATTCCTGAAAATCTATTGATATGTTGCATTGAGAATTCTTAATAATTTTATTCTTGAAAATAATATTTTACATCAAATAAAGTAAATTTACTTATGGTTAAAGTCATAATAATAAATATTAAATAATATTGATTATCAAATAATATCAAAAATTCAATATATTAAAAAAAATATTCCATAAATAATTTAATGTTGCATCAATATTGTCACGCCAGAGCTCTTCAAGTTTATTTATTTGCTGAGCTGACATTTACGGGAACTAAGTTATTATTGTTGGGAAGGAATTAATTTAATAGATGTTACTTAAATTTATTGATTTAATACTTTAATATCAACATGAAAATTTCTGCTTAATTAAGTCAACTTAAAATTAACAAAGCAGTAAAAAAACAGTAATTATTATCACACAAGTAAAACATAAAAAAAAGGTATTATTATACCCAATTAATGAAGATGTAATAATGACTTACCAATAGTTTTACTTATCTACATTTAATTTTGATTTATTTATAAAATTTTCATTTTGAAATCCACGATACCAATAACAACGAACAGTTTCGATATCCTTGTTAAATCAATCTTCTTTTAATAATATATTTTTGCATTAGGGTAATTCGGCACTGATTTTTAATAAAAATATATATAACCGCTATCATTTTATAAAAACTTCTTTAGACCTAAGAGGTTAAAAATTTGAACTTCTGTTTTGATTCCGACCATTATCACGTAAAGAAAAATGTGATTTATTTTAACCTTCTGACAGCCAGCATTTTTTCTATCGAAGTTTCAAAGTTTCTATTAAACTAAAAAATTTTCATATGAAATATCTCTAAATTAGTATAGTTGATGTCGATGTCATGCCGGCTATCAGCAGGTTACCCTGCTGAAAAAGACTTATTAAAGAACATTGAAATCGATTAAGCTTAAATCGACTTAAATAAATGTGAATTGGTTCAATAGACTTTCCAAAATTTATCAATTAAACCTGAATAAATTTTAATCGAAATTAATAGGAATCGGAATCAATATGCAATTTTTTCATTAAACTGTAATCAAATTTAATCAACTATAATTGTAAGAATATTTACGTAAGATTAAATAAGATTATTGACAATAGATTTAGATTGATATTAATAGATTTCTATTGATTAGTTGATTATCGGTTCAAATAAATTGATTGAACATTAAAGGATGAATGGACATTATTTCGAATCAGCATCAAACTTTAATCCGACTAAATAGACTTAAAGAGGATATCGTAGTTATCCCCTCTTAATAATATTTTTATTCAAAGTTCATGCGTAAATAGTGCGTCAAATCATATTCTTTCACTACAGAAAGAAAATTTATAAGATTTATTCTGAGTACAGACAACTCAAGAAATTTATTAAAATATTACGCATAAAAAGTTATGAACAAACTTTCAATGTATAGTCATAATATTCGAAGCATAATACATTTTCCAAAAATGGCATTTTTTCGTAAAAACAGCTATAACGTAGTGAAAATCATTTTTAGATAACGTTTGAGGTCTCGGTTTAAAGTTTTTGCAATTTTCTTTCAAATCGCTTCGGGTTTTTGCCGATACGTTAATTTTCAGATCTTGTACAAGCAGTCAAAGTTGTCTTAAGAAATTTTTTAAATTTAAAGATTTTAAATATGCGCAGAAGAGAGTTTACGTATCGTAAGAGAAATGTGTGCATAACACTTTGAAAGTGCACCACAAGAGCTTTCGAATGAGGTGTATCAAAGTCTTTTATGACATATAGTTCCTGAAATATAAAACTTTGAAAATTTTAATTTTTTTTCTTAGGTGAGCTTAAATTTTTGAGCACCAGTGTATGTCCAAAAACAAAATTCAAATATTAAATTTTATGCATAAATTATTTCAAATCTTTTTAATGATAAAAAATTATGTTCTCTATTTAGACAACGTATACTTGATATTCTTCGCTTTATCAATTTCTTGAATAGTTTCTATTGATGAGACTAGAGAGACAGAATTCATTAAACAAAACCTCATCCTTAGTTAGTATCACATTTATCAGTAATGCATATTTTAGCAGGAAAATCTTTTCATAACTAAAGAGGTTTTTGTATATTTTTTTTATAAAAATGAGTTCTCACGTACTAAAAAATATATCGGGTTCTACAATATTGTGTATGTTTATTAAATTCTCACATTGCATTTAACGTAACTCGTACGAGAAAATTGTACATACTAAGCGAGAACGAATATAGGTGACTTCTGACACGTGCAATTGTACGCCATTCCTACGCTGGAGTATCAAACATACACTCGTCAGAAATCACCTATTTTGCTACCTTGCATTATAATGCATTATTAACCCTTTCACTGGTGCAGCTTTTTTTACTTTACGTGCCAAAAATGGTAAGACAATAAAAATCAGCCACCCCCAAACCCTTACATACTGAATTTGAAACGAATTGGTTGAAAAATGCAGCAGTTATTCAACTTCATTATATATGATACATCGCCAGTTGTGGCACGACTTTTTTTTGATCGTATATGATACATTGCCAGTGAAAGGCTTAAAGAAAACTGAAAAAATTAACATTTGAAAATCAGAGACGATATTAAAATTGCCAAATTTAATGACTCAGAGTTTTAAATCTATATATTAACGATAATTTTTTCAAAACTAAGAGCATATTGAAATCTCTTATGCTTATTTCACATAAGAAAGATTCTATACCCCACTCGTGGCAAAATAGGCCCCGAACTGGTCTTTTTTGTCATTCTCGCTAAGCTCGAGTAACAAAACGACTCATGAGGGAATGACCTATTTTCCTCTCTAGTAGAGTAATGGACTATTTCTCATTGGAAAAGTAATTAAACGGTTCTGTCTTGAAACTGAAATGTCACTCTTTTTGTTGAGGGAAAAGAACATTCGATTTGGTAGATTGATTGATATTAGTGCATCTATCTAAATTATTATAGATTAAATAGCCATTAGAAGTTTTAAATCAGTTCACTCTGTGTCTTCACAGAGAGTAGACGTGTTCACAGTGGCTCTCTGTGCTTAGTAAACAAAGCGTCTTATAGTTGGCTTACTAGGAGAGGCCCAGGCTTCCGGATCACGGATTTTGCTCAAACTTTGGGATAAGTTTCTAGGTGTCAAACTATGGAGAAAACCAGAATTTTAGACCCTAACGCTCAAAATTTTCCTAGCTATAGGCAATCAGAGAAAATCACTAAAAAAGTTATTAGATTTTCAAACGCCTATAGTTTTTTAGCATTAACAACTAGACACTTGTAATTGTTTTCAAATGAAAGCTGAGCTCAAATCCTTTCGAAATAGCACCTACAGCATATCAAAATATTATTTTTTCCTATAGCTACAGTGTTATAAAAATTGTACTACATTTTAGCATTTATTATTAATTAATGTTATTAAAAGGAAATTCACGTTAAAATCTTATAGCGCTGTAACGTTGGGAAAAAATAATATTTTGATATGCTACAAGCACTATTTTGAAAGGATTTAAGGTCAGCTTTCATTCGAAAATGGTTTTAAGCTTGTAACTGTTAATGCTAAAGAGCTATAAGTGTTTGGAAATCTAGTAACTTTTTCAGTGATTTTCTTTAATTATCTATAACTAGGGAAATTTTAAGCGTTAGGGTCCAAAATTCTGGTTTTCTTCATATTTTGACACCTAGAAACTTATCCCAAAGTTTGAGCGAAATCCGTGATCCGGAGGCCTGGGCCTCTTCTAGTTAGTATACTGGGCTTCGGCCCCTTCAGCTCCATAGCGAATACAATATATTAAAAAATTTAACAAAATCGTTGAACGATTCAAAAAAAGGATCAATCAACACAAAATGAGTTCAGTTACAAATCGAATCGTCTCAAAAAATATCAGTTCAACCATGATGACAGAAAATAA
Source organism: Anastatus disparis (assembly GCA_017163975.1). Lineage (NCBI taxonomy): Eukaryota > Metazoa > Arthropoda > Insecta > Hymenoptera > Eupelmidae > Anastatus > Anastatus disparis. The sequence goes on along the minus strand of JAFFSR010000006.1, from coordinate 258,796 downwards.
TGATAGTGAAAAAAATGTAACAAGTGCAAATAGTGAAATTCAAGTTAGTGTAAACCAGGTTAGTTATGCTGTTAGTTAAGCACAAAAAGTTATTTATTCGTCGAGAATTTCTAGGAACCGCATAAGAATATACTTAACAAGTAAACAACTAGTAGGCGAGATGGCAGACAAATATAAGTTTCTAAATATCAACGATCTCAAAGTTGCAATAAGACTACTTGTTTCGAAATTAACTAGAATAATTTTGTCGAATGTCTGTCCCAGTATTCCTCATAACGTCTTAGAAGACTATTTAGACAACAACAACATAAAGAGAGGTTCTCCCATAATAACTTTGGAAGCAGCCATAACTGACGAAAAATATAAACATGTGTTGAGTGACCGAAGTGTATGTAGAGCCTTCTGATGTACCTGAAATTCCTGAGTTGCTTAAAATAAACTATGAAGGGAAAACATTCTTTATATTTCCCAGCACAGACACCATCAAATTCTTCCTCTACAAACAAGAGGGACATATAACAATGACCTACCAACTTAACAGTCAAGCTTCTGTCTCTCAAACCACAAACAAAGAAATAACCACAGGAAAAGACGTAATGCAAACAAAAAATTCCACGGAATGAGCTAACGAAAAATCTAACCTGCTTATCACCATAGATGCTACCGACAACACAGAAAAAATAGTTAAGAAAATCAACAACAAGGATACAGCTAATAATAATCAACAAAGTGCAACAAAAAATAAATACCCAACAGACAGTCTTACACCAGAAACCAATGACAACAACATGCAAATAGATAACGTGGGTTTAAAAAGACTATATCCCGAATCTCTTGCATCCTCTCAAACACAAAGCATAACCGAAGTATCAGTAACGTCAGAAATAGATTCATATTCAGACGCCTTTCCTGAAGAGGAAGACTTATTGGACAAAGCCTCAAATGAATCATTAAATAAAGCTAAAAAATCAAAGAAAAAACTTAAAATTTCCAACTTTTCAACCACACCGCCTAACTTAGACAAATACCTTCAACCACTCGAAAAAATAGTAAATGATCAACATCAGGACTTTCCTATAAGTTTTTTAAACTTCAAGAGCTTCATCGACAAAACCTACACCAGTCAACACACAATCAAGATCTTTGAGCATATACTACTGGAGGAAGCCTCCGAATGGCAGCGAGTGTTACAAGGCGAAGAGAGAGAAAGCCTCTATTTTGGTACGTGCTGTCTCTCTCTAGCCTGATTTGATTGGCTGCTTCTGTTCCCCACTAAGAAAGTGAGAGAGAGATAGCACGTACCAAAATAGAGGTTTTTTCTCTCTTCGTCTTGTAACGCAGTTAATAGCTGGGAGGCTTCCTCTAGTAGTATGCTCGAAGATCGAGATAGTTAAAAAACACACAACGAACCTAGTCTACCTAAAAATTATGCTCAAAACTCTTTACCCTCATCTCGAAACTAACGGTATGAAAATCAGATTCACCAAGATTATAAAAAAATTAGATCAAGAAATAGCTAAAGAACAAACTACAAACCAATAATAACTTCAACACTGAATCAACAACACAATAAAAATAATAAAACTGAAAAAATAATTCTTTAATGGAATGTCAACAGTTACTATAGTCATTTGGGAAATCTACAGAAATTAATATACGAAAGACACTTAGATATATTATGTCTTCAAGAAACCCATTTTGAGCTTGACAATCATGCCAATCTCAGAGGCTACAAATACTTCCACACTAACAGACTGTCTAGCCAAGCAAGTGGAGGAGTGGCAATGTATATAAAGAACCACATCAACAGTAAGGAAATCCCTCTAGATACAAACTTGGAAGCAGTTGCTGTCGAATGTTATCTCCATAACAGAATATCTATATGCAATGTCTACTTAACAAACAGCCAACAGCTAACATCTGATAGCTTAGCTAAGTTGATGCTTAGCTAGTTATGGAAGACTTATTAAAGTCTCCCATAACTAGCTCATGCTCACAATACAAATCGGGGCTCAATAAACACGGACAGAAAAGGTAAAATAGTTAAAGAGTGGATTGAAAAAGCTAACCTAAACATAGTAAACCTGGGACTCCCCTCCCACTTCAACTCCCCAAATGGTACTAAAACCATCATAGATTTAACAATAGCCACCGCAGACGTTACAGAGAATATTCACTGGGAAGTCTGCGACGACCTTCGCCATAGCGACCATTATCCTATTCTTATACCAATTTGCCTAAATACGACTACCAGCCATCAAGAAAATAACTCATTATACGAGCCATGGAATTTCAGGAAGGTGGATTGGAATTTATACAAATCTTAAGTTGATAATAACATCCAAAAGTTGAATGATCCTTTTCAACTCACTGACCCAAATATAGACGTATTAATCGAGAACCCCAATAACATAATACTCTCCGCTGTTGAAGCTGGCATTCCAAAATACAGTGACAAACACAACAAAAACCAAACGCCATGGTGGAATGAAAAATGTTCCAGCGCTTACAGAGAGTCCAAACACGCCTTCAATAGATACAAAAAACACAAAACCACAGAAAACAAGATAGAACACAATAAAAAAAGCCATCCATAAAAAAAAGTATAAAAGAAACTAAAAGAAAATGCTAATTAGACTTTGTCCAATCTCTCAATTCAAACTCACCCGTCTAACTCATATGGAAAAAATACTAAGAATACAAGACAAACACAAATCAAGATTAATTTCTACTTTAATAGACGGAGACAACCAAATAATCCATGAAACAACTGACATCACCAACAAGTTCGCTTCCACCTTTTCACAAAACTCCAGCAACAGGAACTATAACAAAGAATTTTTAGACTTCAAAAATAATTATAACTCCACTTAAGAAAAATACGATGACATTCCGGATATTTTTCTACTAAACTCTTCAATAGATTTAAACGAAATAATTCAAACACTCAACAACTACAAAAACTCCAGTGCTGGTCCAGATTCTATCCACAATATCTTCCTAAAAAATCTTCCTCTTTCGGCTATTCAATATATTCACAATAGCATATTATGTAACGAGTGAGGTTTAGTTAACTATTGCGAACGAGGGCAAGTTGGTGCACGAGCGTAGCAAGTAGCGCCATTGTCCGAGTGGCGCTATAGTCAACTAAACTGAACGAGATTCACATACTCTTTTTTCTCATAAGTGCTGGGTGTAGAAGAAAGAGAGTGACATGTTGGGGCGCGGTAAGGGGGGTTGGAGTCAAAGCCCCCCTATTTAAAAAAATTAATATGTAAATAAAAAAAAGCATTTCATAAAAATATTATTTTTTTGCGTGGCCAACAACTTTCATCATGAAGCTAGCACACAACTGACTCGTACATAGAAACTCGTGCACGTTCTTGCGTGTTTTGTTTCCTTTCGATATAGCATTCTCTTACTCTCTCTCTCTCTTTCATATCTGCCGTACGACTGACTCGTAAACACGTTCTTGCGTGTCTTGTTTTCTTTCGATACAGCATTATCTTTCTCTCTCTTTCCTATCATCTTCGCCCGCGGGACGCTACTTATGTATATACAATCAAAATTGAGGTGTTCTTTTTTTCATTACTTAACGCATTTGCGTGACGTTATTTTTCATTACTTAACGCTTTTAACTAGAACACATGCTTCAAAGACAAAACACACGCAGTGCGCGCTATAAGCTACTCACCACCCCAAAAACGCATGCGCAATAGGCCTCTTACCCAGCCTGTATGAGGAAAAATATTTAAGATTATCTGATTACATAATATATTTCCGACTCAGTGGAGACTCGACACAATAATACCTATTAACAAACCTGGCAAAGATTCTGCATCTCCTGAAAATTACTGACCAATCTGACTTGCAACATCTGTAAACTTATGGAAAAAATAGTAAACAAAAGACTAAAAACCTACCTCGAACCTAAAAATTCCTTCTCTCAACTTCAAAGCAGTTTCAGACAAAACAAACCCACCATCGACCACCTTATTTTCTTAGAATCAGAAATTTACAACGCATACAGAAAAAACCTACACTTGGCAGCAGTATCACTGGATTTGGAAAAAGCCTACGAAACCATATGGAAAGACCGACTGATCCACCTTCTCAAAAAATAAATAAGCGACCGTATACTCGCATTCATAGAAAACTTCCTAAAGGACAGGCTCATTCAAGTAAAAGTAAACAATATATTCTCAGACAGATTACAGGGTTCGGTAATCAGTGTCACTCTTTTCCTGATAGCTATAAATGAGCTCACAACGTGCATTGCAGCCCCAACTAGATTCTGTATATTTGCTGATGATCTCACTATATAGACTACAGGAAGGGATTCTCTAAACACCGAAAACATTCTGCAGAACACACTAAATAATATCTTTTCATGGTCTATAACTACCGGCTTCAAATTCTCACTTACTAGAACCAACTATATTATTTTCTCAACTAAACCAGATGACTTCAATATAACCCTCAATTTAAACAATCAACAGATACAAAACGTCAAAGAAATTAAAATACTAGGGCTCATTTTTGATAGAAAACTAACATGAAAAAACCACATCAAACATTTAAAATACGAAGCCCACAACAGACTAAAAATAATAAAAACCTTAGCGCTAAAACCTGGGGAGCGGACCAATCTATTCTACTAAACACATACAAAGGCACAGTTTTATCGAAAATAGATTACGGGTGTGTAAAATAATTCAACTAAGTAGCAAACAAATAGAAATCACAAGATACTCAATAGATGATAACAACATTTTCGCTTAGCAAATACTTCAAACAACCACCGAAACTATTCTGTCAAACAACCAGACATCAAGTCTCCCATTACTATCAAGAATAGCAGCTAATATAATTAAAAAATCAATAATTGACCTCTGGAACGACAGCTAGAAAACAGAAAACACGCATACTTTCACACTATGAGAGACAACATCTACACTAAAAGCCCCATACATAATCTCAATGGAAAAGAACAAACAATTATCACAAGAATCCGCATAAGTCATAGCAAACTCACTCACTCTTACCTACTCAACAAAGAACAAAAAAAATATGTAACCCATGCAATATTCCTTTATCCATAGAACATCTAATCTGCACATGCCCAAACTTTACCACAGCAAGTATAATTTAATTTAAGTGTGTAAAACATTTTTATTCAAATGAACTCTCATTCTGTACAACTGTTATAATGTATTATTGTACCATTCTGTGTAATCTTCAAACATATATATTCGTATAAAAATATAATTATATTGTCGCTAATAACCTAGTTGTTGATGCGACATCAAATACATAAATAAAAATAAAAAAGTTTTAAATGCAAGTTATTTCAATATAAAGATAAATCACGTTGCATCAACATGTGATTTCATACAAAAGAAGAAAGAACACTTATTATAATAAAAATTTATTTTGTCGCAATGTAAATTAACCTTTAGGCGACTGGCATTTCAGAATGTCCAAAAATGATACTTTGAAAATTTTTTCCATACAAAAAGTTCCCAATGGGCTAGCAATGTGGGCCGACCTTGAGGTGATGCCGATCGGCATCACCCCGGCCGCCTGCGGGTTAATTATATAAATAGCGTAGAGCTTAGAAGTATAGTTGCTAAGATGCGGGACTCGTATTCTCCTTGGCGTGAGAGCGATTCCCCATTTGATCGCTTTTTCACTAACTCGGCCGTAGGTTAACACCACGTTAAACAATATGTCAGTTATATTAACTTATATATATATATATATATATATATATATATATATGTGTGTGTGTGTAAGAATTCATACATTTATGGAACTTGCCCCGAGGAAATGAATAAATAAATAAATAAATATAAATCAAAGTTGTTAATTAAATTGTATTTATCATTTGTTGTACCAAGATAAATAGTGATATATGAAAATTAAATAATGTACACTAAAGAATCTAGTTATATTGTCTGCAATTCTGTCAGCAGTAGAACCTTGAGCTACCTTTGCCAAACCTGAAACATAAAATAATATCTTTCTTAGCAGTAGTAGTATACAAATATTCTTACTACAAAAAATGATAACAAATTTTCTTCATCTTGCAAAAAAAAAAATTGTATAAAGAATATTTAATAGTAAAATAAATGTTCTTAATAAAATTAAAGTTATTGCTATGTGATGAGAAAAGTGTAAACTGTATTTTTAATTGAATTGACAAATTTTTATGACAATTGTATATATACAAAATATATTATTTTATGCAATAATGTGAGTCTCATAACAAACTGGGTGCTAAGTTTTCAAAGGATTTCGATAAACTTAAATCAAAAGCTCAAAATTATAAAAGTTTTGCTTCCCAAGATATCTCAACTTAAGAAGGGGCCGAACTATCTGTCTCTGTCTAATAGCATTTTTCATTATTTATATAAACACTATCTTTTATAACAAGAAAAAAATAGCAGCCCCGCTAGATATTAGTATAATTAGTAAATTTTGTAATAACAATCGAATTTTTTACCGCATAGTTTTTGACTAATTAGAGACCTACTAGCAATCTAGAATATAACCTATCTTTTTTTTGGTAGGTCTCTAATTATTCAAAAACTACGCAGTAAAAAAATTTGGTTGTTATTACAAAATTTACTTATTATACTAATATCTAGCGGGGGCTGCTATTTTTTTCTTGTTATACCGGATAGTGTTTACATAAATGATGAAAAACGCTATTAGACAAAGACAGATAGTTCGGCCCCTTCTTAATAGTGCAAATATCTCAATTTTTTAACGCATTTAAAGTTCGTAACATGAAAACATAACTTTATTTACAGTGACTATTGGCAGGGTTTAAAAATGCTATTGTACTACTCTTTGAATTTTGATATTTTTTAATATTATTTTTTGTGTTTGAGAAATGACATACTGAAATTGTGAGTTCCAATGAGGTTTCACACCATTTGACTGTCAAGTGAAAATTAATTCGTAATGAAAAAACTTTATATTATAAAAGGTCGATATTGAAAGGTAGGATTTGTAAATGAAAAACAAATATTCTCTGTATAAAATAGTCTCTATTTTATCTGAGTTGAAACGATGTCTATTCTATATATGATATCATTAGGTGCACTTTATGTAAGGCAACGATAAAGACTGGCCAGATGGTCTTGGCTATGAAGGAGAAGAAACCTGTCAGACATTGAGAGTGATGCATGACGCATGCGCGTTATGTCTTCTATAATACAAGTTTGAAAAGTGCTGTCTTTCAATATTTTCTTTTACTCGAAGGAGATTCTTATTTTAATTCCGAGATTCCTCCTAGCCTTTACCCTGTGCAGCATGGTCATCGTCATTTAAATCTAAATACATAGAAAAAAAAATTTTTTTATTCATATTCAGAATCTTAAAAGTTAGTTTGTCCTGTAGATTAATTGCTGTAGCTTTACTAAAAATATCAGCTAATTGAGCTTTCTATTCTATTTATTTTATGTTAATATACTTTTTACTGACACATTCTTTAACGGAGTTTTCTCGTCTTTGTAACATGTGTCTTAATTTATTTTCACCATTCATGTTAGCACAGGATATAGCTAATGAATTGTCGCAATATAAAGATGTTGGAAATGAATCAATTATCTTGATCGAATTATCCATAGACATAATCTATTGACATGTCTTGCTCATGACTACATATTTAGCTTGACATGTTGATAATGCAATACTTAGTTGTTTATGAGTTCTCCATAAAATCACATGGCAAAAATGTCTAATTAGATAGCCCTTAGCTGTCAGTTTTTACAATCTGAAAGACTTGCATTAGAAAAGGCATCAATCTCATCAGAGGTACACTCCCGCTCACATAAAGTTACCCACCCTAATCGGTCGAGGTAAAATATAAACAATTTTTCTGCTCCGTAGGAAGCCGTTTAAAAAAGTTTTTAAAAGATGAGATTGAAAGGTTTTTTAAAGCTTTTTCAAATGTTGACAGTACGATTTTAGAATATCTACTTTTTAACTATATTTTTAGAGCTGAAAGAAATCCTCTTTCAAATGCTGTGTTGTTTTTCTCGCTACGACAAATTGTTAAAAGATTGAACGCTCTTCTGATGAAAATTAGTTTTTTCCTCAATACGCTATATCTCGTAAGTATTACACTGTATTGAAAAATGTCAAAGAAGAAAATGTTTATTTTTAAGTAAAGAATACGTACATAAAATTCTATAGCTTGCAACAAAAAAAATTTTTTTTTACTTTTTCCACTTTTTTATGATTTTAAGTCTTAAGAGCAGGCCGGATTCGCTGTCCTTGTCTAATTGGCATTTTTGTTATTTACTCAAGTTTTAATCGGTGTATCTTCAAATAAAATGTCGAGCGCAATAGATATTATTATATCTATTATTGCCAAAGTAGAAGTTCATATTTATAATATTTTCGCGTTACTTACTTTTCTCAAAAACAAACCGGTAGATATTTTTTTTCTTGTGCGTAGATGTTCATAATAATAATATCTATTGCGCTCGGCCTTTAATTTGAGGCTGATTTCATTTCAAATCGAACAGTCAGTATACACTCAAGTCACCAATTACTGCGCTAATGGAGAATGTTATTCTACCCTAAAAATAAGGGTATACGTATTTTTTTATTTTGCTGAAATATCAAAATTTGCCTCAGATATGCACTTTTGAAAATTGCATACAAAAACTAAATGTTAAAACTGAAAATGTTGAGAATAACTTTAGAGAGCTATCGTTTTACCAATTTCCAATAAATTTTGATAAACCTTTTTTTATTTTATTTCGTTTTGAGCCCTCTTCAACTCCGTGCAAGAAATTTAAAAAAAAACTAAAAAATGACTGAGATATATGCATTTTACCAAAAAATGCACTTTTTATGCACATGCGTTTTTCTCGAAAAGGCCATTTTTTTTTGCTGAAATTTTTTTTGCTGATAGAGGACCAAAATACCTATCTAATAGTACTTGTTTGATCCCGGGTTTTTTGGTTTGGAGCGAGAAAAAAATTCACAAATTTTGTTGGTGAAAAATGCTTGTATATACGTTCGGAAGTCTTAAGCAGTCGACATTTAAATATTATCCTTCGTTTAGCATTATCCAGGAACAACGACGTGGACGTAGAAGGATTCTGTTCCCTTCGGGGTGCTTTTTTAGAGTGAGTTCCCCTTGCCTCTCACTGTTGGGATGCGTCAAAAAAATAATTATAGATAATTATTTTTTTTTATTTTTGCGCTTGTTATTTTTAGTTTTAAATGTAGTCTCACGACGCTTGGCTTTTTTTTTCTTATTTTTCACTTCATTTAGTGCATGTATAGCTGTCCTGCCAATAAATATATGTGATTTTAATTCCCCAAGTTTTTTTAACCACATATGACTTTTTTGAATTCCATTATATTTAGAAACCTCACTCCATTCAATATTTTTCTTTTTTCTAAATCTTTCAATCTCATTTATTGGTAGTAAAATGATTTTTATTGCATTGGTGTAACTTTGAACCCAATTTATAAAATCGTCAGCATTTTGTATCGATTCTTCATGAACTCTTTTCAAGTTATGTGAAGTAGCATAATGCTTTAGAAGCCCACCTATTCCATCAACGCCTCCTTTCTCATGACCAGTCGCAGAAAATAACCATTTCATTTCATAAAACCAATGTTTGAATTCATGTAGTTGAAAACGATTTTTAAATTGGCTTGGAGCTCCATCTGATATGATAGTGACTTTAGTAACTAAATAATTCTTTTTCATAAGATCGATAATTTTATTTATTGCTAGCAGTGCATATGCAGTATCATGCTTTTTGTCGTCACTAACTATCGCAAAACTTTGTGTTATCTCTCCTTGGTAACAGACTGCAGTAAAAATAGAAATTTGGTTATTTACCCAATGATTTCCTTGAACCGCTTTATTATTTATTACAGACCAATTTTCTGCAAAGTCAACGTGGATGATTAACTTAGTAGGATCAGCTTTACCTTCTTCTTTTTCTTTTTTATAGCTTCACGTTGAATATTTTTTATGTATATATGAGTACTTGCTTTCAATGCGCAGATTGAAAGTTTTTCTTTAAAAACTGTTAAGCTTATTGTTTGTTTAATAAGATTACCATTATCCCACAAAGCAAACGTAATTTCATCTTCACAATTTTGTTTCAGTTTTAACAATTCTAATGTGATACCCGCACCACCGGGACAATCTTTGCATTCTTGCAAGAAACGTGAATCAGATGGTTCAGAACACAACATTGTGTTAGTTATTTCTGAACGAATTGAATCTAATTCGGAATTCTTATCGCCTCTAAAACGAATCAAACTTGTAAGAAACAGTTCAAAATTTTCGCAATGTACACAAAGACAAGCTTCCTTCACAGGGCTAGTTAAGACGAAACTTGGTCTTAGACTATAGAATTTCGATTTTCCTATTTGTAAGTTTGGATTTTCTTTTCTTAATTGACTATATGTTTCTTTTAAGCTTCGAGTAAGAAACCGTTTGACTTTTTTAGTTTTTGTGTTATTAATTTTAACAGTTACGACATCAGATTCATTTGGACTTTGTCTACTACAATTAAAATCATCATTTAAAAAATATTCCATAACGATATTTTTTGTGCTTTCATCAATAGGATGACCAGTATATAAATCTGGCTCCGAATAAACTCCTTTATTTTTCACGAGATTTCTTGATTTATTTATCATATACTCGCTTATATTCGGGAATAGTGAGCAAACTTTTATTTTGCTTAATTTTGAAGGTAGTAGAGTTAGAAGTTTTATTTTCTTCGAAATAGAAGAGCATTTTTCTAAAGCCAATTTAAAATTTTCTAAAAATTCATTCCAATAGTTTTCAGTGGAATTTTCGTCCGATTCTATTGATTCAACTGAAATGCTATACGCATCTTCTAATTTACTTCCAACAGTAGCAGAAAAAGCTGAAATTAAGGATTTTTTCTTTTTAGATACGTGATTTCCTCTAAAATTTTCAGGTATTGCAGTTTTTCTTTTTAGGGGTGAGATGCATTCAGGTAAAACTGAATTAATACTCTCATTTAATTCCTCTATTCATTCGGGTGTCTTCGGAATAAAATCATCATCTCTTCCGCTAAAAAGTTCAGTGATTTCATTTTCAGATATAGACTCAAGATCACTTAAAATCATTTTTGATATGCGTTTATGGCAATTTTTACATACATTAGTAGATGGCAATATATTTAAATCTGGATGAAGCTGTGCCAAATTAATGGCTAAATCTTCCAACGGTCTAAAACGTGAATTACTGCTCATATAAACTACCTTTTTATGCATTTGAAAAAAATCGGGACTTCAAATTCTTTTAGAAGAGTAAATTTCGGACATTGTTATTTCACAATTTTGTTGAATTTTTCACAAGCCCGAGAAGCACCTTTCAAAGCAGCCGTAAAAATAACTAGCTTCTATATAACAGTTCTAATATGCTGTTTTGGTTACGCGATGTATTTGTCCGCGAGTTAGCCTCCTATTGTTTGTACATCGAAACATACATAATATAGATATACACGAATAGAATTCTTTTTTTTCATGTTTAAATATTTATTTTTATATTACGAATTTACACACATATATATATCACTATTGATGCTATATACATGCATACAAATGTAAACAAATGATGAGCCAAGCATACGACAGTGTTTGAATGCAGACTGCTTAAGACTTCCGAACGTATATACAAGCATTTTTCACCAACAAAATTTGTGAATTTTTTTCTCGCTCTAAACCAAAAAACCCGGGATCAAACAAGTACTATTAGATAGGTATTTTGGTCCTCTATCAGCAAAAAAAATTTCAGCAAAAAAAAAATGGGCTTTTTCGAGAAAAAATGCATGTGCATAAAAAGTGCATTTTTTGGTAAAATGCATATATCTCAGTCATTTTTTAGTTTTTTTTTTAATTTCTTGCACGGAGTTGAAGAGGGCTCAAAACGAAATAAAATAAAAAAAGGTTTATCAAAATTTATTGGAAATTGGTAAAACGATAGCTCTCTAAAGTTATTCTCAACATTTTCAGTTTTAACATTTAGTTTTTGTATGCAATTTTCAAAAGTGCATATCTGATGCAATTTTGAAATTTCAGCAAAATAAAAAAATACGTATACCCTTATTTTTAGGGTAGAATAACATACTCCATTAGCGCAGTAATTGGTGACTTGAGTGTATACTGACTGTTCGATTTGAAATGGAATCAGCCTTGAAGATACACCGATTAAAACTTGAGTAAATAACAAACAACTCAATTGTTACTCGGTCGGTATCAGGTTCTACTCCGGCCTACCGTTAATAAATAACTTGTGAACCTAATTGACTGCTAAATTAATTAAATAACAACTATTATTACCATTAACATAATAATAATAATTACAATAATAAACATAAAAATACACGTAATATAAGAATAATAGTAACAAACTTAACGTGATTTTCATTGAATAAATCAACAAAAAAAATAATTATGATTTTAACGTGAATAAATAAACAAATAAATTTTCCAATTTTCAATTTATTACATTAAAATTTTTTTTTTATTTCAAAATTTACATACCAAAGTAAATAAAATTCAAAATATTTGCGTAATATCAAATATTTATTAAGACCTAAAATCATGAAAAAGTGAAAAAACAAAAAAGAAAAAATTTTTGTCGCAAGCTATAAAATTTTTTATACATATTCTTCTCTTGAAAACGAATATTTTTTTTGACATCATTCAAGACAGTGAAATACTTAAGAGATATAGCGTATTGAAAAAAAAAAAATTTCATCAGAAAAACGTTATAATCTTTTAATGATTTGTCGTAGCGTAAAAAACAACACAGCTCTTAAAAAAAGACTAAAAAACCTTTTATTTGAGGCATATAACGTTAACATTGAATAATTTCGCTAGAATTGACCCAAAGTTAAACATGAACAAAAAATTTTTTTAATTTTTTTTACTTTTTTCAGCTCTGTAAATATAGTTAAAAAATAAATATTTTTAAATAAAACCATCAACATTTGAAAAAGCTCTAAAAAACCTCTCAAATCCATCTTTACAAAGTTTTTTCATACGGCTTCCTACGGAGTAGTGAAACTGTTTATATTTTACCTCGACTGATTAGGGTAGGCAACTTCGTGTGAGCGGGAGTGTATTTTTAAAGATTAACTTATAGTGTCTTATTTCAAAAAGATAAATAAACACTTTTGTCACTATTTTCTAATCACGTTCGATTGAATTGACTTGATAACGACTTAGTACATTCACTGCATAAGGGATGTCTGATCTTGTAGAGCTAGATAAATATAAGAGAGAATCTATTGCTCTTCTGTATTGTTTATTTGGAGTATGTTCTTGTACGTATCCCTTTTCTTCTTTCTACTTTTTTTTTGTCTGACACCTTTGAGTGTCTCATTATTGTGCAAACAGGCTAACATTTGTCAAACCCAAATCTACTAAACATGTTATTAATAAATTTGGTTTGGTTTAGTTCGATAGTTTGTTCTTTATAATCTCTAACAATCTTGATCCCTCAGAATTTCTTAGATCTTTTACTTTAGGGTACAGACTCAATCGATCTCTAAAATTTTTTAGCAGTTCATTACTTGTGCTTAACATTAGTATATCATATACATAAAAGGTTATGATTATAATCTAAAAGTTTAATCTTTTTGTCAAAAGACATGGATCTATATAATTTTTTTTTAATTTGAGATCAGTCATAATTATTGAAAAATTCTCATTCTAGTTTTTCGGACTGATTTTTATTCTACAAGTTATTTGTTTGATTTCTAAACGAACTTCTATTTTATTATTTGATTTGTCAATATGCTTTCAGGAATTTTCATATCGATATCTTCGCTTGAGTCTTCATACAAAAAAGTTAATTTTACGTCTAAAAGACTCTCTTATCTTCCTTTTGAAGACCCCTTGGTGCTCCGGAGTAAGTTTAAATAAAAATTTAATGTCACTTCAAAATTCCTTTTGAGAATGATTTCCTGGCCCATTAAAACATTTAGGCATCATTTTTAAAATCGTTTCACATGGCCGATTTGGAGAAAAATAGGTAAGAATGCAAAAAAATTATTTAAATCCAAACAATTCAGTTTTATTTATAAAAAAAAAATGCTTAAAAGTGATCGGAACTTGCAAGGTGAGGTCCCCACCTCCGGGAAACGGATTATTCTGAAACTGCGGAATATGATTTTTTGATAAAAAAAATTGAACCCGTGTTTTTTCTTTTCGTCTAATAGGCCCTAGAGACCAAGGTATAGACATTTTTTTAAATATAGTCAAAAAAAGCGCTTTCAATAACTTAAATAGCCAAAAAACTAAAAGTTTCACAGGAAAATATATGAAAAATAAAAGAAAGTAAAAATGAAGTACTTTAATTTAACTGGTTACCTGGTACGGCATTATTCACTTTCAGGGCTCAAAATGGCAAAGATTCTTGCCAATGTATATCAGAAAGCATCGATATAACACTGAAAAAGTATCTAGTGGCTACCATTTTAGATCCGCCATTTTGAATTCTTCAATTCTGATCTCAGATTCAGATTCAGTGACCCCAAAAACTAAAGTGTACCAAGTTTCATTTAAATTGATTGAAAAACAAGAAAATTATTTCATTTGATCATATATGATACATTGCCAGAATAAGCCCGACTTTTTTTTTATCATATATGATACATTGCCAGGTAACCGGTTAAGCTTCTGTACATTAAAAAAGCTTCTGTAGTTCAAAAGCTATAGACGATCAAAATATGCTAATGAAATATACTAAAAAATTCATCATGTGTTACATGCTAAAAGAATTAACAAACATGTAGTAATATTAAATTGAGCATAACTTCTGAACCGCAGAAGCTTTTTTAATGCACTAGAGCTTAAATTAAAGTATTCAATTTCTACTTTCTTTTATTTTTCTTAAATTTTTTTGTAAGAGGTTTCGTTTTTTGGTTATTGAAGTTCTTGAAAGCGCTTCTTTTCACTATAATCTAAAAAAAATGTCTATATCTTGGTCTCTGGGGCCTATTAGACGAAAAGAAAAAATACGGGTTCATTTTTTTATCAAAAATCATATCCCACAGTTTCAGAAAAATCCATTTCTCGGAGGTGGGGACCTCTCCTTTTTAGTTATAATAGTAAAAATATAAGAAACAAGAATTCCTGCTTAATTATTAAAAATAATGTCAAAAATAGTTCTATAGCTACTTACTCATAAATACATAGTATTCAAAGAATGTAAATATTTACATCAATGACGTCTGTTAATATACTCTTCAAGTAGTAATATGCACAATTAACAAGAAGAGGTCCCCACACCTCTAACAGGTGAAAACTGATTCGTCTTATACGGCAGGTTATAATTTTTTAACGAAAAAAAAAGAATCCGTGTTGTTTTTTTTTTCTTTAATAAATTTAGAGATAAAGATTGAGCGATTTTTTTGAAAATATAGTAACAAGAAGCGCTTATAAGAACTTTAATTACCAAAAAACTAAAACTCATACAAAAAAGTTCATGAAAGATAAAAAAGTACAAGTTAAACACTTTACTTTAAACCTTATTGTGTTAAAAGCGCTTTTACAGTTCAGAAGTTTTGCTATATTAAATATTATTACATATTTTCTTAATATTTTTAGCATGTAACACATGATAACTTTTCACACTATTTTATTAAAATATTTTAATCACCTATAAATTTTGAACTAGGCAAGATTGTCTGATGCAATAAAGCTTAAATCAAAGTATTGAACTTACACTCTTCTTAATGTTCTTTATGATTTCTTCGAGTGTATTAGTTTTTTGGTTAATCAAGTTCTTATAAGCTCTTCTTCTTACTATATTTTTGAAAAATGGCTTTACCTTTGTCTCTGGGTTTATTAGACGAAAAGAATAAACCCGGGTTCATTTTTTTCATCCAAGAACCATAACTTGCAGTATCAGTCAAATCTGTTTCCTAGAGGTGGGGACCTCTCCTTCTTAGTTAAGCAAGTTTTAGATTACTACTGAATTGCTCGAAATGTGACATATGATTTGAACTCTTACAAATTAAAGAGTATATTAAAAGATAGCATCAATATAAATATTTAAATTTTTTTAATACTATGTATCTATACGTAAGTAGCGATAGAACTATTTTTCAACATTATTTTCAATGTTCGAGCTCAATAGCTCCATAACATAAGACAGATATTCTTCACTTTTGTTATATTTTTACTATTATACCTACGTTTTGATTACTTTTAAGCATTTTTTTTAATAAAATAAAATTGTTTGGTTTTAAATAATTTTTTTTCATACTTACCTATTTGTTTCCAAATCGACCATGTAACCCGATTTTAAAAATGTTCGTAATAAAATCGAATTTTCATTCAAACTTACTTAGAGCTGATAATATTTTTAGGCGTATTGAGTTTTTGTTTGATTAATTTAATTCAGTATTCGCTATCAACAGAGCTGACAGTTTTCTTGTAGGTTTGAGGATCACCTTGAATCTTGGCAAGAAGGGCATGATATTTAACATCACGCTAGCCTTTATCATATTCTATGGTTTTACCCTCGTCCATTTTTTTATTTAATAGGAATAACACCACAGTTTCTTTCTTATGTCTTCCACTTTTCTTTTTTGGTTAGTCCAATACTCTTTCTGCTCTTGACAAGGAACTATCAGTAATTTTAGTTTGTTTCCTATCCAGATTTTCACTCAATGAGTTTACTACAAATTCTTTTTTTTCCATTCTGCTATTATGAACATTTTTTTATGTAAAACTCGTAACAAATCTCACATATTTGCTTTCGGGCAATCTTGGTTTGGGTAAATTGTTATCATTTGGAACTAATATTACCTAGCTAGTGTTTAGATGATCAACAAGAAAACCTCGTAATGCTTGAGGTGCAAATTTTCGAGCGTTATTCCTGTGATTTTCAAAAAGGCTAGACAATCAGATCTCTTGATCTGTTCTAGAAGAATTTGTTTCGGTTCAATCAGCATACTCAATGGTGCTTTCATATCTACTGATCTGTACGATGTTCAATTGTATATAAATATACTGCGACTTTCGCAGCCAGATCTCAGTGTCAAGTTAACAGTCCTGAGTCCAACATCATTTAAGAGCTTTAAATTGACTGTGAAATATATTTGTTATTATATATAATACTCGCCAAGTAATCACTTTTAATGTATACAAAAGAAAAATAAATGTCCTCGTGTAACACTTTATAAGTTTATTTACATTTACACATGTTATATTTCCAAAATTGAAATGCAGCTCGCCCGTTATTGTTTTCTTCTTATTTATAGTATTGATAAACATATTAAAAAATATTAAGTAATATTTAGGAATTTTTTTTAGTTTTTAAAAAACATGATTTTGAGAACTTTTTGAATTTTACCCATATATACTAAACCATTTTGATTTAAAATGACAGATATTGGTTCCATAGTATCCGCATGCATTATCTGTAGTAGTTTATCTTCTCTCATTCTGAAATTTTAAAAGCTTAGTTTTACACTATTTCCTTCTAAATAGATCTGGCACTCAGAAGCCGTTTCTCTCCGTCCCTCCGTCTCCGTTTCTCCGTCTTCGTTTCGCCGTAATTACATTACTACTTTTATATACATATATATATATATATATATATATATCTACCTATATTATATAGTTATATGAACCAAAATTCAGTCGTTGCCCCCCCACATCCCCCCCACGACCCCCCCACAGCCCCCCCACAGCCCCCCACATGATTTTTATTAATTAAATAACGTAAATTTACGTTATTTTATGTTATCGATCATTACCCCCCCCACGTCCCCCACGTCCCCCCGTCCCCCC
Organism: Anastatus disparis; assembly: GCA_017163975.1. Lineage (NCBI taxonomy): Eukaryota > Metazoa > Arthropoda > Insecta > Hymenoptera > Eupelmidae > Anastatus > Anastatus disparis. Next base: position 240,964 of record JAFFSR010000006.1, on the reverse strand, counting down.
CACAGACCCCCCACTAACCCCCCCACAGACCCCCCACAACCCCCCCCACAATCCCCCCACAACCCCCCCACAATTTATTATATTTTTGAAGAAGCATGTCAAGTTATGTTACCAATACAACTACGTAAATTTTTTGCATGTTTTTTACTATGTGAAAATATTCAAGGTAAAATTATTTGGAACAAATATAAAAATTTTTTACAGAAGATTTTAAAGATAATAAAGAAAATAAAGCTTTATCACATATTAATCAAATATTAAATTTAGAAGATATGTCATGTGAAAATTTTGGTTTACCAGAACCAAATAAAACATACATTGAAGAAAATGAAGAAATTAATGATGAAATTATAAATTTTAGTAAAAAAAATTTGATAAAATGTATAAACAATTAAATAATGATCAAAAACAAATTTTTGAAAAAATAATAAATAATAAACAAAAAATATTTTTCATAGATGGACCAGGAGGTTCCGGAAAAACTTTCTTATACAAAACATTAATATATTATTATATAAGCATTAAAAAAAAATTTTTATCGATGGCTTGGACCGGAATAGCTTCAATTTTATTACCTAAAGGTTTAACAAGTCACAGAACTTTTAGATTACCATTGGATTTAAATAACATTGGAAGCGCATTTTTAAAATTTAATTCAGATAAAAAAAAATTAAGAGAAACAGATATAATTATATGGGATGAAGCATCTATGATTCCTAAAAAAGCTTTAGAAATCGTAGACAAAACTTTAAAAGATGTTTGTCATAATGATAAAAGTTTTGGTGGAAAAATAATTATTTTAGGTGGAGATTTTCGACAAATTCTACCAGTATTAAAATATGGAAGAAGAAATACTATAATTGAAGAGACTATAAAATATTCAAATCTTTGGCCCTTATTTCATATTTTTAAATTAAAAAAAAACATAAGATCTAATAATGACAGTTTCTCTTCATTTTTATTAAATATAGGAGAAGGAAACATTAATCCATTTATTATTCCAGAAGAATGGAAAACTAATGACGTCTGTGCCAAAATTTATAAAAACATTAACGAAAATTATTGTTTTTCAAAAATGTCATTTTGAGTACACATAATGAAGATGTAAATATTTTAAATAACAGAATTTTAAAATTAATTAAGAATGAAACAAAAACTTATTATAGCATTGACTATGCAACATACAAAGGTGTAGATCAAACGGATGATAATATTCATTTGAATTATCCAATAGAAATGTTAAATAACATAAGAGAAGGATTACCTCCACACGAACTGAAATTAAAAGTTAATACCATAATTATGTTAATTCGAAATTTAAGTATAAAAAATGGATTATGTAATGGAACGCGATTAAAAATAACTAAATTATTCAAATATAACATAGAAGCACAAATAATTACTGGAGAAAATAAAGGAAATAAAGTTTTTATACCACGTATTACATTAAACACTAATGAATCATCATCTTTACCATTTATTTTATATAGAAAACAATTTCCTGTTATATTAGCTTTTGCTATAACAATTAATAAATCTCAAGGCCAAAGTTTCGAAAATATAGGAATATTCATCAAAAAACCTTTATTTTCTCACGGGCAATTATATGTTGCTCTTTCACGTTGTAAAAATGTAAATAAAATATATATTCAAAATGAATCGGAAAACAAAGATATTATACCTAACATAGTTTGGAAAGAAATATTAGAAAAATAATTTTATTATAATTTAACAAAAATTTAATGTTATTTAAATAAATTTTTTATAAATTATTTTATTAATTAAACTTTATTTTTTTCAGGTTATATTTATATTAATTATAAACATTAAAAATTTTTAATAATATATAAATAAAAAAAACATAATGGAATGGAATTCAATTAATGATGTTGAAATTGACAATGTTAATGATCAACAAATGATTGAATGGGATCCAATAGAAGGTCATTATGTTGAAATTAACAATGTCAATGATCAACAATTGATGGAAAATTTAAATGATCAAATTGAAGAACATTTAAATTTCCAAGAAGAATATGAATATTATTTAGAAAGTCTAGATAATAATAGTTCAATAAGCAATACAATAATTTCTAAATTAAATAATATTATTAATTCGTATATAGAGGAAAATAATGAACAATTTGAATTTAAAAATTGGAATGAAGTACCAGAGTATTATAAATATTATGCGAATGAAATTATAAAATATAAAATAAATATAAGCGAACCAATAGCAGAATATTACTTTAATCAAAGTCATGAAATTTATTCTAATTATTTATTAAGATTAGCTAACATTATTAATAAAATATGAAAAATTAAAATAAATCATAAATATTTAAATATATAATAATAAATTTAAAAAAAAATTTTTAAATTATTAATATTATTAAAAACAAAAAAAATTAGAATATTTAAAAATTAACTAAAATATTTAAAAGTTATGATTATTTAAAATTTATAAAACGAAATTTTAATAAATAAATAATTTAACTAATAACAACAATAAATAAAAATTCATATTCATAACTTTTATACAGGTAAATATAGTATAAGTAAGTATAAAATAATTTAAAATTATTTTATTTATTTATTTGTTATATAAATAACTAAATTTTAAATAAAATATGATATAATGATCATGTAATAATTTCATTTACAATATCATAATAAATTTATAAATTTTAGTATGAATTTTGATATATCTCATAAAATGTTTAAAATGAGAAAAAAGATATAAAAAAGGAATTATAACAAAATAATCCTATAAATCTTATAAAACTCAAAATCATTACGATATATCAAATAATATACTAAATTATCAACAAAATTTTCAATATATTTTAAACTAATGATCATTAATATCATAACAATAATAACACTATTTTTAAGTTATACTACATATAATTAAATATATTATAAATATTTAAAATAAAATATATTTTATAAGACTAAGTGGTTTTTAGGGCTACTGGCGAGGGTTTCCACTAATCAAAAAATCTAACGCGCCATCAAGGTACCTCTATGTTACACACCTTTTTTAAAACTTCATATATTATATAATTATATTAACAAAAAAATTTTTACAAATTTATTCAAAATTAATATTGATTTAAAAAATAAATATTTATAAGTTATATTGATAAAGGTTTGAAATGTAAGGTGGTGTGGAAAGCCGAACCTCAACACTATATATCTCTTCTTTTTTTATAAAAATAAAAAAATAATGAATTAATAATAATTATATATATATCTCTTCTTTTTGAAATATAATGAACAAAATAGTGTTGAGGTATTTTTATATAAAGTAACATAAATAATTAATATTAATAGAAATAGTAAAAATATTTATTTAGAGTTTAGATAAAAATTATATTATATAATAAATTAAATAATATTACATTATATAATATAATATTAATAATAAATGTTTAATATATAATTATATTTATAGCATAACTGGGGGTTGGCGAGCAGCGCGAGCAGGGGGGTACCCCCCTAGTATATATATATGTATGTATATATTATTTTGTTATATTAAGGTAAAGAATTAAGACTTTTTTTGTAAATATCTTTTGCATCATTGTAACGTACATACATACACATACACACAGACACATATATACACATACACACATACACATACACGCATACACATACACGCATACACATACACGCATACACATACACACATGCACACACACATACACACATATACATACACACATACACATCCACACATACACATACACACATAGACACATACACATACACATACACATATACATATATCCATACACATATCCATACACATACATACTATTTTGTATGTGAATTTATATTGTAATTCACAAGGTAGCATTTGTTAAAAAAATAATAGCTAAGTTCTCATCAATATTTTTTTTAAGATTTTTTTAATATTTCTCTTATGTTAATTAAAGTTCAAGAAAGTTAAATCAATTGAAGATTAGAGTAGAAACAATATTAAATTAAAAATAAACTAGTGATCAAATGGAAAATATTATTATAACAAAAACTTTTTAAGTTAATGTCTGCTTTATCATTAAAAATAAGCTATTAGCTTAGAAGCAGATCTGCATCATCTTATTCCCGTTTTAAAACAAGGAAGTAGGCACTACGAAAAGTGTCATATAACGTAATCTACAGAAAGGAACCAACATGATTTGTTTTATGTAATGCATACTCTTTTTTATACCACAGACATTTATTTCATTATCTTTCGTTTTTGTCAAATATATAGATAAAACGAAGATAGTTCATTAATTAATTGTTCCTTACTAAGAAAATAAGCAAATTTTTTAACATGAATTGAATTTTCATTCTAATTAAATTTTATATCATTACATACACATACACACATACAAATACACACATACACATACACACATACACATACATACACCTACACACATACTCTCTCTCTCTCTCTCTCTCTCTCTCTCTCTCTCTCTCTCTCTCTCTCTCTCTCTCTCTCTCTCTCTCTCTCTCTCTCTCTCTCTCTCTCTCTCTCTCTCTCTCTCTCTCTCTCTCTCTCTCTCTCTCTCTCTCTCTCTCACGTGAGCTTGAATATGTATACATGCACACATAACGACACTGTGCTGTTGAGCCTTCTTTCTTTCCTGCTATATATTGCTTGGTGGTGTACTAATGCATGCGTTATGAATTAATAATGAAAGTTTAATGTAATTAGTGGGTCTACCTATATTTGCGTTTTTAGTAAGGAGATTCACTAGAATATAGAAAATCAAAAATTTTTAACAAAAAAACCGACTTCAAAAAATGCACTAAAAAGTAACAAATAATTTATTATCTTTAGAAATCATACAAATAATTGGTAAAATACAATTTTAGAAGTCGGCGTCTTATTCTAAATCTGTGGTGCGTAAGCAAGACGAGTTAGTCCATTTTTTCAAAAATAACGTTTACATTCATTGTTCAAAAATAACGTTTACATTTATTGTTAAAAAATAACGTTTACATTCATTGAGGAACTAGACGCCGACTTCTAAAATTGTATTTTACCAATTATTTGTATGATTTCTAAAGATAATAAATTATTTGTTACTTTTTAGTGCATTTTTTGAAGTCGGTTTTTGTTTTGTTAAAAATTTTCGTGAATATCTTTTGTATTATTGTAACGTACATACACATGTGCACCTTTAACACACACATTCACACATACCATACACCAGTTGATTGAAAAATTCAATTGTATGGAAAATTTGAAGTAAATCCATCGAGTAATTTTTAAGATTTTATTGACTTAATAAATATAAACATTTTTTTAAAAAATTTCAAAATGCTCTAAAATTGAAACTAGTCTAAGAAAATCAGTTTTTAAAAATTGATTTTATTTGAGCAATCGAAAATAATTTCCATGCAAATTTTGAAGCAAATTTATCGAGTAGTAAACGAAAAACACCAGAAGAATGAAAAATCTTTTTTTTTATAAACGACTCTATAATTAAAACTACACAAAAGTAACAAACACCAATAGCTTTCTAGCAAGTTAGACAAAAAAATGAATTTCATGCAAAATTAGAAGCAAATAAATCGAGTAGTTTTCAAGATACAATTTACCAACTGACATCACACACATACACACCCACACACGCACACACAAACACACACACACACACACACACACACACACACACACACACACACACATACACACACGCACGCACGCATGCAGAAGCGATTTCTTAGGATTATAGGAAACTAGCTAGTATTTTCAGCATAGCTTGTTTTCTTAATATATTTTCCAGAAACGTTTATGCCAGATGCGTAGGGTGGGCCCTAGTGTATGCCAGACTGACTCAAAGTGAGCCGTTTGCCAACTTTTGTAGGATCATAGGAAACCTTCGAGCATATACTACTGGAGGAAGCCTCCGAATGGCAGCAAGCGTTACAAGGCGAAGAGAGAGAAAGTCTCTATTTTGGTACGTGCTGTCTCTCTCTAGCCTGATTTGATTGGCTGCTTCTGTTCCCCACTAAGAAAGTGAGAGAGAGATAGTACGTACCAAAATAGAGTCTTTTTCTCTCTTCGCCTTGTAACGCAGTTAATAGCTGGGAGGCTTCCTCCAGTAGTATATGCTCGAAGTAGGAAACCACTTGTTTTTTTTTTTAATATTATATTTTAATTGTCTTTTGCAAATATAAAAATGCCAGACATATATATTCGGGCTTTTGTTATTAGGATGATGTCTTCGATTTCCGGAGAATGTCCAAAAATACGTAGCAAATACGGAAATGCAGGGAATAGTGCAAAACTATTAACAATGTTTAAATGTAGCGAAAAAATTAAAATAAAATGATTATTAAATATAATAAGTCATTTAATTTAGTATATAAAATAAAAACTTAATATATTAAATCAAAAGATAAAAGTTATTCATTACCAAGTATTAAATTATCTTTTAAAATTTTCCACTCATAGATTATCAGGTAAAATATAGGTCCCTTTTTTATTGACGGTCAAAAATTTTCAAATATAGACCTTATTTTATGTATATATTATGTTCATCTCTTACCCGATTTAACAAGAATACGAGGGAAATTAGTATACATCTGTCATTGTATGAAGCTACAACGCACTAGTTCTCCAGCCATGATTGTAAATACTGAGAGTGATATTCAAAATAAATTGTGTGTGATCTGCGTTAGTAATATTTCTTTGTGATGTATGAAATAATATAATCTTTTAATTTTGTGTAAAAATAGTATATTACGATATATGTGACTTAAGGGACCCATTATTGCACGACGTGAAGTTATCGTATACTATTTTATAGCACAAGTGTTATAAATCCGCCGCATTCCATGAGTACTCTTAAAAATTAATAATTCACAGAAACTATCTTGAATGATAATTCGTAAAATAAAAACGAAAATTGTAAAAGAGCAAATACTGAGCATTCCATGAATGATGAATCGAGAAAGAAAAGCAAAAATTATAATTAAAAAAATTTTTAACATTTCATGAATGATAATTCAATACAAAATAATTTTAAAACTATAATTTTAAATATTTACTTAAATCGTATGATAATGATAATACAATAATACTACCTCTTCGATTCATATGTTACACTGATATTAACTTTAGTTTTACTCGTATCTCACGTTTTTATTATTGTTATTTAATTTAAAAAATGTACCAGCACATTGGTGGGGTTACGGAACTGCACCTCAGCCGATCGGCAAAGTTAAGCAGCATTGGGCGCGGTTATTACTTGGATTGGTGACCGCTGCCTATGTAACTTCGTCGATCGATTAGGTGTTTTTTCTTTGTCAATTACGTGTGTATAGGTAAGAGATAAATGTTTTCGGTGTTAAAACCAACGGAATGTGATATAAACACCGAAAACTTCTCATGCATATTATTAAACATTTTTTTGACTCAGAGATAAAAATACTTTTAAAATAAAAGGTTGCATAATCCTGTACGACTAATATTTCGTAAAATATAAGATTTTTAAGTTAGTACTTCATTTCTTGAAGGTGGCTGCGTCCTACTGGCCGCCACTGTATAATTTTCTGCTTTAACGATGTCTGACAGCATAAAATCCCCAACCTGCGTGTCTGGCACTCATTGTATGGTGTTTTTACATCAAAATACATAAAATATTTAAGTGCCAGACAGTTTTCTATGATTCTTCAAAAGTTGGCAAACGGCTCATTTTGGAACAGTCTGGCATACACTAGGGCCCACCCTACGCGTCTGGCGTAAACGTTTCTGTAAAATATATTAAAAAAACAAGCTATGATGAAAAAACCAGCTGATTTCCTATAATCCTAAGAAATCGCTTAAACAGTCATCTTGGAGGTGGTCTGGCAGAGCGACGGAACCACCCCATGTATCTGGCATATTTTTTTTTTATAACAACATACAAGAAAGTAATAACCAATTACATCTCATCTGGTTTCTTATCATACATCGATACATTCGATTTTCGTCGACTTTCACATGATGCCGCGAATTAACGCCCCATTTACACGCTGCCAGACATACATTACTCGATTACTTATATTCAAAACAAGCTGTGTTCAAAAGGTTAACTGGTTTCCTATGACACGTATTTTTAAGTTCGCCTCACGGCCTATTAGAAAGCAATAAAAACAGCAATTACTGAGGATTAGATCAGATAAGTAAAAATATAAATTTTATGTATTTATTTTTTGTATATTTACATTAAATATAATAACTTATTTTTTTACAAAGTTCGTTTTATATTTGTTGGAATAAATAATTTTCTATTAACAATATAATTTATTACAAGAATAATTTCTTTGTGAAAATTTTTCTTAATTTTCAGGAATTATCAGCTGGAAAAATCTAACCCGTCTAAGATTGAGAATTATTTGTTCAACAAGAGGCTTTTACGGTTCCAGTGTTTTGTACTCTCCCCTGATGTTTGCGGACGATATAAGGAAGAATATGAGATGTGATTAAAAATTTATATTAAGTTTTTGGGTTTTGGTTAGTTGATCTTTCTGTAAAATTTCAATTCGGACGTGAACTTTTTCTTTTCATTTTGCATCAAACTTATTGTGGTTCTCTAATAGTGTTTTTTAATTATTAATAAATTATTAAAAAAAATAAACGTTTAAAAGTTTGAAATAATAGTGCTTATTAGAAATTATTAAAATAAATACACTGTTGGAATTAAAATGAAATCTAATGCGATTTTCGACGTCATTTGTACTTGAAAATTAATGTGCATCGAATTTTTAAGTAATAAATATATTACGCATGTAAATTAATTTTGCTTAACTTACATTAAGATTACTAATGAATGCAAGAGAGAAGAACAAACCACATGATTTTATTTTCGAGACATTTCCTCACACATTTTAAAATAATTATATCTGTTCCTATGTATTTTTAAGATTAAGTTAGTGTACCTATAGACCGATACGACCGAAACGATTGTACGAGACCTTATCGTTAATTACACCCGAAATACATTACAGAACTCATACAGCCGTTTCGGTACAACACCACCTGAAAAATTTTCTATGCGAGACATCGGTGTCTGGGCACCTACGTTTTGTCGAAATTGTAGACGAGATAATTTTCATATCGTAAAATTGCATCACTTATCCGGGAAAAACCGAAAAACCTTACACGAAAATATTATTTTAATATTATGAATAAACACTTTCTTTTCCTTTATCATTATTATTTATAAAAAATAAGTGTAAGTAATCGTTCTCAAATAAAAAATAATTAGTCGCATGCTTATCTTGTATAATAGAATCTTTGAGGAATGTCTATTTTTATGACTATAAAAAGAATACGCATTTTTATACGTAATAATGATAAATTTAAATATTAATAAAGAACAAAATAACAATAGTAAAATACAACAAGAACAATTAAAATAAAACATCTTCTAAACAGAAACATCAATATATATAAACACTTATGTACCAAATATATTTTTCATATAACGGCAAAATTAGTTATTAGGTTTTATAAGTTAAGAAACAGATTGTAATCCTCGTATAAACAATCATTTAAGCGTCATTTTTATTATTTAGCGATATACATAAAATTTAAAATTAAATTAGCAATAACAGATTGTTTTTCAAGATATTGCGTAATCATAAAAATGTTTGTAAGCAATTTTCTCTTATTTTAGCGTTTTTCTTTTTAGATTTAATAAATATTGTTAATCTTTGATATTTCTGTATAATAATATCACCGCAAGTAGTCCATTTTATACAATATTAAATACTATTAATTATTTTGCTTTACAAATACTTTTATGCATCTTGCTAATCAATTGAGAAGGAAAGTTCTGGAAAGAAAGAAAGAGAGAGATATATATATATTAGAAAAAGAAAGAAGAAAAAGGTAACACAAACTCCACCTATACGTCACCCCAGAATAAGTTGAATCTCCGCCCAAAACCATAGGTATGAAAACAACGAGAGACTTCTTTTTTATCAGTTCGCCTTGGACCACGGCTCAGGACTGTGATCTTCAAAACCAGCCCTTCAACCTTCAAGATTTTTCCAAGGCTCTTCAAAATAAAAATTAAATTCAAGATTCTTCTCATTTCAAGGCTTTTCAAAGCTCTTTCTTCAATCTAAGGTTCAATTCAAGGCTTTTCAAGGCTCTTCTCAATTCAAGGCTCTTATTCAAATAAAATTTGGAACTCTCTTACTCTTTCTCACCAGGAACTCATCTAAAGAATTAGTAAGAACTTTTCATTTTTTCTAATAAATTTAATTTCAAATTCAAACGTTTTCAAAACTTTTTTTATTTTTAAACCTTGTTACATAGTTTTAATTTAAAATTACTATTTTTCCAATCTTCTAATTAAAGATTTTATAAATTTATACTATTTTTGCAAGTTACTATATTTTATTTTGATTAAACTAGTTTTTCAATTTATTATTATTTTTTTACTCTATTATTTTCACAAATTACTAAATTTATTACTTTGTTAAATTTTCTCATTTCTATTTTTCATTTTATCTACTATTTTATTTTACCATTTTATTATTTCTAATTATTATAATTTTAATATTTTCTATTATTACTATTTTATTATTATATTATTATTTTCTTTCCATTTTTTTTGTTCATTATATTATTTCCACAATTTAAATTAACTATAAATTCGCATAACCCCTTTTAAATCGAACAGCCTAGAGTGATATTGGGTGAAATACTTAGGCACTCAAATTAAATCCTCGAGCGACGACGATACGCGTGGTTCTATTAACCCGGACGTCACACTCATTTAAATTCAAATACATGAATTCTCAAATTTTTGCATAAAATTCCATGTTATACCTGGGTAGATTTTCAGTCAAATGTATTCTTACGTAAATAATTATTAATTTAATTTTGTTAAATATTGATTTTCGTTAAAAATTGCATCACGTTTCATGTCCTTACATAAAATTTCCAGATATTTTAAGTTACCTAAATTTTAAAATAAATAAATGGTTATTCGTGTAGTTTTTGAGCAAAATAAAACTTTTAAACGTTCTTTTATATAACCTCTTATTTACAAAATTTCATAGATATTACTTTATTTAAAAACTACTAAATTAAAGTATTTTTTTATTATTATAAAATTTATAGACTGTACCTATCACTAAAAAGTTTTTTTTTATTTATAAATTAAAATGTATAAAATATTCAACTCCTGTCGAAAAACTAAACTTACCTTTGGTATTAAAAGTTAATGTATAGTTTTCCAAAAGTTTAGTAAAAATTGCTGTCAAAGTTTTGCAAAACTTTGTTCAATTCTTTTTTATAATATCAGAAAGTTTAGCAAAAGTCTATCGCAACTAAACTTTTGAAAAATTACACTTAACTTTGGTATTCAAAGTTAATGTATAGTTTCCCACATAGTATGTAAGCTTCCTGGAAGCTTCCCGGAAGATGTGAAAGAAAGGTTGGAAGCTTTCAGGAAGTTTCCAGTGGAAACTTCCCAGAAGATGAATATGTCCTCGATCAGGAGTATGCCATAAGTCTTTCATGGAATATTTCAGTGGAAGCTTACTGGAAGCCTCCGTAAGTCCTTCATGGAATATTTCAGTGGAAGCTTACTGGAAGCTTCCGTAAATTATTCATGGAATATTTCAATGAAAGCTTACCGACAGCTTCCGTAAATTATTCATGAAATATTTCAGTGAAAACTTACTGGAAGCCTCCGTAAATCTTTCATGGAATATTTCAATGGAAGCTTACTCGAAGCTCCCATACATCATTCCTGAAATATTTAAGTGGAAGCTTCCAGGAAGCTTCGGTAAGTTTTTCGTTGAATATTTCAGTGCAATATTACCGGAAGCTTCCTAGAAGAAAACGTGGAAGATTTAATTCACTACAGAAAAAACATTAGAAGCTTCCAGAAAGATTCCAGTGAAAAGTTTCCGGAAGATGGATATGTCCTCGATCAGGAGTCTTCCACAAGTCGCTCTCCACAGACACAGATAGTCTCATCTACGAGATCCGACACAAGAATATCTATAATCTGATAAAACTTCAGATTGTCCCAAGAACAACCAGTTCGGACTTCCTCAAGCTAATAGAAAGTCGTAGGACTTATAAAGGATGAATGCGAAGGCAACACCATGACCGAATTCATCGGTTTATGTAGCAAGATGTTCCGATCAAGGAGTCGGAGGAAGTCAAGAATCCTGTAGTAAAAATCTATATTGACTTCGAGGACTACCGTAACTGTCTGTTCGATGAATCAACGATGCGATGCAACCAAAATAACATCAGATCCAAGGAGCATTGCATACAGACAGTTACTAAGAGCAAGGTGGCGCTTAGTCCTCATGACGCTAAACGTCGTCTGCTTTCCAACAGCATCGATACGCTACCTTGGGGCCACGACTCAGAATCAAATAAGCAGAAAGCTCTTGAGATGATGGAGAAGTGGGCAGAAGGCGTGGTTGTAGTAGCTCCAGAGAGGGGAAAAGATATAGTGGAAATAGCTCCAGAAGGAGCAGCGACAGCGACTAAAGCTCATTCAGTTGCTTAATAGACCAGAGTGTAGAGAGCCTCCTAACAAGAAATCAAGAGTTTGGAGAGCATCATATTTATATTGTACCATGAAGACAATAAATTCGAATTTTATTAATTGTAAATAAAAATGAAGAATATAAAAAAAATAAATAGAATAAAAATAAAATAAAGAGAAAGTTCATGAAGGGGAAAACGAGTCATGGGTTAGGTCCTATACAGTAAATTGGTTTATTGTATAAGGATAACGAATAACGATTCGATTGGTTGTTTCAGCACAGGTATAGGCGAAGGTGGGACCTTACCAGTTTACATTTATTTCTTTTTAATTATTAAACTTATTGATCCAGCTATTGTGGGAACTATAAAAAATGGCTTGGTTTTGCCATTTCACATAAACTTGAATACCACGTTTCTTCACAATTTTTTCTACAAAATATACATCTGGATACGCCTGGATTGCTTTTTAGAGTTCCTACTTGTAGAAGCCACCAGTGATATATTGATTACGATAATCTTTCAGATGATAAGTTAAAGATTTTGTCGCTAACACTTTAATTATTGTCAATATCTCCATGGGTCAATGGGGTGTATATCTCTTTTTAAATAACTGCTGCACGTTACTAACTGTAACTTTATCACAAACTTTGAATTTTGGTTTTTAATTTAGAACAATTTTTTTATTAAAACATCGTTGGACTCTATACCGATAGTTCGATATTTTTTATCATTGTAAGTTGCTATTAACTTGTGTAAGATATCAAACTAAAATCTACCCGAATCTTATTTTTCAGTGTAAAATTGAAATGATTAAAAATGGATGCTTTAAAATTGCTATACGTGGAGAATAGATTAATGTTATATTTTTCCTATTCTTGAACTCTTTGACATTATCTGTTTATAAATTCTTTGATACTCTTTCTTTGCACAGAGCAGATTTCATAGCATCAGCGACATCTTGTCTAGTTTTTTTAACAAAAATAATCCACGCGTTCTTTGAAAATACATCTATTACAGTAAGAATCTATTTAAAACCTATATTCTCTCTAAAATGTGGTTGCATTTCTACTAGATCCGCTTACCATGTCTCGTTCGAACCTCTCATGTTAAACTTTCGATGATAATTACGACGTTCTGGCTTGTGAAGCTCTTCTACTACTCTTCGACTTATTCCATTGATGGTTATCGATTGACAATTTTGCACTAACAGTGATAATGCCTTTTTTATAGTCTCAACTTCTATCTTACTTTGTGCAAATTTCTCATCGAGTCCATCTCTACGCATGTCTATGATTTTATCTAGATTATTGAGATTACTTTTCAAACTAAATATTGAATCTAATAATCTTCAAATTTCTAAACGTACGATACGTTGCAAAGTATCTAAATTCACAGCTTCATTGAGTTGATTAGGTGATGCGAGATTACAAAGTTTGTTATTCTCCAAGTCATACTAACCATTAAATGTAATTTCATACCCAAAACCCGGAGGACCATAACCACCTTTGTTTCGTTTGAGATTACATCTGAATACGTTGACACTCGTCTTAATAATGTTTAAGTATTTGTTTGCGTCTCATTACATATAGCTAGCTTCTCGTAGTTCTTCAATGATTGAATTTTATTTGTATGACTAGGATTTCCAGCCTCTCTCTTAGCCATGAGTAATCTTAACCAATCGACAAGTTCATTAGAATCGTCCTAATGAACGTAATCCATAAACAAATCCCTTCTAGCAACGTTGTATAGATGTAATAGTCCACCACCACGTTTAAACATAGGAGCAATGATGCTATCAAATTTTTTGCTTCTATAAGCACAAATCTGTTAATCGCTTTTGTAACGATTTTTGTGAGTACTAGTAGCTTCAAAGATTTGTAGATAGCTCTCCATATTAATTAAAACTCACGTTTTTCTGATTAGGCTGTTTCGCCAATATCAACTCTAGCGAACCATTAGTTCTCCGATTCGTCACATCTTTAACTTTCATATATCAATGTTTCAAGTAAAAAGGTAAGTCACCTATTAGATATTTGTCATCTACTTTACGAACACTATAAATTTTATCCAAATCCTAGACTTCATTTTGCATAAGTTTAAGAATGTATTCGTTCTCATTCGTGTAGTATTTTTATCACTTTGTGATTATCTAAATTCTGTATGCGTATGCTGTCGAACGGTTTTATCGAACTCGTAAGACTCATCAATACTGTCATTATTCACACTCATAGCATTAGTAGCTTGTTCCTTGGTTTCAAGATTTTTTTCAGACGTCTTGACAAGTTTTTGTAGAGGATCAACTGTTGGTCTGAAAGTTTCTCTAATTGCTTTCTCAAATTAGCCTTCTCGTATTTCAATAGATTGCATTTATGCATAACTGCATTTCGTTCCATCATGGAATGTTATGACTTTCAATCAACAATCTTTGTCAATCATCGAGAAACCGTACTTAACATCAATCCAACATCGTAAACATAAACTTTTGAATCGTACGTAAGTCATGTCTGAATTCAGGTGATCATCGTACAAACGTCTTAGGTTAACATAATCTTGACGAAAAATTATTAATAGATATTTGTGGTCTCTTACAAGATGTTTTGATACATGAGCATAAGATTGACAGAGATAGAAACAACCAACGTTATTATGCCTTCCCATGCAGAAGAATGCTCTTACATTATCCTGTTTTTCGCAAGCTACATCGTTGAATATCATTATAGATTTAGGTAAGGTAGCGTCGAGTGATATTACTGATTTGTGTTTGCTGGATGAAAAGTATTGTGGGGCATCTATCTGTTCGAGAAGTTTCTTTAAATATTTATACTTTGGTTGATTTAGCGATTTCAAGTAGACATATACGCTCTTGAATCTTAGTCTATTCGGATGCATAATCATTAAGAGTAGGCTATTAGTCTTAGCACAGTTGAATAATTCACAAAATATAGCTCGAATACTATCTGGGAGTAAATGTCCATGTCTCTTGATTTTTTCTTCTTTATCGACTATCATGTCAAAATTGACGATCGGAAATTTGGTCGGATGCTCTTTGAAATTCATGTTGATGCTATTTATTCTGAAGCATGTGCAATCGATTAAAGAATAAATATAGGCCTTATATACTCTCACAGGCATCAGTCTTCACTTAACCTTCATAGGATGATAATCATGCAGTATCAACAGCGATAACTTCGACGCGGCCAAAGTTGTCTCAATAAATTAGCTCGAGATGACCCAGGAATCAATGTTCTTGACAAGGCTTGTAAGGAACAAGATATAACTTATTCGGAAAACCATGAAAACATTAAAGCAAGAAACACCACAGACAAGGTGTGGACAGAGAGTAAAATCAAAGGACGCAGCTATAGGAGATAAAGCAGCTACTTTTGCTATAAGTAAAACAATGAAGCTAAAGTCTACATTCGGTAAAAAAATGACTAAGAAGAAGAAGGAAACAGTCATTACACTTAATAATATAGTAAAAGCTGCCTCATAATCGATAGTTCTCAAAAAATGTGCTCGTAAAGTTGGGTATGTAGTGTTGTTAGAGCAGCAGGCGGTAAGGAAAGCGTCAAAATTCCACGCACACTACCAATATTAAAGAAAGTTCGAGGATTTTTACCATTTTTCATACTCCTAATTGCCAGTTTGAATACAGTTGGGGATATAATAGGCGGTGCTGCTGGAAAAGCTATGGCAGTTAACGATTCTAAATCTTCAAATTTACAGTTGTAAAAGATTAAGAGACATAATAAGGAAATAGAAGAAAGAGCTCTCAGTAAATAGGTTCATTTGCAGCCAAATACAAGTGGACTCGGGCCTCGTCTTACGTCTTACCACGGTAAAGGATTGAAAAAAAGATCGACGAAGTAAAGTTGCCTGAGAGAGCTGATATCTATACTGACGCTGATATCATAAGTTATGCAAGAACTCTTGAAATTTCAAACTTTCGAGGAGTATGTGTGCAAAATGCATTGCCGAAAAGTGGTCCTCGTTATCGTGAGTCATTTATCGTTAATCTTAATGACGTAAGTGGACCAGAAACTTATTGGGTAGCTTATCGAAAACAAGAGAATAGCAGTCTATTTTGATAGTTTTGGAGATTTTTAGCCACTTTTAGATTTAATTTTACACTTGGGTGTCAATAAAATTAAGTACAACTCTCAAAGATGCCAAGACTTAAATACATTCAACTGCTGACATTTTTGTACAAAGTTCTTGTGTAGAGCTCTTAGTATATAAAGAGAGAGGTATGCTAATATTAACTCATCATGAGTTCAACAGTTATTATGATAGATTCATTAACGTTAAGTCTTTTAGATACGCCATCCGTGCTTCAGGTACAATATTTTCCGCCTAATCTTGTTTTAGTTGCTTTCATGACTTTAAATTCAATAACGAACATCCACGAGAGTAGGAATCTATTCTTAATTGGTTAAGAAAAAATTACTTTGAAAACATACAGTTACGAGATCGAGGACATAGAGAATTATGAACATAGAGATATTGACACACAAGCATATCTCAAATAGTATAAAACCTACCGATAATACGCTCCGCTGCAAAATAAAATGCAATTGTTTAATTGATTTTCAACAAAAAAATTCCACACAGTCTTTATAAACGTTTTCTGGAAGCAGAAGTCACGCACAGTTCCGATTTTCCAGTAGCCATCTTAACGGTCAACGCTCCACGAATAGAGTGTGACATCACCTGCGGTGGGTATAGAAACGGTTAACGAGTGCACACGATACTTAAGTCCTTTCTAGTAGTACTGCCAGGATATAAAATCATCTAAGTTCTTTCACCAGCCATTAACCTTACGATTGTCGTCAAAAGCATAGATCACATTCAAGTGTGCATAGTCGATCAAGACGAAAAACTTGTTAATTTTTTAGGAGAAATTATTAGCATTAGATTACATCTTAAGCAAGCGTAATGGGGATTGTATTTAATTCCAAAGTTAAAAAAGACTATAAAATCAGATCAAGATGAAGACCGACCATCAGTCGGCCAAGAGCAGACAAAGCGTTAACACGGCAAAATATACAGTTTCTAAGGAGTCCTGGTCTTCGAGTCGCACCTGGTAGGAAATAACTTGTTTATCTTTTTATTGTTTACAAAATATAAACAAAACACTAAGCAGAAAGTCAGCTATAAAGTATGACGAATCAATTAAACATTACAAGGTACATGTTCATCAACCATACTCAGCATCTAACTTTTATAAAAGCGATGAGATTCGCATAGCCATTTAACATCAAGATTTATGTCTTTTACCAACGCGTCGTTCTCCATACATTTCTGGCAAACTAGTGAAAACTAATGAAATTGCTGTAACAGATATTAAATTAGTCATCGTTCGAGGAAATACATTACGAGATCAACACATTAGAAATCGATAGGTGTAAGAATGTAGGTTTGACTACTCTAATGAAAGGTTGGGTCTCGCTCAATCCCAGTCAAAACTTGATTATTGAGAACACAGGATGGCTCGATGTCGAAGAAAGGCAGCAGTTGACTAATAATGCAGGTTACTTTGGCGTATCAATTCCTTGTGCCATGATTCTCGGTTTTGCTGAAGATTATCGTAAAATTGTAATCAAAGTGAAACACGAGCTTATTCTGACAAGATCGAGAAATGATCTAACTGTTTTCGTAAAGGCAGCACCGCACCCTGGTCGAGCTAACATGTTTGAGAATTTCAAGATTGAATTGAATAGAATAAAGTGGCTAATGCTGTACGTAGTATCAAGTGCGTACAAGATTCAACTATTCAATAATGTTAAAAAGGATAAAGTGATTAATATGAGTTTTTGTAGTTGAGAGTTGTACGAGTATTCATAACTTCCCATAATGTCTATGCATGTTTGGACCGTTAAATGTTCCAATCAGCTGGAAAAGCCATGATTCGTCATAGTGGACTTTTAAACAAATCGAAAGAGTCAGAGTACTATCAACGGGAGTCGCTTAGATCATTGTTATATTAGTAATGTTAAGCTGTTTCTTAATTCCAAATACTATCCATATGGGAATCTAAATTTAGATATCCCTCATAATCAATACGTCATGCTATGCGATCACTGTTAAAAAAAATCAGGTGATAAATTACCTGATTCCTCATGCCAAAACATCATGTAATAATTTTTTTGGTTTTTACACGTTTCAAACCATGCTTAGTCAATGCAGGACAGTTTTTGAAAATTTTTGAAAATTTTGAACCTAGAAAATTTTTTAGATAATTTTGTCTTAGAAAAAATTTTGACTAATTTTACGAAAAAATTTCAAAAAATTCTCAAAAATTGTCCCGAATCGACTGAGCATCGTTTAAAATGTATAAAAACCAAAAATATCGTTACATGGTGTTTTGGCATGATAAATCATCTAAGAAATTAGGTGATTTGTCACCTAATTTTTTTCACCAAGGATATGTACGCCAACTTTCAAAGTGCTTACTATACTAAAGATACCGACCCTATGCTAAAAATGTAGCATTATATGGAGTACTTGCCTTGAATCGTGTTCGATTGCTTTAAACAAAATGAATCATTAAAGACTGCCACTGTAGACGCTCGACTTGAATTTGAATTGGGAGAAAATTTTCCAACTAAAACATCTGCTTATTGCTTAATCTTGCACGATCGTGTAGTTTAGTACAGCACCACGAGCAGTAACATACGAAAACTTGTATGAGTGGTGGGAAAATCATTATAAAGAACTGACTCCTCAGTAAAAGTCTCTTATTCAGGATGGAGTTCTTAATAAATATGCAAGGCTTAAAACAACCAGGTAACGACTACATTTTCAAAAAATTGGCCATAGTTACATTCAAAAATAATTTCATCCCTGTTGTACTATTATTTAAGAAGCGTCAGCTAGTGGATAAGTATATGAAAAAACATATGGTTAGAAAAGCATTACCATTGACTATCTTGGGTTTCAGGAAAAATTCCCTACACAGATGGAGCAAAATTACTCAGAAAGGCATTACATGATGCTTGTAAAGTCTTGATTATAGGCTCAATCAAGAAAGCATAATTAGAACGCTTTAAGTTCAAAGTTTATGATGTAGCAGGAATGTGCTTTCCACCGCTAGACATGGTCAAACTTTTCATGGTTCACCTGCATCACAATGGAGCACACAGAGCTAGTTGCGCCCTTCACAACGTAAGACTTATGAAAAAATTCCTCATTGCAAGTATTTCCAAGAAAATGGAGTGTGACTAAGTATAAATAGCAGATCCTTCTGTGTGCTAGAAATTTCATAGCCTATCTACTACAGTTCGGAAGAGGACTTCACGTTTATTGGAATATGCGGTCAAATTTATTATAGTATTTATGCTCTTTATCAAAATAAAGACAATGCTAGAAAAATATGGTAAATTATATATTATTGATAATCAATTGACTACTTAATCACGTTTTTATTATGATTTCTTGTTTTCATTCGAACTTTAAAAAAAGTAGACCTTATTTTGAGTAAAATCAATATTTACAGCAAATCGTAAAAAGTGATAAATTGAAGTGCTCACGCCTACGGATCATTCTGTAAATTTTTCATTTCGTGAATAAAATCTTCGCACTTCCATTGCGTAACGTACTATTTTTAGTTTAATATGTGTCATATTTATAAGAATTTATGCATAAAATAATTTTCCTAATAAAACTGAAACTAAAAGCAAGCTGGATTTACCATGGGACTACAGGGGGCTATAGCCCCAGCCTCGCCTTCGAGGGGCCTCATCATCTAGAATTTCCTAAGTGAAATTTTATGAAAATTTTCTCAACGAAGACCGTTTTTGATTTGCATTTCATAACTCATAAAATATAAATATTACAAAATTTTGAACAATCCAATCTTTTTTACAGCTCAGATATTTGAAAATTATGATTAACATTTAAGATATTATTAATTAATATTTATTTTAACTATTTACTTAATTAGAAATATAGTGTTATGACAATATTATTTTATAATTATTCTGAAAGCAAATTAATGAAATAATATTAAAAATGAAAAAGCGAAATATTATTTCTGAAATATTTATTAAGAGGTCGGAACCATTTGCCGCTTGGTGGCGCTGAAGATGAGAGAAGAACATAAAATATTTTTTTTACACGGATTTACAATTGAAGGCCCGGATGCAATAAGGGCATTTACGCTCGGAGCACGTAAAACTCAAGTCACTTGGTAGTAAAAATTTCATTTTCTTCAAATGAATTTTAAAAAATTTGACGTTGTAAAACTCATCATGCCGCATCTTTTATATAATAACAGTTTTTTTTCTAAAATTTTTATTTTTCAAGAAAAAAATTAAAAACAAGAAAATTTTTTACATTAGATTTCAATACTTTTTTAAACTTAAATCGTTGTAATTCGAGTAAATATTAACTGATTTCGCTGAAATTTAAAATATATTTTCCAAATATCATAGCGAAACTTATGATGATTATAAAAAATGTTAATTCTTAAATAGTTAGTCAAAATTGTTTATTAATTAATACAAATTACAAATTGTGTGTTTATAATGTTCTCGAGAAAAAAGTATCAAGGGAACTTTTAAGTACAAGAGACTTGTGGCGAGAAAGTTTTTGGTTTTTGTATAATTAAGTTTTGTGAAAAGTTTCAAATCGATTAATAAATAATTAAAAAAGATATAACAACATTTACAAGTAGCGAGCATGCGGTCGAGCGCTGCAATTTTCTTATAAGTTGGATTCTCAGTGAATATTGCGTAAACTGAATGACTCATGGTAATATTATTTGGAAAAAGCAATAATACAAATATAACAATATGATATTCATTAAAAGTAAATAAACATATAAATAAACAAACAAATAAATAAATAAACAAAAATCTGTAATGTAATTATATAATTAAATAATTACATTACAGATTTTTTGATTGTTTCGAAGGATTTCTTTTTTATTTTGTCTGTTAAGAGGAGGTCGCGTATCTCTGTCCTTGTCTAATCAAAGAAATGATTTTTTTACAAAAACTAATAACTTTAGTAAAAAATGAAGAGAAAGCCGCACCTTGTATGGAAAAAAGCAATGTTTTCTTTGATAAGAAAAAATTAATTTTATTGCTTCGTTCTCAAGAAAACCTTGAAAAACCAAATTGTCCATCCTAACCTCTATGATTTAAGTTTTTCAAGGTTTTCTTGAAAACAAAGCAATAAAATTAATTCTTTTTTATCAAAGAAAATATTGCTTTTTTTGATACGAGATGCGGCTTTCTCTTCATTTTTTGCTAAAGTTATTAGTTTCTGTAAAAAACACAATTTTTTTATTAGAGAAGGACAGAGATACGTGACCTCCTCTTAAACCTTTTTTTCTTTCGCATTAGTAATATGAGTTTTCTAAAAACATAAAGTGTAATATTTCTAAACAATATAATGTTGGGATTTATATTTATAAAAGTAAACATATATGCGTGTCTACGTTCACTCTTCTTCTATATAAACATTATTATGAATTTTGTTCGTATATATATATATATATATATATATATATAT
Source organism: Anastatus disparis (assembly GCA_017163975.1). Classification (NCBI taxonomy): domain Eukaryota; kingdom Metazoa; phylum Arthropoda; class Insecta; order Hymenoptera; family Eupelmidae; genus Anastatus; species Anastatus disparis. The sequence continues at coordinate 218,928 of JAFFSR010000006.1, read as the reverse complement.
ATATATATATATATATATATATAAATATGTAATGGGGGAATTTGTCCCCTATCCCCCAGTTACTATTATTTTAACTCTACAGTATCACCTCTGAATAAATAGCAATTTACTTATTATTTTTTATTAAATTTTACACTGAATAGAAAATCTGAATTTATTAGCAATCAACTCTCTCGGGTGGATTCTAATCGGGTCTTCGTAGGGAACAATAACGAAACCATCGATGTAAACCAGCAATAAATCAGTTATATGTATTTTATAACAATACAATGTTAATAAACACTTAAATAACACTGTTAAATAAAATACAAAAAGAAGTGATTTTCACTCTAAATTTATTAATATAAATTTAACATACTTTTACCCGACAATTTCTCGAAAATTGTGTAAGTGTAAAAGAAACTTAGTGTAATTGAACTCTGGCTCGACTTAATAAATTCTCAGATTAATTATAATTAAATAAAATCCAATTAAACCCGTGAAATTAATTTAAGTTAATAATGGCGGCTACAACCGACGAGCAAAACGGCGACGCGCACTGACTCTAAATTGTTTAATGATTTGATATTTAAGATGGAGGACTCACCTTAATATACAAAGCGTTACTCTCCAAGAAAATAAAACAAAACTCCAATGATTTAACTCCAACTCCAAAATCTCCTTTCCTTGTGTTAAATAAATTCCTCAGCTCTCTCGAAAATATCCAAAAAATGGCAAAAATAGTAAGGCAGCGAAATGGCAAAATGGCAAAATAGCAAAATGGCTAAATGGCAGCGTAAATCCTCTATGAACTTTTAACCAACTAAAATGGAGTCAAGACTCAAGAAAATGTGGCTCAACGAGCAATACCCAACAAAGAAAAACCGACCAAGTGTATTATCCAAGATCCAATAGAGAAGTGTGTCGATGGCGCGTCTTCTCTCAAGCTCCTTCCTCTTCATCCCTTCTTTTATCAATTACGTCATAAATAGGATAATGGTTGATTGGTTATTAATCCTTTCCGTAATTGTTATTTGTTAATTACAAAGGATGTTAACTTTTAACCAATCAACACCTTTCCTTTTGGCGGCTTCTTTCATGTTAGCGCCCTCTATTTCTTGCGCGCTCCATTCAAATTTCTATTTAGAAAACTTCACATACATAGTTTTAATAATTATACCTATAATTGTAACGCTATCTCTCTCCAACGCTCGATTTCTTTATCTTCTATCACTCTCGCTCTCGACTTCATGTATCTTCATATAACATACTGACATAGATTAATATTTTTACAATTGCCCATGTATATACTCCCTCTACTACCATTTCTACCTTTACTTATGTATATACGAGCCTCCTACCGTTATTTGTACAATTACCCATGTATATACGAGCCTGCTATACAAGCTATAGCTCGCTGCCCTTTTTCGCTGATCCTTTAACTTTTCATGCGCATGACTCGATTTCTGCCGCGAGTCGGTCATTTACCGACACTTCCCCTTTACTCTCGAGCACGTGTTACAAATGTTCCGCGTCGTTTCCCGGTTTTGCTCGTCATCGCGTACCGCGAGTGTATTGTGCGCATGTACCTATACACCGGGTGTGTGTGTGTGTGTGTCAGTGTACAGGTGACAGTGCTGCGGTGTGCACGTCGTCATCGAGAACATAAGATGGCGACGCACAAGAACACTGTATATATATATATGAGGATATCTCTACAATTTTTAATCTTTCTGTGAAATGTCATTTTACAGCTATTACTGGGTTCACCAATGATGCACTCTATTTAAACTAGGTTCATACCTGTTGTACAATCTGGAAACTCTATTTTTTATGTATTCAGTGAATGTGCCATCAACGGTATAGTAGATATTTCTATAAAACGTAAACTTTTACATGGATAAAATTTCCGAAATTTTATCCATATAAAAATTTACGTTTTATAGAAAAATCTTCTATACCGTTGGTGGCACATTCACTGGATACATAAAAAATAGAGTTTCCAGATTGTACGACAGGTATAAACCTAGTTTTAATAGTGTGCATCATTGGGTAACCCAGTAACGCCTGTAAAATGAATTTTCAAAAACATCATAAAAAAATTAAAAATTGTAGAGATATCCTCATATGTGTGTGTACGATTTAGGCAAGTGCTGTGGTCTTAACATATAGGAATATTTTGCTACCAGTCTTCTTTTGTTTAACGTTTGGACTTGTAAAATTGTACAGCACGGGGAATAATGGAATCAAAAAACGGTCAGAAAAGAACAAAAAATGAGACATAGTTCTTTTCTGACCTTTTTTTTGATTCCATTATAAGTATAAAATAAATTTCATTCCTCGTGCTGTACAATTTTACAAGTCTAATCGTTAAACAAAATAAGACTGGTAGCAAAATATTCCTAAGAGAGAACGTACACACGCATATATGTTTACTTTTATAAATATAAATCCCAACATTATATTGTTTAAGAATATTACATTTTGTGTTTTTAGAAAACTCATATTACTAATGCGAAAGAAAAAAACAGACAAAATAAAAAAGAAATCCTTTAACAATCAAAAAATCTGTAATGTAATTATTTAATTATTAAATAATTACATTACAGATTTTTATTTATTTATTTGTTTATTTATATTTTTATTTACTTTTAATGAATATCATATTGTTATATTTGTATTATTGCTTTTTCCAAATAATATTACCAAGAGTCATTCAGTTTACGCAATATTCAATGAGAATCCAACTTATAAGAAAATTGCAGCGCTCGACCGCATGCGCGCTACTTGTGAATGTTGTTATATCTTTTTTAATTATTTATTAATCGATTTGAAACTTTCCACAAATTTTCTTCATATAAAAACCAAAAACTTTCTCGCTACAAGTTTCTTGTACTTTAAAGTTCCCTCGATACTTTTTTCTTGAGAACATTATGAACGCACAATTTGTAATTTGTATTAATTAATAAACAATTGCGACTAACTATTTAAGAATTAACATTTTTCATAATTATCATAAGTTTCGCTATGATATTTAGAAAATATATTTTAAATTTCAGCGAAATCTGTTAATATTTACTCGAATTACAACGATTTAAGTTTAAAAAAGTATTGAAATTTAATGTAAAAAATTTTCTTGTTTTTAATTTTTTTCTTGAAAAATAAAAATTTTAGAAAAAAAACTGTTATTATATAAAAGATGCGGCATGATGAGTTTTACAACGTCAAATTTTTTAAAATTCATTTGAAGAAAATGAAATTTTTACTACCAAGTGACTTCAGTTTTACGTGCTCCGAGCGTAAATGCCCTTATTGCATCGGGGCCTTCAATTTACTAAGACAATAACATACTCTTAATGTCGTCAATAACTCTTGCTATATACATGTAGAATAATTATCGATACTAATCTTGTTTGAAAAGTTTAAAATATTTTTGTAAAGCGAAAAATGGTGCGCGTGATAGAGCAGATGTAAACATGTGTATTTTTTTTTAGTGAGAGAAAGTAATACTAAAGAATAATGAATATATATGCTCACGCCGGCTCTACCTCGCGCTGAATTTTTCGCTTTACAAAAATATTTTAGACTTTTCAAACAAAATTAGCGTCAATAATTATTCTACATACATATGGCTAATTGGAGGTATATTATTTTCTCAGCAAATTTTAGATCGATATATAAAAAATATTTTTCTCTCACCTGACCGCAGCGCCCTATGCGGCAAATTGTCCCGATCGCCTCTTGAAGGAAATTTTCATTTTCCTTTAGCAATATAAAGTTTTCATTAATATCGTTATTTTGAATTTCAACATGTACGTTCCTAACTATATATGTATCGAATATATTTAAGGTGTATCGAAACCCAACAATCAGTGCTTCTTCGTAGCATTAGTAAATTAAATATAAAAAAACTTGATCAATTATTAATTAGAAAAAATAGAGAGTGATCTATTATTAATTTTTAATAAAAATAGTAATGGATTGATGTACTCATAATGATACTAATTAATAATTTTGAAAAACATTTAGATACACGTGATTACGATTGTAAACAAAGCGCGTTATAACCAAAGAAATACAGACAGATATTATAATAGGCCAGTCAAAATAAGATTTTGTTATGCCAAAATTAGTAACTGGAAACAACCTGTGCGATCATTCGAAAAATCGAAATTTTTTTTTTAAATCTTCAAAATTCTCTAAAATCGTAACGACTCTAAGAAAATTAGTTTTCAAAAGCTTATTTTTTTCAGACAATATCAAATTGATTGTACAAAAATTTTGGAGAAAATTTATAGAATGGTTTACACAAAATAGAAGATAAATGAAAAATAAAAATTTTTTTTTAATTTTCAAAATGCTCTAAAATTAAAACTACGCTGAGAAAATATATTTTCCAAAGTTTTTTTTTCAGACAGTAGCGAATAACTTGTATTTAAATTTTGGAGCAAATCTATCGAATGGTTTTCGTAAAATAGAAAAAAATTAAAAATAAAAATTTTTAAAAAAATTTTTAAAATGCTCTAAAATCAAAAGTGCGCTAAGAAAATCAGTTTTCAAAAGTTTTTCTACTTTTGGCAGTCAAAATTAAGTTCCATACAAATTTTCAAACAAATTCTTCGAGTAGTTTCCGTAAAATACAAAAAAAAATGAAAAATCGAAAGTTTTTTAAAATTCTTAAAATGACTCTAAAAAAAAACTACGCTAAGAAAACCAATTCTCAATAGCTTCAGCATCAGTTGATCGAAAAACTAAATTGTATGGAAAATTTGAAGTAAATCCATCGAGTAGTTTTTAAGATTTTATAGGCTTAATAAATAGAAACATTTTGTTCAAAAATTTCAAAATGCTCTCAAATTAAAACTAAACTAAGAAAATCAGTTTTTTAAAATTTATTTTATTTAGGCAATCACAATTATTCGTGCAAATTTTGAAGCAAATTCATCGAGTAGTAAACGAAGAAAAAAAAACAAAAAAATGAAAAATTGAAATATTTTTTTTTTTTTAAACAACTTTAAAATAAAAACTACGCCAGAAGAACCAATTATCAATAGCTTCCCAGCAAGTTAGTCAAAAAACTAAGTATAATGCAAAATTAGAAGCAAATCCATCGAGTAGTTCTCGAGATCTGATTTACTAACTGAAATCATACATCCTGACACACACACACACGCACATACATACAGAAATTTTCTGGAAACCACTTTTTTTGACTCACCAAGTTCAAATACGTAGAAATTAATGAAAAAATAGAAAAAAAAATTTTTTATCGATAAAATGCTTTCTCTATGAGTGAGCATATGAGAGAAAATGAAAGAATGGGAGAGAGCAAAGAATATACATCAATAAATGCACTGCTTATTGGACTGCGCGGTTGATTCTTGTTTCCTAATTTCGCAAAAAAGAACGTAAATATACACAAGCTCGAATGCAAACGTAACCATATCAGTGGTAACAATAAAGATCGTGAGATATTCATTCTGCAATGTGATACCGTCCATTAAATTCGAATATTTTTTTTTTTTTAAATTATAATAAATTTTCATTTGTTGTCAAACAATGTCAAAAAGGTTTGAAAGTGAAGCTGCAAAAAAAAAAATTAAAAAAACTAAACGCCGAATTCACAAGTAAATTTCCTAAAGTAACTTAATTTTTCTCAAGTGAGCATAGTGAAAAAAACAAAAATCATCAGAACAAAACAAGTGACGATTATGAAAATAATATTCAAACTCAACATGTTATCGAAAATAAAGAATCAAAAAAAGTAGTTTGTGCTGACAAAAGTCATGCGGTTACGAAACAATTAAGTGCAGGTATTCTTTTATTTATTTTTATGCGATCATCTCAAGATCTTCTTAAAGTTTCTATAAATTTAATAAAGAATAGTTATGTATTTAATTTTTATATTAATAATATATAGTCTATAATAATATAATATATTAAAGTACCATACCGCATTATATTTAATTCACGTTCTTTATATAAAATGAATTATTTGAAATTTTGCAAAATTATATAGAATATATTAAATTGCTGATGTATACATATCTATACGTATCAAATGCATAAATTAAGTATAATGACTTTTTATATATTAATTTATAGATACAAACATTCTACTCAAAGACCCTACTTCATGGTCATTGAAATTTAGTGAAAGCGAACGTTACCGATATGCAAGTAAAAAATTTTCATCTATTCAAAATCGAGACTCTAATTTTGAAAATTCGAAACGTAAATACTCATAGCAAAATAGATACTTTTCTTCAAAATATTTCGTCGTGAAAAAGTTGATCGATCATGGTTACTATACTCAGAATCCAGCGAAAACATTTTTGTTATTTTTGTAAGTGATTTTCAATAGATAGTAATGATACATTTGTAAACCCTAGATTTTCGAATTGGAAAAAAGGCGAGGAATTAATAAGTACACTGAAAAAGAAGCCGAATTCACACGCAGCGAAATCGATTGTTGTGAATGATTCGGACAACATTCGCAACTATTAATAACGGAAAATCGCAATATAAGAGTGCGTAACAATATCGTAGCTAATCATGCGTATTTTCTGTATAAAAGATTACATTGATCGGAGCAGAGCGCTGTGACTAAACTGCGTTGTGGCTCGCTACGGCTCTCCGTAGTTTACGGCACAGAAAGCTGAATTCAAGCCCAGCGACTAAGCTGCGTTGTGGCTCGCTACGGCTCTCCATAGTCTACGGCACAGAAAGATGAATTCAAGTCCAGAGACTAAACTGCTTTGTCGCTCGCTCCGACTCTTTGCATTGAATCATGCAGAAGGTCGAAGGCAAACACTGCGAATGAACTATGTAATCGCTCACTACGGTTTTCCGTACTCAAACGTATACAGAAAGCTGAATCCGAACATAGCGATTTATTGTGTGGTCGCTCGCTTTGAATACTGATCTTAAGAGGCGGTCGGGTATATTTCGCCGCTACATATAGGGTGGCGCTACGGTCAGGTGAGAGAAATCTATTAAATATTTCTTATACAGCTATTTACAATTTTCTGAGACGACAATATACTTTTAATGTTGTCATTTCCTCTAGCCATATATATGTAGAATAATTATTAATATTAATCTTGTTTCAAAAGTCTAAAATATTGTTATGAAGCGAAAAATGCGGCGCGAGGTAGAGCCGACGTAAACATTAGTATACATCATTCTTCAGTATTGCTCTCTCTGTCGCACTAAAGGAAGGTGCACGCATGTTTACATTGGTCCTACGGTGCATCGCATTTTTCGCTTTATAACAATATTTTAGACTTTTCAAACAAGTTAAGTATTAATAATTATTCTACATATATATGGCTAGAGGAAATGACAACATTAAAAGTATATTGTCGTCTCAGCAAATTGTAAATAGCTGTATAAAAAATATTTAATAGATTTCTCTCACCTGACCGCAGCGCCACCCTATACGTAGCAGCGAAATAGACCCGACCGCCTCTTAAGCATTGTGACAACGCTTTGAACACTTGCTTGATTAATGAATTACATTGTAAAAATGATAATTTTTACTTCCTTTTATATTTTTTTTTAATGTTCATGTAATTATGTGAATTTATAATTTTGAACTATTTTTAAAAATTCATAATTTATAAGTACAGTTATTAATGCTTTAATATCTTTGATTATTTTTTTTTTATTTTTAGATTTATTAGGACATATTTGAAGTTAAATAGTTAAAAAATTATACTAATAAATCTATTAACAAATCTAAAAATAAAACAAATAAAAAATTGAGAAATATAATAACTTTTTTTAACAAACAATTCATATGATTATGGATAATAACATTTATGAAGTTATTACTAAATATCAGATTATCTTAATTATATTGTTCCAAATTTCATACGCAAGTTGTATTCACTTGCCATAAAAGTGAAAATATTTACAGATGATTTTTATGCTATTTTAAATTCTTAATTAATTTAGGTACATAATAAATAATTAATAAATATTTACAAGTAAAAAATACTCAAAACCTGGTAGGACTAACAAGGAGAGTGTTTCACCTTCGGGTCACCGTTTTTGCTCAAATTTTGGGAATGTTTTCTGGATGCAGAAATATGAAGAAAGCCAAAATTTTAGAGGCCAACGCTCAATATTTCCCTAGTTACAGGCTATCAAAGAAAATCACTAAAAAAGTTACTAGATTTTCAAACGCATATAGTTTCTCAGAATCATTAGCTAGAAGCTTAAACCTTTTTTTAAATAAAAGCTGAGCTCAAATCCTTTCGAAATAGTAATTATAGCACATCGAAATATTATTTTTTTCTAAAGTTATAGCATAATAAAGATTGAACCCAATTTTAGCTTTTATTATTAATTAATGTTTTAAACAAAAAATTCAGGTCCAATCTTTATTATGCTCTAACTTTGGGAAAAAATAATATTTCGATGTGCTATAACTACTATTTCGAAAGGATTTGAGCTCAGCTTTCATTTAAAAAAAGGTTTAAGCTTCTAGCTAATAATGCTGAGAAACTATATGCGTTTGAAAATCTAGTAACTTTTTTAGTGATTTTCTTTGATAGCCTGTAACTAGGGAAATATTGAGCGTTGGCCTCTAAAATTTTGGCTTTCTTTATATTTCTGCATCTAGAAAACATTCCCAAAATTTGAATAAAAACGGTGAACCGAAGGTGAAACACTCTCCTTGTAAGATTTATTGTTAGTATCGTTACTACATATTTACACATGATATACGATAAAAATGTATTTGTACGTTTTCTTCAAAAGAAAGTGCGTTTGAAGAAAGAAAATCTTATGATTGATTAAAAATAAATGTTTTCTTATACTTTTCCACAAATTCGGTGTTTTTAGAAATTTTCTTCGTTATCGCTGAAATTTATTCGTTCTTTATAAAAAAAATTTTAAGTTAAGTCATTAAATATCAAATCAACTTAGGCAGTTTTTGTGTATATTCAATAGTGATTTTTCACCTAACAGGTCAGTTAAAAAGTCTACATATTGTAATTTTAAAAAATTCAATTATATTGTACATCTTATTTTCAACAAAAATAGTTCTATTAAGTTTTTACAATAGTTTGATACTTTTTAATAGAAAATTTATTAAAACATTAATTCCACCAAAAAATTTGAGTAAATAAAAATATTTTATTACTTTGAATTTTTAACCCCAAATTTTTTTTTATTTTGGAAACCAAATGGAACATATTCCCAGACTTATTGATTTTTATTATTTAGCCGTGTAAATTCATGTGAAATTTTTCGTATGTATGTATGTATATATATATCTACAAGTTCTATGGATTTAATGTTATAACTAAGAGTATTATTTTATTAAGATTTCATAAAATAGAACAAAATAATATAAAAACGAAAATTATTTTAAATAAATTTCAAAGATATATTGGTACATCTTTAAAAGTTTAAGCTTTAAATATCATTTTTTTAAAACAATTTTTAAACAGTGACTATTCTATTACATTAAAAAATACACAATTGTTTGCGAATAAATTATTCTTTTTTGAAACTATTAAACAATATTCATTTTTTTAAAAGCTATATTGCACGGTACCTTGAAAATTTCATTAATAGTATCAAATATTTTCGAAAAATGATGTGAATGGTTTTTGCATAAATGGTATGGAAAAAAGCAAATTTTCGGAGGTTCTTTCATTAAATATAATTTAAACCATGCAAATAATTTTTAAGAAAACTAAAACAAAAAATTTAAGAGCAGGTCGAGTATATTCGTCTTTTTCTAGTCAAAGAATTGTTTTTTTTTTTTACAATAACTAATATAATTAAGAAAACGTTAAAAGACTTAAAACATAGAGTTCAAAAAATTTTGTTTTTCAAGGTTTTCTTGAAAACGAAGTAATAAAATTAATTTTTTCTTATCAAAGAAAATTTTGCTTTTTTGATACGAGATGCCGCGTTCTCTTCATTTTTTGCTAAAATTAGTTTTTGCAAAAAAATTATTCTTTAATTAGAAAAGGACGGAGAAGTGACCTTCTCTTAAAACAAGGTAGAATCAGGTTCAATATTTAAACAAGTAATGATAATTCCAAGTCAGTAAATGATGTTCATGAAAATTGCTTTTATTTAGACTATATAAAGTTACACATGACTGTAATAATGTTTGCTTCTTATTATTATAGTTCTATAATAATATTAAAGTTTATTTAAGAAGTATAATATACATATTTATTGATTAAAATATATACGTGTATACTTGCACACATACTCACTTGGTACATAAAAATTTTTTAAATTAAATTTCTCAAATACAAAAACGTTGAAAATTTAAAAATTTTCCAAAATTTTAAAATCTATTATCATTACGATAACACAGGCCCACAAAATGAAAAAAAATGTCTGAACTTTTGACCGGACATACATATTCCCATGTATTTTTCGACGCTGAATCCGAATCTGTAATAAAAATATAGGGTTTTCCTACCTTTTCTCAGAGTTTTATTGAAAAAACCTCATTTTTTACGGTTTTTTTTTGCGGTTTTTCGAGTCTAGAAAAAACAAATCATGAGATACGGTTAATTGGACTTCAAAATCGAATTCTACGGGAAAAAATACACGGGAAACCATACCTTCAAATTTTTTTAACGCGATTCTAGTCCTCTGTATGGGGCTGAAAAGATGAGGAAATCGGTAAAAGTCGAAATTTTGCCTAAAATGGATTTAAACAATATTAAAATTTAATCATGCGTCTTTTGAAGAGTCGATAAACATTGGAAATACTATCCTGGGGTTTTTCAGATTGCTGATCATGAATTTGAAGTCAGATTGTGTAAAAACTACTTCTAGAGGGCGGTGACAAGAACTGTATATGGTAAATTTATCGATTTTTAAAAATTTTACGTCTGAAATACTAATTTTAGAGTCTTTCACAGCATTGACTGTAAATTCAAGATATTAACTTAGCCTATTGTGTACGTTAAACTTAACATTTTGTCTATGTTTGTCTCTCTCTCTCTCTCTCTCTCTCTTCCGATGTTTTTTTAAATTGGCTTACGCTTACGTACACGTTTCTCTTCGAATGACCGATGTAGTGGATTTCTGACACGTGTTTGTCCTTTTTCGCAGCTGTTTCTCTTTTTATCATCCAGCAGTAATCTGCTAACATGTTGATACCCCAGTTTCCTTGAAATCTACGTTCAAACTCCTTTAAATCTTGGTGAAATCGTTCACCATGCTCTTCACTAAAGTCTCCGTTATTTTCAGGAAACTGATCAACGTGTGAATCAAGAAAATGAAGTTTTAAGTTCATTAGACAACCCAATTTTTCAAAATTACGTACCATTCTTTTCACAATAGCTTTATAATTCGTGTCTTTGGCATTACCCAAAAATTTCGTCGATACCTCTTTAAAACTTAACCATGCTGCCTTTTCAACATCAGTCATGCTTTGTTCAAAGTTTTCGTCTCTAAATAAAGTTCGGATTTCAGGACCATCAAAAATACCTTCATTTAATTTAGCATCAGATTTATGGGGAAATACTTTGCTTATATATTGAAAGCATTGACCGTCCTTGTCCAAAGCTTTAACTAATTGCTTTATCAATCCAAGCTTTATATGCAGAGGCGGTATCAAAATTTTCGAAGGATTAACGAGTGGATCTTTTATAACATTCTGTTTTCCAGGTTCAAACGATTCTCTTGATGGCCAAATTTTCTTTTTATAGTGTTTTTCTCTATCTCTGCTATCAAACATGCATAAATAACATGGGTACTTCGTAAATCCAGATTGTTGTCCAAGTATCATAGATAAAATCTTTAAATCGCCACATATTTGCCATTTATGTTCTCTATATTTTATTTTCGTTAAAAGTAGTTCAAGATTGGAATACTCTTCTTTAAGTATTGTTGAATGTGCTAATGGTATAGGAGCATATTTATTTGTGATATTGAGGAGTACTGCTTTAAGGCTGCGCTTTGATGAATCAATGAATAGTCGCCAATTTTCAGGTTTGTATATGTTGGGTTTCAATTCATCAATAAGACCTTTCACGTCCGTGCAATAAACCATATTAGAATCATTCTTGAAATAATTTCTAAAGCGCTCTTCTCGATTACGATATGCACATACTTTAGTACCCTTTGTCAACATATTTCGTCTCTTAAACTCTGAAGCCATAAACTCTGATTGTTCCTTAGATAAACCACTCTTTCTAAATAAATCGTTCAGACTTTTTTTGATCAAACTTTTCAACAGTTCGTTCTTCACCCTTAGGAATATACTCTTCATCACTATCCAGAGAATGTTCTTCAGGTGAACTTAGATCTTCTTCATTTGATGAGCTTCCGTCTGCGGCAATCAGATTTTCAGTTGTTTCATCTGTCGAGTTTTCATCTACATTTAGATTCCCTAAGCCTGTTGTAAAACTATCTCTCGAATCTTTATTTTCAAAAATATCTATAAAATTCTTGGATGGAAATTCTATACAAGAAGTATTAGGATATACTATTCCTTTTTCTGTATCTTGTCTAAACCTTGTATCTTTGTTAAACAAAAATAGCAATCATTTTCATCTTTTGGTTTCTTCCACTTTGTAGGTATAGTAAATTTTAATTTGGACCTAGCCTGACTGGTGTTGTATCGATTCATCATGGCATAACATGAAGCGCATATATAATGAGGAACCCAAATTTTATCCTGTTGAGAAATCTCAATATCAAAACATTTTTGATAGATAAAATTAATATTATCTGTGATTTTTCTTTTGTTTCGTTGTCCAATATATTCTGAACATACATAACAGAAATTATCTTGAGATCCATTACACGTATGGTTAAAACTGTTATTGGATGTACCAGCGCAGTTTAAAAAAGGTTGAAAATTTGAATTAGCCATATTGTTGAATTAAACCCCACACACTAGGAATCCTGTTCCGATCGCAGGTGAGTCCACCGTCCTAGGGGTGATAACTCTCATACCTCCCCAGGCTTCAGTATGAGAGCTTTCCGACTTTGACGAGGACAATGTCAACTCGTCGTCGGACACACTACGGCATCATTCTCACATCCTAGTGCTCCCCTGCAGGACAGCGCGCCTTCGCTGGGTTCGTTACTGCAAAGTATTGAGTACACCGAATCATTCTACATATCCCATTTTCAGGGCAGTTGTCATCGTGACCAATACTTCGCAGCAGCAGGTTTTTTTTAGGTACCCTTATAGAGTACTGATATATATATATATATATATATATATAGCTTTGGAAAAAGATCATAAGTCCCATTCGTTTATAAACAATGCTTTAAGATCAATGACAGTGTACAACAGTGATTAACTGAACGGAGCTTTAAAATGAAACCGAATTCATTTCTAAACAACAGTACCCAGTTTTACAACAGAATAAGTATAAATAAAAAATTGACAGATCAAATTGTCTCTGACACAAACACACCAAATGAAGAAGATCTAAGTTCACCTGAAGAACATTCTCTGGATAGTGATGAAGAGTATATTCCTAAGGGTGAAGAACGAACTGTTGAAAAGTTTGATCAAAAAAGTCTGAACGATTTATTTAGAAAGAGTGGTTTATCTAAGGAACAATCAGAGTTTATGGCTTCAGAGTTTAAGAGACGAAATATGTTGACAAAGGGTACTAAAGTATGTGCATATCGTAATCGAGAAGAGCGCTTTAGAAATTATTTCAAGAATGATTCTAATATGGTTTATTGCACGGACGTGAAAGGTCTTATTGATGAATTGAAACCCAACATATACAAACCTGAAAATTGGCGACTATTCATTGATTCATCAAAGCGCAGCCTTAAAGCAGTACTCCTCAATATCACAAATAAATATGCTCCTATACCATTAGCACATTCAACAATACTTAAAGAAGAGTATTCCAATCTTGAACTACTTTTAACGAAAATAAAATATAGAGAACATAAATGGCAAATATGTGGCGATTTAAAGATTTTATCTATGATACTTGGACAACAATCTGGATTTACGAAGTACCCATGTTATTTATGCATGTTTGATAGCAGAGATAGAGAAAAACACTATAAAAAGAAAATTTGGCCATCAAGAGAATCGTTTGAACCTGGAAAACAGAATGTTATAAAAGATCCACTCGTTAATCCTTCGAAAATTTTGATACCGCCTCTGCATATAAAGCTTGGATTGATAAAGCAATTAGTTAAAGCTTTGGACAAGGACGGTCAATGCTTTCAATATATAAGCAAAGTATTTCCCCATAAATCTGATGCTAAATTAAATGAAGGTATTTTTGATGGTCCTGAAATCCGAACTTTATTTAGAGACGAAAACTTTGAACAAAGCATGACTGATGTTGAAAAGGCAGCATGGTTAAGTTTTAAAGAGGTATCGACGAAATTTTTGGGTAATGCCAAAGACACGAATTATAAAGCTATTGTGAAAAGAATGGTACGTAATTTTGAAAAATTGGGTTGTCTAATGAACTTAAAACTTCATTTTCTTGATTCACACGTTGATCAGTTTCCTGAAAATAACGGAGACTTTAGTGAAGAGCATGGTGAACGATTTCACCAAGATTTAAAGGAGTTTGAACGTAGATTTCAAGGAAACTGGGGTATCAACATGTTAGCAGATTACTGCTGGATGATAAAAAGAGAAACAGCTGCGAAAAAAGGACAAACACGTGTCAGAAATCCACTACATCGGTCATTCGAAGAGAAACGTGTACGTAAGCGTAAGCCAATTTAAAAAAAACATCGGAAGAGAGAGAGAGAGAGAGAGAGAGACAAACATAGACAAAATGTTAAGTTTAACGTACACAATAGGCTAAGTTAATATCTTGAATTTACAGTCAATGCTGTGAAAGACTCTAAAATTAGTATTTCAGACGTAAAATTTTTAAAAATCGATAAATTTACCATATACAGTTCTTGTCACCGCCCTCTAGAAGTAGTTTTTACACAATCTGACTTCAAATTCATGATCAGCAATCTGAAAAACCCCCAGGATAGTATTTCCAATGTTTATCGACTCTTCAAAAGACGCATGATTAAATTTTAATATTGTTTAAATCCATTTTAGGCAAAATTTCGACTTTTACCGATTTCCTCATCTTTTCAGCCCCATACAGAGGACTAGAATCGCGTTAAAAAAATTTGAAGGTATGGTTTCCCGTGTATTTTTTCCCGTAGAATTCGATTTTGAAGTCCAATTAACCGTATCTCATGATTTGTTTTTTCTAGACTCGAAAAACCGCAAAAAAAAACCGTAAAAAATGAGGTTTTTTCAATAAAACTCTGAGAAAAGGTAGGAAAACCCTATATTTTTATTACAGATTCGGATTCAGCGTCGAAAAATACATGGGAATATGTATGTCCGGTCAAAAGTTCAGACATTTTTTTTCATTTTGTGGGCCTGTGTAATTTTTATTTAAAAAGGAATACATATTTATTGGGCCAAAGTTTTGCGAAATATTCAATGCGTGCTTTTTTCTAAATAAATAATTCTATTTTCTTCCATTGATTATAAAAATCAAAATTTTTAGTTGTGTTGACTTCATTTAAGTCTAATAACTAAAATAAAAAGCAAAACTTATTCTAAAAACATTTCAAAGTGTGCTATTCATTGAAAATCGCCACTATCAAAACTAATTTCAATATAAATCAACGTTGAAATTATGAAAAGTCAAAAGTTTTGTCATTGGAATCTTATAATATTGTGATTCTTAATTTCAAAATATTATTTGTCTAAATTTTGAAGAATACAATTGTTTTTATACATATATGAGTTTGATTATCGAAATAATTTATCAACATAAAATTAATGCAAGAAAATTTTTATAATTTTTAACGAGACTTAGACTCAACTTTATAAATCTAATATATTTTTAGTGTGAAACTATAAATATTATTTAAATATTTTAACATCTTGATAAAAATTACAAAATTTTATTTAATAATATTTGGCAAGACTAGGGAGTAGTTTTTTTTAAACACCGTTTTTTAGTCACAATAAAATTCAATGCATCATCAAGTTTATCTATAAGCGAGACAACATAAGACGAAATTGAGCCCCCGGATCGTACAACTCGCCGAGCGCTCGAACACGAGGAAAAGTATTGCCTGCAGGGCTGATTTGTTGAAAAATTCTAATTCAAATTTTGATAATAGATTTTTGTAGAGAATTTTATTGTGCATCTTTTTCATAAATAAAAAAAATTTCTAATTATTTAAGTTTTTAAGTTATTGAAGAAAAATCTCGTTTTTGTAGCGAAAAATTTTAATCGCTTTTTTCACTTCAACCTGCCGTATCTTCGCCAAATTTTAATATTTCTTGCTGAAATTTTCACACAATATACTTTAAGCCATTGTGCGAGCAATAAAGCATTTACGAAGTTTTAAAAAACATGAGAAGGTCATGTATCGAATTTTATTAAAATTTTTTTTTAAATCTTAGATGCATTTGTTTAATTAAAAAAGTGTGTAAGGAAGTTTCGAGTACGGAAAACTTTCAGCGAAGAAAAGCTCAATTAGATATTAAGAAAGTTTTTTCAGAAAGATTCAGACCTTCCACTATTATAGAAACAAAATGAGAGCGATTTACAAAATTGAGTAAAACGCTGCCGCATTTGCGGCTTAGAACAAGAGAGTCGCGCCACCGACAAAATACAGCTGATTTCTGATCGTCATTTGTTTTTGCAGCACATGATAATAGTGTTCACATGTTAATTTATAACAATATAATAAAAACAATATATTTTTAACTTATTTTACTTACTCCGAACTACTTTGATGTGAATAATATTAACATGGGCTGCATAAACAAATGACAATCAGCTGTATTTTGTCGGTGGTGCGACTCTCTTGTTCTAAGCCGCGAATACGGCATCGTTTTACTCAATTTTGTAAATCGCTCTCATTTTGTTTCTATAATAGTTGAAGGTCTGAATCTTTCTGGAAAAACTTCCTTAATATTTAATTAAACTTTTCTTTGCTGAAAGTTTTCCGTACTCAAACTTCCTCACACACTTTTTTCAATTAAACAAATGCATCTAAGATTTAAGGAGATTCCATACATGACCTTCTCATGTTTTTTAAAACTCCGTAAATGCTTTATTGCTCGCACAATGGCTTAAAGTATATCGTATGAAAATTTCAGCAAGAAATATTAAAATTTGGCGAAAATACGGCAGGTTGAAGTGAAAAAAGCGATTAAAATTTTTCGCTACAAAAACGAGATTTTTCTTCAATAATTTGAAAACTTAAATAATTAGAAATTTTTTTTATTTATAAAAAAGATGCGCAATAAAATTCTCTACAAAAATCTATTATCAAAATTTAAATTAGAATTTTTCAAAAAATCAGCCCTGCAGACAATACTTTTCCTCGCGTTCGAGCGCTCGGTGAGTTGTACGATCCAGGGGCTCAATTGAAGGCCCGGATGCAATAAGGGCATTTACGCTTGGATCACGTAAAACTGAAGTCACTTGGTAGTAAAAATTTCATTTTCTTCAAATGAATTTCAAAAAATTTGACGTTGTAAAACTCATCATGCCACATCTGTTTTTTATTAACAGTTTTTTTATAAAATTCTTATTTTTCAAGAAAAAAATTAAAAACAAGAAAATTTTTTACATTAAATTTCAATACTTTTTTAAACTTAAATCGTTGTAGTTCGAGTAAATATTAACCGATTTCGCTGAAATTTGAAATATATTTTCTAAATATCATAGCGAAACTTATAATAATTATAAAAAATGTTAATTCCTAAATAGTTTTTTTTTAATTAAAATTTTATAGTTGCATCCCCCTGGTTAGAGTATTAGCAACTATAAGTACTTTATTGAAATTACATATTTACTTACAATAATTGGCTTACAATAGAAACATATATATATATATTATTTTATAATTTGAACATTATACATTATATATTATTTTTTAGATCTGTCGAGTCTATTAACTTGATAGCTTTCTTAATTTGATTGTTATTGTTCAATATTTCTTTTACATTATTTTTTATTTTTAATATTTTTCTAAGGTCACTGTATTTGGAGCACTGTATTAAGATATGTTGAACACTATTTTTTATATTACATTTCTCATATTGGTTGGATGTATTCTTATTGATAACTGATTGATGTGTTAGTCTGGTGTGGCCTATGCGTAGTCTGGTGATGAGTACTTGATTTTTACTATTTAGTTTGATGGTTGGGTTTTATTCATAGATGTCGTTTCTTATTTTATTGATAAAGCTGTTTCCTTTTTTCCACTGATTGTTCCAATTTTTAAGTATATTAAGTTTGATTTTTTTTTGTAGATCTTCCTTCGTGATTTTTTTGTTTATGTTTGAGTGTATTAGTTGGCTCGCGTTTTTTGCTGCTATTGTTGTTTCTTGTTTTTTTGATGAATTGGTTTTGTAGTGGGTAATTTTAATTTTGCCTTCTGTGTTTATTAGTTCTCTATGTATATTGTATTTTATGGTATTGTTGCTTTCTTGATTTCTTAGTCTATGGATATTTTCTATGTCTGTGTAAATTATTATTTCGTTTTATTACTGTTTGTTGCGCATTCTATAGCCATGAATAAATTGATTGTCTGAAGGTTATTGTTATTAATCCATTTGGGGTATTTATGCAATATTTGTTCTCCATTAGGTAATACTATTGCACTTCCGGTTGCGTTGTTATTTTTATAAGTTGCTGTATATATTTTGTAGTCACTTGTGCTATTGCTCAGAGTTTCATTGGTGCTTGATTCTGGTTGGTCCAGTATGAATAAGTTGAATTCTTGTTTTTTTGATCTGGGCACAAACAAGTTTGTTCTATTGGATATGTTTGGTATTCTTCTATTTTATATTTTTTTTGCGTTGGTGCTGAATCTGTAGTAGAACGGTTTTTTTTGTATTTTTTTTAAGATTATAGTCTATTGTGTTGTTTTGTTTTGTTAAAATTCCATATACTTGATTTTTGGGTGTCGTTAATATTTTTGTGCCATAGTTGAGTATATTTTGAATCCTTCTGTATTCTAGTGGTATCATGTTGCATTCCCTTAATAAACTATTGATTGGGCTGGTTATGTATGCTCCTGTAGCGATTCTCATACTTGTATTTAAGACTGTGTCCAGTTTGTTAAGTATGTGTTTTTTGGCCGAACCGTATACAATGCTACCATAGTCAATTTTACTTTGGATTATGGCTTTATATGTGTTTTTAATGATGTTTCCGTTAGTTCCCCAGTTTTTGGCCGATAGTGTTTTGAGTGTGTTTATTTTTTGTATGCACTGTGCTTTTAGATTTACTATGTGGTTGTTCCATGTTAGTTTGTTGTCGAATATCAGTCCTAATATTTTTATTTCTTTGACTATTTCAATTGGATTTTTTTTAATATATAGTTTGGGTTCTTCTGATTTGTGTTTGTTGCTGAATAGGATAGCTTTAGTTTTATTTTTTGACAATTTAAATCCAGTTTGGTCAGCAAAATCATTTATTTTTTGTAGGGTGTTTTGCATAATTATTTCACTTGTTTTAATATTTTTTCCTTTAATAAAGAGGGTTATGTCATCTACGAATATGGTAAAATTGACCGGTTTTTGTATGCAGTCTCATATATCATTTATTGCTATTAGGAATAAGATTACACTTATTACGGACCCTTGTGGTACACCATTGTCAATGAGTACTGACTTAGATAGTTCGTTTCCTACTCTGACTTAAATAGACCTATGTTTTAGGAAATTTTTAATGAAGTGGAACATTCGGCCGTTTATTTTGTGTTTTTTTTAATATTTTTAAAATTCTATCTTTCTATACTAGGTCATATGCCTTTTCTAGATCCAGGCAAACTGCTAATAGGTGTTGATTACTTGCTAGTGCTTTACATATTTTAGATTCAAGTGTAACTAAACAGTCTGTGGTGGAGTGTTTTTCTCTGAAGCCACTTTGTTCCTTACATATGATGTTGTTTGCTTCTAAGCACCATTTGAGTCTTTCACTTATTATTTTTTCAAGACACTTGCATAAGCAGCACGTTAAGGCTATAGGTCTGTAGCTATCTTTGTCATATTTGTTTTTTCGTGGTTTGGGTACAGGGACCACTATGGCCTTTCTCCACTCTTTAGGAAAAACTTGGTTGTTCCATATGATGTCGTAAATTTCTAGAAGGCATTCTATGGCGTTTGTAGGTAGGTTCTTTAAGAAGATGTTTGGTATTGAGTCTGGTCCTGGACTAGTGTTTTTACTTTTTAAGAGTGTTTGTTGTAGTTCTTCCATTGTGATGTCGTTGTCTAATGGGCTTTCCAATTTATCTTCGTGTTGTGTTATGTGGACGGAGTTTTTTTCTTCGCTTATTTTGAAGCTTAAAAATGTCTGATCATAGTTGTTGTTACTGGAGTTTTCTGAAAATTTATTGGCTAAGGTGTTTGCTATGTCTTAGGGTTTGTTTAGGATCGTGTCGTTCTCTATTAAAGCTGGTATCTGTAGTTGTTTATGTCTTCCGTTAATGGCTTGAATCTTGTTCCATATATCTTCGGTTTGCGTTTGGTGGTTGATTGAGTTTAAATATTCTAACCAGGCATTGCGTTTGCTATTTTTTATGGTTCTTTTGGCTATTGCTTTGAATTTTTGATGTTCTATTTTGTTTTCATAAGTAGGTTTTTTCGTATTTGTTGTATGCTTTTTTGAGTCTTTTATTGCAGTTTTACATGAATCATTCCACCACGGTGTATATTTAGTCTGTTTAGTGCCTGTTGTTTTAGGTACGCATTCATGGGCGGTTTCTATAAGTATGTTTGTGAATGTAGTCACTATGTGATCTATATCTATACTATTGTCTTTTTTGTGTTTTTGTATGTAGTTGAGGAGATATTCTATCTTTTCTGAGATTGTATTTTGATATTTTGCCCATTTAGCTTTTTAATATTTCCATCTAGGTGTATGCACGTTTTGTAGTAGATTGGTGTATGTAATTGTTATGCAGATCGGGAAGTGATCGCTGCCATAAAGTTCATTGCTAACCTCCCACTCTATTTGATGTGCTATGCAGCTTGAGCATAAACTCAAGTCAATCGCACTAGTTCTATTGCTGTGTACGTTATAGTGAGTTGGGGAAGAATCATTGAGTAATATTAGGTCATTATTATTGATGAACTCTTCAGTTGTTTGGCCTTGGTTGTCTAGTTTATATGATCCCCATGTTTGGCTGTAGCTATTGAAATCACCTATTAATATGTATGGTGTAGGTTGTTCTGTTAGATGGTTTAGTGAGGTTATGTTGAGTTCATATTTGTTGCTTAAATAGATGTTGCATATACATAGTGTTTTTCCGCCTATTATTGTTTTGATTGCTAGTGCTTCGAGGTCGGTTGTGATTTGAATTTCTTGACTGTATAATGTGTTTTTGATTAGTATTGCTACTCCACCACTGGCTGCTGTACAATCTGTTCTGTTTTTGTTGTAGCAGGTGATATTTTTTAATTTAATTTTTTGTTTTTCTTTTAGGTTTGTTTCTTGTATACATAGTATGTTGCAATTATGTTGTTCTATTAGTTTTTCCATATATTCATAATTGTTTTTAATTCCATTTATGTTCCATTGAATAATTTTTTCCATTTTATTATTTTATTTTGTTGAGTTGATTTACTGTTCTGTGTCTGATGTTGTTGGTATACTTGGAGAAGTATTTGTTGCTCCTGTCAAGGATTTTAGAAGTAAGGTGCATCTTCTTTTTATGCCACTATCCCTCACATTTGGGTATACGTCCGTTTTTATGAATTGGATGAATTCTTCTATATTTGTTGTGTGTTCACGTACTATTTCAATAGGATTTTTTGCACCACTTAGATTTTCGAGTAGGTTTTTGAATTGGATGTTATTCAGCATAGTGTTGGATTTATTTAAGTATGTTCTTAAACTAATTAATTTTTTGTCTAATTCATCCATTGGAGTTATATTCAGTTGTTGGGTGTTTGTTTTATTTTTTACAGTAAGTATAGCGTTTAGATTAATTGTTTCTTGAGTTTTAGATATATTTTTCTCTGTTGTTTTAATTTTTTCTTTTTTTGTTTGTTTTATTGTTTGGTCCTGTGTTAATTTAGGAAAATCATCATTGTATTTTTCATTTAAATTCATTTGTGTATCGGTTGAACTAATTTGTGAGTATGCTCGTTTGTTTTCTCTTTTGCTTAATTTTATTTCCATTTCTTTCGTAGGTTCTTCATTGTTGTGTGTAATTTTATTTTCTTATATTTTGTCTTGTCCGTTTTTATTTACATCTTGAGTTTCGTTTAGATTGGTCATAGTGTGGTTAGCTAAACTTGTATCCTTATTCAAAATGTTCACATTCGTGTTGTTATTTACCGTTGGAATTTCACTATCTTGGCTTTATTTATTTTCACAATATCGTGCGATGTGTCCTTCTTTCTTACATATAAAGCATCTTGGTGTGTCTGTACTGGAATAAATGAAATAGCTTATGTCTTCGTAATTCAATTAAAAAACTTCAGGTATTTTTCGGATGCCTTCCGTTTTGACGTAAGCTTGTCTTCATGAGCTGATGACATGGTCATATCCCTCTTTTTCTATACTAGCTTTTAATATCGAGACAGATGCATTTCGGTTGACTTTTAGTTCGTCCAATAAGTCTTCAAATACGATATTGGGAGTATTTGGTGATACGTTGGAGAATATAACTTTTTTGTATTAACTCACAAGTGGTCTAATAAATACTTTTTTCTCTTTTATAATTATGAATTCTCTATCATCTGTTAGTTTGTCTACTAGTTCTTTTGATGCTAAATAGATACAAATACGATTGTTTGAAGTTTTTGTTGATGCTATTACATTTTTTGGGCTGACAATATCTCCTATCGCACAGGCATAATCTGTTAGGTTGAGTTCATCTACACATACTAGTATTAATCCTTGGTTTCTTTTTGGGAGCATGAATTTTTGGGTCGCATCTGCATAACTGATATTTTCTACTCTTTTTGCTTGAAACGTTGGTATTTCACTCCTGCCAGGAGATGCTTCTCCCGCAGTCATCATCTTTAATTACGCGCAATTAAAGGTATAAATTTTAATCACTGTAGACTGTTGTGTTTTCACTACACTATTGCTTAACTTCGTTGAGATACACGGATTGTTTGCAAACACGTGTGTTCACGACGAGTTCTCGTCGAAAACTGTCTTAAATAGTTAGTCGCAATTGTTTATTGATTAATACAAATTACAAATTGTGCGTTTATAATGTACTCGAGAAAAAAGTATCGAGGGAACTTTCAAGTACAAGAAACTTGTAGCGAGAAAGTTTTTGGTTTTTGTATAAAGAAGATTTGTGGAAAGTTTCAAATCGATTGATAAATAATTAAAAAAGATCCCACACAGCATGAAACAATTTTGAAATAATTTCATGAAATATTACAAGTAATAATACGTTGAAAACATTCAAAACGAACTTAAA
The DNA here is from genome assembly GCA_017163975.1 of Anastatus disparis. NCBI lineage: Eukaryota > Metazoa > Arthropoda > Insecta > Hymenoptera > Eupelmidae > Anastatus > Anastatus disparis. Next base: position 195,528 of record JAFFSR010000006.1, on the reverse strand, counting down.
AAGATAACTATATTCTTTTGAAAAGAATTTATGAAATAATACACAGGAAGATTACAAAGTCTTTACAAAAATATTACCAAAAAGAAAACGAGAGTTAAGGCATGAAATATTACACGAATCCTTACTGAATGGACTTTGAAAAGACTTCTTGAAAGGAAACAAGAAAGAACTCAGAAATCTTCCAACGATTAAAATCAGAAAATAATTTAGAAAGATTTTTGGAATGATCTAAGTTATTCTTTCACCGAATAATTTCAAGATTCTTCCAAAAAGCTTTTATGAAATAATTCATGTAATATTTTGGTAAAGTCTCAAGAAATCTTACATGAAATAATTTTAAAATCTTTTTGAAATCTTTTATGAAATAACTTTTGATGGGAATAAAATTTATTACATAAATCCTTACTGAAAGGACTTTGAAAAGACTTCTTGAAAGGAAACAAGAAAGAACTCAGAAATCTTTCGAAGGTTTCAGTCGTAAAATAATTCAGAAAGATTTTTGGAATAATCTAAGTTATTCTTTCACCGAATAATTTCAAGATTCTTCCAAAAAGCTTTTATGAAATGATTCATGTAATATTTTGGTAAAGTCTCAAGAAAACATGCATAAAATAATTTTGAAATCTTTTTGAAATAATTCATGAAATAACTTATGACGAGAATAAAAGTTATTACATGAATCCTTACTGAATGGACTTTGAAAGGACTTTCTGAAAGAAAACGTGAAATATAACAGAATCATTTAGAAATATTTTCGGGATTAGTTTATAATTTATCCGCTTGATGGCGGTATCTCTTACTCTCGCAAGCGGTAAGAGTGCTTCCCGTTTCATATATAAGGAAAATAAGAATCTTAAATGGAAACTATAAATTGTTATGCGTGCGATGTCTGTGTTATGATAACTTCGATTTTAACCGCTGTAAAACTATTCGAATCGTATGAATAATTATATCATCAGATCCGTTATATATATATATATATATATATATATATATATATATATATGTGTGTGTGTGTGTGTGTGTGTGAGTGTGTGTGTGTGTGTGTATTAATTCAAAATTGATTCTTGAATAATACAGGAAAGAATAAAATTTCTAGAACTTTACACGTCTCTCAACTAAAGATAGATGAAAAGATTAATGCATTATTACTAAAAGAATTCATGGATCCTTACAGAATTTTTTCATTGAAAGGATTCTGTAATAATTCTATGTCCGAGGTATATTTCTTTCAGAAATAATACAATGAAATATTTTTAAAATATTTTATATCATTGTTAGAGAATACTTTCAATGAAAGATGTATGAAAAGATTTACGAATTATTACCAAAAGAATTCATGGATCCTTACAGAATTCTTTCATTGAAAGGATTCTGTAATAATTCTATGTCCAAGGTATATTCCTTTTAGAAATAATACAATGAAATATTTTAAAAATATTTCATATTATTCTTACAGAATCCTTTCAATGAAAGATGTATGAAAAGATTTACGAATTATTACAAAAAGAATTCATGGATCCTTACAGAATTCTTCCATTGAAAGGATTTTGAAATGTCTTGTGAATTCTTTATGAAATATTTTTATGTATTATTTTTAAAAGAATAATACCTCGGACATAGAATTATTTCAGAATCCTCTCAGTGAAATATTTCTGAAAGATTGTAGTCCTTTCATGAATCCTTTCAGAATCCTTTCAAAGTTCTTTCATGCTGTATGGGGATATAACAACATTTACAAGTAGCGGACATGCAGTCGAGCGCTGCAATTTTCTTATAAGTTAGATTCTCAGTGAACATCACGTCAACTGAGTGACTCTTGGTAATATTATTTGGAAAAAGCAATAATACTAATATAACAATATGATATTTATTAAAAGTAAATAAACGTATAAATAAACAAACAAATAAATAAATAAACAAAAATCTGTAATGCAATTATTTAATAATTAAATAATTACATTACAGATTTTTGTTTAATACTGATTTTTTGATTGTTTCAAAGGATTTTTTTATTATTTTGTCTCTTAAAATCTTTTTTTTCTTTCGCATTAGTAATATGAGTTTTCTAAAAACATAAAGTGTAATATTTTTAAACAATATAATCTTGGGATTTATATTTATAAAAGTAAACACACATGCGTGTGTACGTTCACTCTTCTTCTATATAAACATTATTATGAATTTTGTTCGTATATATATATATATATATATATATATATATATATATATATATATATATATATATATATATATATATATATATATACGATTTAGGCAAGTGCTGTGGTCTTAACATATAGGAATATTTTGCTACCAGTCTTCTTTTGTTTAACGTTTAGACTTGTAAAATTGTACAGCACGGGGAATGATGGAATCAAAAAACGGTCAGAAAAGAACAAGAAATGAGACATCGTTCTTTTCCGACCGTTTTTTGATTCCATTATAAGTATAAAATAATTTTCATTCCTCGTGCTGTACAATTTTACAAGTCTAATCGTTAAACAAAATAAGACTGGTAGCAAAACATTCCTAAGAGTGAACGTACATACGCATGTTTACTTTTATAAATATAAATCCCAACATTATATTGTTTAAAAATATTACACTTTATGTTTTTAGAAAACTCATATTACTAATGCGGAAGAAAAAAAAGATTTTAAGAGACTAAATAAAAAAAAAATCCTTTGAAACAATCAAAAAATCAGTATTAAACAAAAATCTGTAATGTAATTATTTAATTATTAAATAATTGCATTACAGATTTTTGTTTATTTATTTATTTGTTTGTTTATTTATACGTTTATTTACTTTTAATAAATATCATATTGTTATATTTGTATTATTGCTTTTTCCAAATAATATTACCAAGAGTCACTCAGTTGACGTGATATTCACTGAGAATCTAACTTATAAGAAAATTGCAGCGCTCGACTGCATGCCCGCTACTTGTAAATGTTGTTATATCTTTTTTAATTATTTATTAATCGATTTGAAACTTTCCACAAATCTTCTTTATACAAAAACCAAAAACTTTCTCTCTACAAGTTTCTTGTACTTGAAAGTTCCCTCGATACTTTTTTCTCGAGTACATTATAAACGCACAATTTGTAATTTGTATTAAGGGGGACACAAGTAAAACACACAAAAAATGAGGTTTTTTAGTTTTAACTTTTGATCCGTAGCACCTACAATGTTATCCATGCGTAATGTTGTTCAAAATCATCTAAGGAATCTATAAAAAAATTTTCAGCTCGAAATATTAAAAACTGTGGGACTAGTTCCATTTTAACGCTTCCTCACTTATCACTAAATCGAGCAGTCGTTAAAATGGAACTAGTCCCACAGTTTTTAATATTTCAAGCTGAAAATTTTTTTATAGATTCTTTAGATGATTTTGAACAATATTACGCATGGATAACATTGTAGGTGCTACGGATCAAAAGTTAAAACTAAAAAACCTCATTTTTTGTGTGTTTTACTTGTGTCTCCCCTTAATTAATAAACAATTACGACTAACTATTTAAGAATTAACATTTTTCATAATCATAAGTTTCGTTATAATATTTAAAAAATATATTTCAAATTTCAGCAAAATTGGTTAATATTTACTTGAATTACAACGATTTAAGTTTAAAAAAGTATTGAAATTTAATGTGAAAAATTTTCTTGTTTTTAATTTTTTTCTTGAAAAATAAAAATTTTATAAAAAAACTGTTAATATAAAAAAGATGCGGCATGATGAGTTTTATATCGTCAAATTTATTGAAATTTATTTCAAGAAAACGAAATGTTTACTACCAAGTGACTTCAGTTTTACGTGCTCCGAGCGTAAATGCCCTTATTGCATCCGGGCCTTCAATTGCGGTACGATGACTTTTGAAAATATAATATTTAATAAATTTCAATACGGCTCTAGAAGCCTCAGGAAAATTTTTATCCAACGCTACTACTATGTTAAAAGCTAGTTCTAGAGCCTTTAATATAATATTACTAGAAAATCCATGCGCGCAAGCGCGCCCTATATCTAATCTAAATCTATAAATTTTTAATGATTGATTGTGGATATAATTTATTATTTTCTGTTTATTATTAAAAAATAATAGTTGCATATCTACTAATATCTGCATCAGTAAAGAAATTGATGTTATATACTTATGTATCAGAGCAAAATAAAAAAAAAATTTTTAGGCAAGTTTATTATTGAATAGTATTATTTTCTTTATAATATTTGAAATATATATATGTTTATTTAAATTTCAACTTTTAACAGTACTTCATACACAATTTTAACTAACAAAAGTTTTGAAATCAATCAAGAAATTGTCAAGTAATTTTGTACTTCATTGATTTTTTTTAATAATATAAAAATGATAAAATGCATATAAATAAAATGGTTTACTATCTTAAATTATTATTTATTAATTATATATATGATCCCTGTTATTATTATATGGATTAAAATTCTTATTGTTTGTATTTTAACTATGGCATTAAATACTTTTGAAAAAAAATTTTCAAACTGTCAATCTAGAAATATTTTAGATATTAAATTAAACTATCGAAATTATATTTTTGATTTTTTATTATTTGTTTTCCAATATTCCGAAATATTTTAAATTTTATTTGAAATTTATAAAATTTCGGCATATTATTTTCGATATTGGTTTATCAGTATTAACAAGTCCGTTTCTTTAAGAGGAGGCCGTATAGCTCTGTCCTTGTCTAATCTAAATTTTCGTTATTATGAATAAATTAAATATTGTTATACAAAAGTAAGGATATAGCCCAATAGATTTCAGGATGAGCAAACGATCCTATTCTATGAAAAAATATAAAATTTTCATTAGTTTTCAAGTGAGGTTTGAAACGGAAAAACAATGGAATTTGATAACTGTTATTCCGTTTCAAACCTCACTTGAAAACTAATGAAAATTTTATATTTCTCCATAGAATAGGATCGTTTGCTCATCCTGAAATCTATTGGGCTATATCCTTACTTTTGTATAACAATATTTAATTTATTAATAATAACGAAAATCTAGATTAGACAAGGACAGAGCTATACGGCCGCCTCTTAAGTGTAAGAGCTATGTGCCCTTACAGAGGGGCGATTCAACCTATGCTACACATGTATGTATCACGCGTACGTAATGCGCGCGCACACTTTTTATTCTCTTGCTCACAACTAAACGTCGTGATACATACATATGTAGCATAGGTTGAATCGCCCCTCAGAAGAGAGCCGTTCATTTACATAGAGTCGCCTCGAGCTTAAGCCAGTTGTATTTTTTTTCATGAAAGACAGTGTCGTTCTAAGACGTAATAACGACGCTTAAATCTGATAATATTGCCGGTCTCTTAAAGGTCTACTACAATTTTTAAAAAGATAATTCAGAAGTAAATGTCATAGAATTGTTATCATGTTCTAATTTTAAATATACAATAAGAAATGAATATAGAGCGATGCTTCGCACTCTCGACATTTTCACACAAAAGGAACGCATATTTTTGTAAGCGGAAGTTGGCGATGTTTATATTAATGATTTTATTTAAAAAATAAAACTATGACTCAATAATTATAATTTAATTATTTATCAATGATTTTTATTATTAAATTCTTAATAAAATATTTTATATAAAAAAATTTTAGTAATTCAAATTTCTTTTTCGCCAATGATATGATTCTATTCAATGCACCAATCACGTTCTTACACGGAAAAAAATTTTTTTCTGTGTAGTATAAAATACTTCACAACATCCGGCCATCATTTTTTTAAAAGAGGATCTCCTACTACTCGATAGTGATATTTAGATCCAACTACAACATAACCAACTTTTATTGAGTCTAAAGGACCACAAATAATTATGTTAACACTAGTTGGCAATTCAAAATTTGAATATATTCTATGAAAATCTTGTATTTCCAGATCTTGAAAATGTTCCACTTTATCAGAAGAATCAACCTGAAATAAATAATTTTTTTAGTTTAAAAAATTTTCTGAAAATTCTATAAAGGTGATTTTATTAACAGTTATAATTCTTTAATGATCAATATTTTAATACTGGATAATCTTTTAAAACTTCAAACAGAGTTTTTAATTAAAATATTACTCCTGTATAATTTCAAATGATTTTTCCAACTTCAATTTCATCTTAAACGTAAAAGGATCGAACTCTGAATGAAATTTTCTAAAAGGAATGGTTGACAAGGCTATCTAAAATTTCACAAGGATAATATTTTAAATGAAAACTTACTTTGCCGAAAGTTAGCAAAAATTATCTAGTTTTTAATTTAAAAAACAAATAAACTACCCGTCAATAGAACCAGCTTAACGGGGTGTTGGAATTGCTGAAAACAATTTTCGCATTCTTTATTTTGATATCTTTTTAAATTCATTATTTAATTATTTTTTTCATAAATTTGAAATGGAAATTATATATCAGGCTCAATAAACCCGAACTCAAAATACTATACGTTGAAAGTTTGTGTATAACTTTTTTGGCATAGTATTTTGGATGATTATTTGATTTGTACAAACTGAATTTAAAACTTATAACTTTTCTTATTGTAGCGAAAAAACTCGATTAAACGCACCGTTTACTCATTAACTTTGAATTGGAGTATTATTAGAAGGTAGACAGCTTCGTAATGTCGTAAGATAAAAATGCTTCATTGTAAGCTGAAAAAATTGAATTGGCGTTCACCTTGTTAAGAAAAATTTTATACCCCAACAATGGAAAAATAGATCCCCCTTTCGTCTATTTTAATGATTCGTGAAAGAATAACCTATTTCGCTTAATAGTAACGTAATATATTATGAGTAAATAATTTCTATAATTGAAAACTTACAATGGAATGCTGCATAAAAGAAGTTGCAACGCCGAAATGACTATACCTCTTCGCTTCACATGTTACGCTACTATCAATTTTAGTTGTACTCGTATTTTACTTGCTTATAATTGTTATTTAATTTGAAGAATGTTAATGTAAAAGAGTCCCAATGTACTATGGCTTATTGTTATTCATGAAAATACTTTAAAAAATAATTTACATATCAAATTATTTCTTATTATATACGTACATTACCTAAGTAAATTCATTATTACACCGTGTAAAAAAGTGCCACCTCAGTAACGAAAAAGCGTTACCTAAATGCGGATTTAGGTTCCGCAGTGCTATAAAAGAGATAAGTCGTCGTTATTAAAAAGTTTAATCTTGAAATGATAAATCACGAATTAAATAGTCTTTCATAAAATTTTGTGTTTGTTTATCGCTTTTTTTTCTGCCAGGATAATTACTTTTCTAATCAATTTAATTACTAAAACCTCATCAATTTGTTCCTAATTGTGAAATTCTTTGAAATGTTGTTCAAACTAAGATGAAATTGGAAAAGAATAATAACATTTTTATGGATATATATATATATATATTTACGTACACCCACCGTTAATGGATTCTTTCCGAATGTTTTGAAATCCTGAACTTTCATTGGACAATTCCGTTGTTTCCTTTGTTTTTATTGGAACATTTTGAAAAATTCGGAAAGAATCAATTAACGTTGGGTGTACATTAACGCAGTAAATTAAAAATAATTTATTCAAATAGTGCAATTTGTATATAATTACGGCATAAGAAAATTTTTTTTATTTTAATCTGTTAATACAGTTGAGTATAATTAAAATTTTTCCATGTAAAACAAGCATTAAAGAATGTTTTGAGTAAAGTTTTATAAATTAATCAAGAATAAAATTTTAATTTCCTTTAAAAATTAATTATTGAATAAAAATATGAATCTCTCAAAATTTCAAATATTACAAAAGATTATAACAATCAACAAAAATACGAGTTAGTGGTGACGTTTTTATATTCACGAAAAGCATTTTTAAACATAATTTTATTTAGGAATTTTGTATATAATTTGACCTTTTTTCAATATATGATATATCTTTTCTCCTAAAAACAGAATAATCATAAATAACATTAAACATTTACCAAAATATTGCCATTCGATTCGCACAGTATAGGGAATTTTAAATAAATGTCATTAACTGATGATCTCTCTTTGGGAAAAACTCTTTGAGTTCATCTGCCCCTTGCTTCCACAGTATTTTAACGTCGTCATTGACCGTTTTAAACTCTTTAAGATGTTTTAAACGATCTAAAATAGATGTTTTTGAGAAATTATTTGCGAACGTTAAATTTTTTAAAAATTATTATTTAATAAATTAATTTAAATAATTTTTATTAGTCTTTCTATGCTTTCTAGTGCTTATAATGGAAGACTGTAATATAGAAATATTTAAAAAAATTTTGGGTTAGAATTAAAAATTTGGGAAACTATAATTATGGTATTTTACATTCCTAACAATTAATTTATACTTAATGAATTTTTTGAATGATACCAATTTTTTGAATAACAATTATTTGGTTTGAACTTTAAAGAGATTAAAATAACATTAAAGGGCATTGCTTAACAGGATATTGTAGCTGCTAAAAATGATATTTGCTTTTTTTATTATATTGATATCTTTTTAAATTTAATATTTAAACAAACCATGTGACTTGTTCGCACCAAAGGTACATTAATAAAATCATTCTAGTCAAATAAAATATCATTTATACTTATTTTTTTTATTAACTTGAAATGGAAATTAGGTATCAAGTTCGTAAAACGTAGCCTCAAAATCTCGCTCAAAATACTATATATTGAGAGTTTGTATATAACATTTTATGTATAATATTTTGGTGGATTTTTGTAGTTGTCCGCATTCAAGTTCAATTGAAGTGCATCGTTTACTCATGAACTTAGATTGAAAATATTATTAGAAGAAAGAGAGATTTGTCGTGCCCTTTTGTCTTGAAACATGATAACGTTCATTTTATTCAGCATGGATCTGTATTTTGTGTACAGAAATCCTTTTGCGTCTTTGCTTTCTCCTGGTATGGGGGAGAATAATAGTATTCCTATTTTCCTCTTTTGAAGACCTTGCAAATATTTTCCGATAAATTAATAAATCGATCCCTCGATATTTTAATTCTAAAAAATAATATTCATATTAATTAATTAAATGAGTAATTCTCTGAAAATCTAAAAACGAAGATACACATATTGGCACAAAAATATTAGTATTCAAGTAATATAAAATCATAATGAATGATCGTTAATTTAATCATTAGATCGAGCTGCAATTCTCTCCTCAATTTAAAAACAAATTGAAACACTTCAAATATATGTAGATCTGTATTAAACTACAGATAAACAAACAAGTGCTGAAGAAACTATGCGGGTTTCGGGCACGAGGCTGCTTACTTACTATGAATAAGATTGAACTCTGATATATAAAATTGATTACATATTTGTTTGTCTTTTATTTATAGATTAAGTATTCAAAGAATCTATTTTCTTTGACTTTAGAAAATAATTCTATGGCCGTACGGAAAAAGGGCACAAGTCCATTTTTTCAAAAAAATTAGTTAATACTACTTTTAAGATGTTTAATTAAACTATAAATTAACTCTATTTTTTCAAAAATGGTATTTTTTTAGAATGACTCATATGTGTCTTAAAATCAACAAAAAAAATTAAATTTTTAATACAAAAAGCAGTGAAAAAACATACCCATCCACAAGGCTTCATTTTACAAATTCTTACTCTACTATAAAATGTGCTAATAACAATTTGCACATTTCATATCTATCAAAATATTTTTTCGTGCAGTTCTCGGATAGATTGTCGGTGTCGGTAAGTTTTGTCAACTCATCTCTTGTCTTTTCATCTCGTGCATAAGACAACAATATTATGCAACCTTCAAACGATCTTATTAATAATTGATATATATAGTTGTCAGTGCAATCCGTAAATAATTTTGTTTTTTTAATAAATCAATGATATTACCTACAAATTCATAAATATAATTGTATGACTGGTATAATAAAAAGTTTTAATATGACAAACAAGCAAGGACCATTTCATAACTAATATCATCTTTGCTTTAAAATTTAGTTTTTATTATTATTTATGTTGTTGAACCAAAAAAAAATATTATTTTTGTTTAGTCAAAATGAAAACTTTTGTTTATTCCGTTTTTGAAACGATCCTGGCAGAAAACTAAATAAAATTTACGCAATTTGTTGCCACGATTGTCTAATTCATAAAATTCATCAATTGGCCTTGTATTATCAATTGGTACTATTGTATTATTAAAATTAAGTGACTGTCCTGGTTGATTATGAAATTGTTGTGGTATATTTGGTTGTGGTAAATTTGGGTGTGATATATTACAAAATTGTTGTGGTATAGTTGATGCAGAATTTATATTAGGATATAAAGTAGCATCACTTTGAGACCAATTGTTTCCCGTATCAATTACATTAGGTATCTGGTAATTTGCTAATGTCTTATAGCCTGCCGTATGACATCTGAAGTTGAATCGTTATATCCATGGTGGTCATAGCGCATTGAGACGTTTCCTATTTATATTATAATAAAATATTATTTTTAACACATACTAAAAAAACTATGGTTTCTATAATATTAATTCATTTATAATTTATGCTAAAATTGTCTTATTTTTTTACATTTCGAATATAGCTTGAACAAATTAAGGTAGTTCTCCCGTCACTTTCTAGTCAATTTAGAGATTTAAAAAAATATTCATACATATGTATGAAATATATTTTAAAATATTCAAACAGTTGCATAAATTGAAATTAATAATCATAGAAAATTATTGGAGATTTTTTCAGACATTGATTTGACTGAAATTATAATTCAAATAACTTCCCTGGTAGAAAGTTTAGCATAAATTATGGCGTGTCCACCAACATATGGCCATATTTGTACGGTGTAATTACACTGTCAAATTTTACCATAAGTTGGCCATAATATGGACTTATTCTAATGTATGATTTGTGCGCACTACTATAATAAACTTATATTTATAGTATAACAAGTTTAACTTTAATTGTGAACTTTCTCTACTCTTCTCTATTATTTTTTATTCACTATTCTTCAGATTTTAATTACAAATGAATTTTTTTTTATTATAACCTAATTTTCTGATATGACTTTATATTCGACATCTTAACCTAACCCTAATCTTTAAAAATAGACGCGCTAATGTAGTTCTTAAGTTTTGTTAGTTAGTTGAAAAACTCAATATTATGTTATATAATAAAACTAATTGATTTGCATTAACATTATGTTATAGCAGGACACTTTAAAATTATTTGCAAAATTTTAGAACTTTGAGTACCAGACTTTCAAAACGAATATGTGTATTATGAAATATTTTGTTTGTAACTAAACCAAAAATGAAACTTAACAATAATTTTTTCAAAGTGAAATTACAATACAATTTCCAATATATGGATTTATATTGATATTATGCTAGACAAAACATTCTAAAGTTATTTATGAAATTTCATGATTGTAAATGCTATAATTTTAAAAACAAATAAGTAAAAACGAAATTATAATATCACTTTAAACAACTTGATGGCCAGTTTCATTTTTAGTCCATATCGAATGAAATGTTTCATGTGGTCCCTACTGAAAAAAATCTTGAGGTAACCACATGACATACTATATGGTTTTCACATGGTTACCACATGTTTACCACATGGTTACCACATATTATTTTGACGGGGTAATCATGTGGTAACCATGTGGTAACCATGTGGTGATCATGTGAAAACCATGTGAGTAAGAAAAAATAGTTAAAAAAATTGCAAAATTTATTATTTCACGTAATAAATACTCACCTGCTGTCGAAATCAGCAAACTAAAGAAAATTTTTATGAAAATATTAATATTATTGATTATTTTCATAAAAATTTTCTTTAGTTTGCTGATTTGACAGCAGGTGAGTATTTATTACATAAAATAATAAATTTTGCATATTTTTTTTAACTATTTTTTTCCTACTCACATGGTTTTCACATGATCACCACGTGGTTACCACATGGTTACCACATGATCACCCCGTCAAAATAATATGTGGTAACCATGTGGTAAACATGTGGTAATCATGTGGTAACCATGTGAAAACCATATAGTATGTCATGTGGTTACCACAAGATTTTTTTCAGTAGGGGTACTTGTTAGATTTTTTTTTAACTATAGTACTTAAAGCTATGATACTCTGTATTTTGCTTTAAAATATCTTCCTCGAACATGGTATCAATTCATATGAATGTAATTTATATTGTACTGTTGTTTTGATTTAAAAAGTTGGTAAGCAGTTTTATATTTGATTTAGTCTATGATGAGTCCTTTCATATTATACGCACCAGACTATACTTCTTTTTAAACTATAGAATTCAATGTTATGTTTTATTATACAACCTAGATTACATTGATTTGCATCGACATTATGTTACAGTAGGACATTTTAAAATTATTTGCAAAATTTTAGAACTTTGAGTGCCATAATTTTAAAAAGAATATTCTAACATGTGTATTATTAAATATTTTAGTTGTCGCTAGACCAAAAATTAAACTTGCCACCAACTCCTTTAAAGTGAAATTACAATACAACCTACATTACATGGATCTGTATTGATATTATAATAGACAGAATATTCTAAATTTATTTACAAAGTCTATGAATAATTTTAAAATATCTCATTCAATGCTTAAAATCCTTTTGATTAGTCAAAAATGTGATTTCTTCAATTTGGTGGTTGTCGTAAGCTTTCTCAGTTAATTGTTCGACAAATTTTTAAATTCTTTTTCTTTTTCTTTTAAATAAAAGTGTTATTTTGTGAATACATATTAATTAAAAATCTCTGGAAATTTTGAAGTCAATTCGTTGAAAATTGGCTGAGGAAGCTTGCAGTGACCACCAAAATCAAGTGTTCGAATAAAAGAAAGAATTTTAATCATTTCATGAGATTATTTAAAATTATTCATGGGCCAAAGTCTTATATTTTATATATCTAAGGTAAAAAAAACTTTTTTTTAAATAATATTATTATAAAAAAATTATTATGACATTTAAATTTAATTTTTATTTTAGGCTTGAATTTGGGCTTGATACCTTAAGTTCTTAATTAATTGATATTTTATATGAGTGTAACTACAATTAATATTAAATAATACTAATATCTCATTAATTTATATTAAGGGGTGTCCTCATACCGGCACAGAGATCTACCTTATCTATATTTGAATAATGCATTTTAATAAAAATTTAACTATTTTTGACTAAAATTTATAGAAGAGGCACATTCTTAACATTCTAAAGAATTTATTGCAACGTTAAAAGACAGAATAAAAGTTAAAATGAAGACAAAAACTGCATAATACGATTATTCATAACTACATCTAAAAGTTAATCGTATTAAGCAGTTTTCGCCTTTATTTTTACCCTTATATTGTCTTTTAACGTTGCAATAAATTCTTTGGCATGTTAAGAATGTGCCTCTCCTACGAATTTCAGTCATGAATAGTTAAATTTTTATTAAAATTCATAATTCAAATGTAGATAAGGTAGAACTCTATGTCGGTATGAGGATTCCCCTTAACACTAAATTTATTTTTAAAATAAATCATAACCTATAAAGTTTGTATTGTTCATTATAACCTTTGTCTATTCGAGTGATATACTAACAAGTAATTGTTATTAATTGTAAATAATGTCAGACCATTAACTATAACTTTATAAATGAAACTTTAATGTGTTATTGTTAATTATAAAAATAAATAGTTTATAAAAATGAATAATATATGATGATAATTTATTAAAATGAATCATTTTCTGATAATTCTGAATTATAATTTCCTTAATTATTATTCCAAAATTTTAATTATCTTTTCAAAATTATAAATTTGTATTCCTTGTCAAGTCCATAAGCTGACCATATTACGTCAAAATAAGACTGGGTTTGTAGCCTTGTCAAGTCCATAAGCTGGCCATATTCCGTCGAAATAAGACTGGGTTTGTGGCCATATTATGGTTGCAAACCATAAAATACACCATAATGACACCGTAAATCCAGGCTTTTTTCTACCAGGGTTGCGGTTTATTACATTTTATGCATTTCAATAATCAATATTAAAATATTTTACACGATAATGTATTAATGTATATTTTATTTAAGTTTAACATTCAAACTATTTAACTTCTCTTTTTCAAACGTTTATTACATTAATATCAATAAAATCTCTTTCTTTTACTGATTCCCGGCGTCTTTCATAAGAATCAATGTAAAAGTACCACAATACAATAATTATTTTCATAGGATTTCACACGATAAGCAGCATTAAAAGTTTTAATTCGAAACCCTGCAGATATTTAAATTACATGCAAAACTTTAACAAGTAGTTTTGGTTTTACATAATCCACTTTATAACACAAAAGGTTTAAGAAAAATTTTTATATTGAATCTTTGGTATGTAAAAAAACATTATGCTATAATTTTATTTTTAATTTATTCAAATAACTGGCAAACTATCTTAATTTATTAAAATTTTCACTTGGATAGGAAGACATATAATGAAAACTGAAGTTATAAACTCAAACGCTAATTTGTAATAGTTGATAAAAATTATGATTTGCTCAAAGAGTTATAAATTTACAAGTAGTTTTGGTTTTACATAATCCACTTTATAACACAAAAGGTTTAAGAAAACTTTTTATATTGAATCTTTGGTATGTAAAAAAACATTAAATTGTTCTAAATTATTAAAAATTAAAAATTAAGAAAAAAAATCTATTGAAATGAAGAATATGGCATGGACTATAGTTTAAGTATTTTTTACTAAAAGTTTTAAAATTATATTTTTGATTGTTGATTAATTTTAGGAACAATATGCATTTTTTGTAATATTAAAAACTTAATTTTAATATAATAATTGGACATGATTAAAAAAAATAAACAAATATTAGCCAAAACAAAAATAACCTTAATTATTTACTAACCATTATCCATACTGCTAAAATATCTGTAAATACAATACGAAATGTCAATTAAAATTATGAAATTATTAATACATCAGATACTATATAATCCATAGTAATTATGAATAAAGAAATTAATAAAAACCTACGAAAAACACATAATAAGAAAAATAAGTTTCAAGATTGCAACACATTATGTCAAATTTATAAAAATTAATACATTTTTTCTAAATCTTATTATGATTTTATAATTAATAAATTTTTAGGACACACATCAATCTTACTACCTCTAATTACTTTTAGATTATTATAGATGATATACAAGCAAATAATTTTATGAGACATAATAAAAATTGTTTTAAAGAATCATTAATAATCACGATTTTATTTTCTATAATCCACCAAAATAATACAAAATATTTAACAAAAATCCTTTAATTTTAGCTTTATCACATTGAAAAATATTAATTTATTCAAAAGTTATTAGCAATTACGAATAAAGTTTGAAAATGTATTAAAAATTGTATATTCTATTGCCCATTTCATAGTTTCTAATTTTCATAGTTTTTAATTTCCATTTTGGATTGTTAATAACTGTTGAATAAATAAATATTTTTTTATTTAATAATTTTTGTATTATTTTAGTAGATTATTAAAGATAAATAGGTGCTTATTTATTGTTTTATTAAAACAATGCTAATTTTCATTACGTGTTCTAAAATTATTGCTTGTATATGATCTAGTTCGGAATCTATTTAGCATTAGCGTCGAGAACTCTGACTTTTTATATTTTTATTTAAGAGAACAGTATTTTTATTATTCAACAATATTTAATATTAAATATTAAAACTTATAAAAAATAATTTATGATTATTATTTATGTTTTAATCGAAAATTAAATTCTTTTTATGAAAATTTTTAATAATTATTCTATCTGATAAATTTATCATTTAGCGGGAGTAACGAAATTTTTCAGGAGTTATAGATGCATAACTCCTGTAAAAATTTTAGACGCACGTTATAACTTACTTTCGGTTCACTTTTCAAGTTCCTAAACACGGTTAAAAACATTTGTGTAATCTGTTAACTTTTTTCGTCTGTTACTTAATGTCTGTTAAATCAACAGGCACATGTATGTCAATTTAAAATGTATATTACATTTTTCACGGACAATTTGTCTGTTAAAGTAACAGACATTTTTGTCTGTAAAAAGTTTATAACAGACATGTCTGTTAATATTTCTAACCGAGAAGTGGTCATTACTGTTGGGGTAGAAATAAAAAAGTTTACTTATGAATCAAAATAGAAAATATAGATGCATAACTCCTGTAAAAATTTTAGACGTACGTTTTAACTCACTTTCGGTCTACTTTTCAAGTTTACAAAGTGGCCATTACTGTTGGGGTGGAAATAAAAAAGTTTACTTATGAATCAAAATAGAAAAATAATAACATAAGATTTTTTTATTAATATATAAATTTTAAGTATAATAATATACATAAATATTTATTCAAATGAGCAAAAAATTTAAATTAATCAAGATACATAATAATTCTAAATATTTTATTTTTTTATAAATAATAATATATAGTGTGATGTCAAATACATCTAATGAGGAGATTTTTAAAAATTATTTTATAATTAAAGAAATTTTTATTAAGATTAATACAAGGGAAAACCCCGAAAAAAAGGAAAGCTAACAGCAATAAAAGACTTAGGAGCCGAAGCTCTTGAGTGTGTATGCACCGTAGGCGGGCCAGCTCGGCAAGTGTATATGCACTTATATACACCCGTATATATATATATACGCACGGCCATAACTATATATAGGTGGATATACCCAACTATGCAAACAAAGTATACATACATTTATATACGTAATCGGATTAAACAATTAAAATTTTTATATTTTACATTCATGCGAAATTTAATTTTTATTATTCAAGTCCAATAATAATAGGAAATTACGCAGGTCGTCTAAAGTAAAAACCGAACGATCACTGTATCTGTTATGCGTAATAGGAATAATAAAAATCTCTATTAAATAAAATATTTTTAATTCTATCAACATACAAACATTTAAAAATTATTTTCTCATGGTTCTCATCTTATTTTTCCAAAGATGAAGAAAAAAACAAATATATATATATATATATATATATATATATATATATATATATATGTGTATATATGTATGTATACACATGTCACATAGAAACGAAAACCAAACTTTTCTTTTCTATGCGACGAAAATTTTATAATTTTAATTCCAAATATGTACAAACAATTTTCTTTTGTCATTATCATAAAGAAGTAGATTTGATAGTAATTAAGATCAATTAATTAATATACGCATACTATAACAAAATTTAATATTAAAAAAATTTAGGTGCATAAAAAGTTTTTAATAAATAATTTTTATTTGTTGTTAATCATTATTTTATTATATAAAGAAAAAGAAAAAATATATAATATTAAGTTAATAAAGGGAAACAATTCTAGCCTCAAATAATATTTCCCTTTTAACTTCTTTCTTGATTTCTTAAAGGATGCATGCACTTATAACATACACATCTGCAAGCTATAAAACCTCGCTTCTTAGATGTACGGTCCTGCAAGCGTTATTTCGTTTTCAAATTTTATTTTAACTTTTTAACAAAATGATTTTTCGATCTTATGATTATTCGGTCATAATTGTTCCCCTTTTAAATAGTGATAGAAATAATTACAATTAAGCTAAGAGAAAATTTAAACAAAAAAAACAAAAAGCACAAGAAGAAAAATTAAAAAAAAATATATTCAAAATAAATAAAAATAAAAACTAATAGCAAATGGTGATTCATAAGAAACTGCCACTTTACGTATACGTCGAATAATATTGCAAGTAAAATTAAATAACAAAAGAAATATTAAATCAACTTCTCTTTTATTTTACGTTAAATTCTAGCAAAAATAGGCATATTTTATATCGTTCTAAAGAGAATTTTAATTGCAATATTATAGAGACATTTAATTTAGATCGTAGTTAGTTAATAACGAATTATAATGATTTTTAATAACTTAAGAAAAATTGTAAAAGATCAAGAGACAAAATAGGGCTTCTCTAAGGGAGAGGGCATATCTTTCCAGATATACCCCCTCTGCTGCAAGAAAAACTTCTATACCCTAGTTTCTCTCTTCGTCTTACACATTACTTAAGGCCAAAGTTCAAATTTTGGGAGGGCTTAAGGTCCCTCTCTGACCTCTTAAAAAAAAAGCAAAGGCCAATAGAAATTATGTAAGAAAAGCGTTAGAGAAAATAATTTTCTCTAATTGGAGAAAATTGTTAGATAGTTTTGTAGATTATCTATTAGCATACTACAGCGTTAGTTGTTAGGTATAAAAGGGCCTGACCGACCAATGTAAAACACACTCCTTAATTTTTCTTGCTGGAGTTCACTTCTCGAGATCAAACTTAGAAATTTTTAGTTCTAAAACTTAACATTTCAAATCAAACTTAGAATTTTTAACTTAACATTTCGAAACAAACTTAGAAAATTTTTCTCATTTTCAAAATCAACTTAGAATTTTTTACTTATTATATTTTTTTCCTCAAAATAACTTAGAGATTTTTCTCATTTTTATCGTGACTTACTATTTGAATTTTTCTTTAAAATTAGATTTTACTCATTATAATTCGAAGGATTTCTTTTAAAATTTTTACTTATTTTTCTGTTACTCGAATCGACTTAGAGTTATAATTTTATTAGTAAATAAAATCCGAAAATAGTTGTTTAATTTTGTAAAACAATTTCTTTTTATTGAATAAATAAAAGTAAAACTTAAATTACATCTTTTTATTAAAAAAAAAGGAGTTCCCTTCATTTCCTTTCTAAAAGTAAGTAGTTTTAAAATAGATAATTATATTATTAATTTAAGTAAAGAAAAGATAGACTAAGCGACGAGTTAATATTACGGTCACTTCACGAGAGACCATAATATTCCTTGTTGGCTAGTAGTAAATTTTTATGCCAAAAGCGCAACTAATTTTGAATTTTATATCATAAAATAAAATTTTATTTCATTTAGTTTCTGCATTTCTGTAACCTTTGGATTTTCTTGAAAAATTACAAGGTTTAAAAATATCTTTGGTCACTTCACGAGAGATCGAGTATTTTTAAACCTTACAAGAAATTTATATCAGCTGAACATTGGTCACTTCGGGAGAGACTTTTGTTTGGTTGATAAAAATTTTTCTTTTATTTAAAAATAGAAACCAAAAGGAGACGCAGATCTTTTGCTTTTCTTTTTATTTATTTAAAATAAAATCTAAGAATTTTAATTGGAAAAAAGAAAAAATTTTCTTTTAAAGGATATTTTCATATTAATTTATTCGATAAAAAAGAAAAATACTTTATGAAAAAAGAAGATAGAATCAAAGCAAAATAAACAAAAAAAAAACTACGCGCATTTCGACGATTTTTCTAACACCTTTGGGACGGGCGTACCAAAGGAAAGAATAAATATACTTAAGGATATATTATAATTTTAATTCATTCTGGTCACTTAAGGAGAGACCTTTATAAATTTAAATTATAGCGCGTAGGGTAGCTGCTAAATAAAACCTTAGGCGAGTCATTCAAGAATACCTCGGTCACTTCAGGAGAGACCAAGTTATTATTGACTCGATAGTTTCGATAAAAATTATCCATTTATTTCGATTTATTTAATTTTGTTTCGTCATTTTCATAACTTCGTTACATTTTTATTTGCTCTGGTCACTTAAGGAGAGACCTTTGCGAATAAGGTTAGTAACGCGCGATAGGTAGAACAAAAATCTAATTAGGAAAGTCATTCAAAAATAGCCCGGTCACTTCACGAGAGACCCGGTTATTAAAGGCTTTTTAGAACGTAAAATAAATATATCAAATAAATAAGAAGGTTAAAAAGAATAACATCATTTTATAAGGTAAATACGCGAAAATCAATTTACTAAATGTTAAAAATATTTTTTTTTCTTTACATTTTTATATACTAATCCTTAACTCTTAAATAATAAAATAGCATAAGTTATAATAGAAATATCTATAGGAGCGCGGTGGCGTAACGGATAGAGCTCTTGCCTTCAACGCGGTGGGCACGGGTTCGAATCCTGGCCAGGCACCTCTGACTTTTTTTCGAAAGAAAATTAGTGTATGTGCTACCCATATCGCGACTCTTAAGAAATCTGACCTCATTGAGTATCGGTTGATTGTTGGTCACAAAAGTGGCTGACCATCCATCGGTAGTCAAAGTTTTCGGTATGGCGGTGTCTGACAGTCTAGCCTGATGTAATGTGTTAAACGGTTCCGGGCTGGGCTCCCTCGACATCTCCATAGAAAAAGGTTAATTATATAAAGGATAACAATATCCTTTATATATTAATCTTTTTTTTAAATAGAAAGTTAAAAAAAAAAAATAATAGAAATATCTGAAATAAAATCGATTAATTTGTTTAAAATAAAACTTAATTATTATACGCGTCGTAATTAACACAAAACTTAGTTCATTGACTGACGGGAACTCAATACCCGAGTTTTACTGCTAGGCAGTGACTCAAAAACGAGGATAGCATTGCGCCAGCTATTCACCCTAAAAAATAACATCGATTTATAGTTTATGAAAGTTACTGTAAATCAGGTGTTCCAATATCGAAATTAAACTTTCGATAGCGGTTATCACATTTGGAGGCCAAACCGGAGAGATGGTTAAGGGCCCGAAAAAGTCAATGTAAAAATTTAAAATTATTATAATATAAAAAAATATACTATTTAATTACACATAAAGAAAAAATAATATTAATAAAGCGACCGCTAAAATATTTAACTTTTCTCTTCTTTTCGTTTTTAGTGGAATACCGTGCGCGTAATAATCAAGGTAATAGGAAGAGTAGCGTAAAAAGAAAGCGACAATTCAATCGTGACGCGTCGTACATCCAGCAGGAGTTGGCAAAAAGAGGGATCTTTCTAGAGATATCCGATATAACGCCTCAAAATATTGAGTATTTGCGTTGTAACGTTTAGCGTGGGCTGGAAAAGGGCGAGCAGAGCCCTGAAGCCGATACATCTGACCGCGTCGATAATGCATTAAAGGATACGGCAAATATACAGGTCGATCAACCAGGAAAATCATTAAAAATAAAAAATATCGAAAAAATAAATAAGAACATAGCCGTGATTAGAAACGGCGAAATTATAAGGAAATTCAATAAATTAAAAACGTGTGAGAACCTAAGATGCTCAAAGTGCAAAATTGGAACAAAGTAAGGTTGTTTTAATTGCTTTGAGAAGAGGTTTTTTAATTGCTTTGAGAAGAGGTTTTATCACACCGAAAAATCAGTTGATAACGAATATGATTTCCAACTGAAAAACAAACCATCCAAAAGTGACGATTTTTACAACTTGTATTGTAATGAGATCCAGCGGTTTAATCTTAAACAATACGACTACCGCTATTTCATCGACGGGCAAGCATTAGAGAGAATATATTTCTTTGATAAAAGAAAGAAACGCGCGCCCAGAGAACGCGTGAAAAAAGAAGATAATTTAAGATTGATCGAATTACGTGAAAGATTCAATATGAAGAACTTTATAAAAAAAAATAATAAACAAAAAGAATGATAAAAAAAATCGCACTTTCATGTATAACAAAATAATATTTTTGTTACTTTCTTTTAAAATTCACTAAAGCATCTTTTGCAGCATAAAAAAAAAATTATATAGTTTTGTTAATAAAAAAAAACCTAATATCATTAATCCTATTCCCAAAAATTTTCATTATAAAAAAGGGTAGAAATAACGCTCTGTCATTTTTATTTTTATTTAGTATCAAATTCACTTTTTGTATATATATATATATATATATATATATATATATATATATATATATATAAAATTTTATTTAATATCTTTCTTATAATTTTAAAATTATTGTTTCTTTCCAAGTTTCTATTTTTTATTTTCTTTGTATACGTAATTTATCAGTTGCTTTTTTATCAATCGTTGATTCTTTTATACTACTATAATCACTTACGTAAATATTTATATTTTTATTATTACTATCTTTATTCAAGTTATTAAAAATACACTTTTTACTTTAACTTCTAATAATAAACAACATATTATTCCTTTCACTTTTATATTTTTGCTTAATTTACTAATTTACCATATTTTAACTTACAGGCATCTAGCTTTTACCTGCACGTTTTTGCGTCAAAATATCTATAAGCTTTAGCGAAAGCAAGTTATTAGTTATTATTAATTAAAGTTAATTTAAAACATAAATTAATGATGAAAAAATAATAGAATATGTAAAAACGAAATAAAAATAATGGTTTTGCATTGATTTAAACCTTACTCATATAATAAATTGAGCGGTTAGCAAACCAAGTCATTAACTTGTCATTGAGAAAACAGTATTTGATTACTGTAGTGATTAGCTCAATGAAGTTAGAAGACTTAGCGTTCGAAGTATTTTTAGAAAATCATTCCGTAGCAACCGTTAATATAGTAAATATTTTTGAAAAGTCAGGTTTAAAAAATTTTAAAATTTATTTTAATCACAATTCCGGTTTAAATAAGGGAGTATTAAAAACGATAACAGTAAATAATCTAAAATACGAGTATTTGGTTGCCAAAAACGACTATATTAGCGCTTCGACATTCTTCGAAGCTAATTCAAGATACTTAGACGGTATAAACGCTTATATCAAACAAGTTAAACGCGGCTGGTGCACTGCGTCCTATCTTGAAAAAGATAGCAACGGATATTACATCGACACAGGAATCGCCGATTACATTAAATCTTGCGGAAAGATTTTTAAAACGATTAAACCCATTGAAATAATAAAAATTCAGAACTCAGGCGCATATATAAGCGTTGCGTGGAGTTAATCGCACCGTCACACATATATGACACATCAAAGGGTTACGCGAAATAAAACAAAAACGGACCCTGATTTAAAGATTAATCCTGAGGGTTCAACATTCCCCATAAAACCAAGAAGATCGCATAGCACTCCAGCTGAACGAGACAGATTAAACACAAATAGAGAAGAGGTTCCAAGCGAAGCACTTGATTATTCACTTAGCGACTCTTCTATTAGCTCGGACGACAATAAAACTTTAACTTATAAAACTTTAATTAATAAAACTATAATAAATAAAACCCAAATAAAGCCGCGTGATAGCAAAGAAATCAAAATGGTTGAAAGTGGCTCAGGACTGCAAGCTGCTGCGTTGCCAGCTAACCAAACAGTATCTATAAAAGACGCTGTTAAGGTCGTGCCAGAGTTCGATGGCAGCAATATTCTTTTTAGCCAATTTATAGAAGGCTGTAGCGAAGCTAAATTGATGATAGATCCTGCAGCCGAAGGAAATCTTGCTAGATTAATGCGTAGTCGATTGTTAGGAGAAGCAAGACAGGCACTGGTTGGGCAAACCTTCAACACGATCGACGAATTAAAAGAATTTCTAAAAAAAATATATGCGCCAGCCAAAACTGAAACACAGTTATTGGGAGATTTAGGGAATGAATATCAAAAAGACGACGAAAGTGTAATATCTTTCGCCAATAGAATTCGTGATATAGGCAGCAAAATCATCGAAGCCCATAAAATAAATAATAATGGGGTAGCCGATGTTCCATATAGGACTAGAATAGAAACAACTATTATAGATTGTTTTAAACGCGGGTTAAAGTTTGAAATAGAACAGCGTTTGCAAGATGCTGATAATGTCAATGATATAGTCACGAACGCCATTACTGCCGAGCGCAAGCTCGCAGTGCAGAAAGCTTTAAGAAAAGAAAATGAACTTAATAGCTTACCCAAAAGAAGGGTGTTCACGTGTCAAATATGCCGTGAAGAAGGTCACGAAGCTAATAAATGCGAACAAATAAAAAAATCTAGTCCAGTGTGCCAATACTGTAAAATTCCCGGGCATAATATAGAAACTTGCTTTCAACACAGCAAGGACTTACTCAAACCAAAATTAATATGCCAATTGTGCAATAGAGAGGGGCATGCTGCGAAGCAATGCAACTTAAACAAGGACATAACGTCTGTTAATGTTATTTGCCAACTATGTTCTCGATCAGGGCATAGCGCAAATACATGTTACATACGAAGGGGTGCAATTAATCAGTATCATGAACAAATTGACGCGAGAAATAGATTAATGTGTCAAATATGTCAAAGAAACGGGCACACTGCTGCTACTTGCAGAATACAACAAGGCGAAATGCTAGAAAGATGTCGCATCTGTCAAAGATCTGGCCATGCGGCAATAAATTGCCGAAGTCAACCTTTAGGTAATACTAAAGAATGCCGTTATTGCAAAAGATTAGGACATTCTATAGAAGAATGTCGAAAAAGAATGACAAATGAAAGACTGCGTGCGGAAAACCACCAGAGTCTTCCTGGCCAGAGTGCGACAGGAGAGACTCCGAAGAAAGAAACGCGCTCAGCACACCTAACGCAAGTAGACGGGCTACTGTCCGAATTAATACCGTTGAACTAAAAAGTTTAGAAAGAGTAATACCATATATACCCTTCGTGATACCTGGAGTCGAAGCCATAACTAATTTTATGTTAGACACAGGATCTGAAGTTAATATAATTAAGAAGGGAATGCTATCTGAAAATGATAAATTTGATAAAAGTATCATAACAATCATATCTGGAATCTGTGCAACAGCTATAACCTCACTGGGTACAGTTAAATTAAGGTTATTAGGACATATAGTGCCATTCATAGTTGTAGAAAACAGCTTTCAAATACCATTTAGTGGATTACTAGGCTCTCAATTATTTTACGAAACGGGAGCAATAATTGACTTCGGATCGAAACAATTTTTGATGGGCGAGCACGTTATCAATTTTAAACAAAACGGAAACCCATTTTTTAATAATAAAATTGGGAGTATCATAAATATAGGTAGTTCAGACAAAGAAAATTATCTACCATACATAGATATTTTAAATCCCCCAACTTCAACGCGTGGAAGGATGATGATTGATAGCGGTTCTGAAGCTAATATTATTAGACTTCACCTGCTACCTGAAGAATGCATAATAGATCAAGATAAGGCAGTATATCTCAAGGGGATTGGTAATCGTATGATTACAACCCTTGGAACAACTGAAATAACCTTGTATGGCGAAAGCGCAATTTTTCATGTGGTACCTAACGACTTCGCAGTCCCATGCGAAGGAGTTTTGGGCGCCTCATACCTCTCTCAGACAGGTGCAATCGTAGATTACAAAAATAAAACTATAAGAATTGCAGATAAGAGTGCAGTATTAAGGTTTAACCAAATACAATCAGTCACAGAAACATTGATGAAAGATGAAGAAAATTTAAAAATCTTAGTAAATAAACAATTTTTAAATCCTCAGGGTACTTTATCCAGTATTACGAATAAAAGTAACCTGTTGCATATTGAATCTAGTTCTAGAGACAGTTTAAGTACGAATTACAGTACTCAAACGAACACAAGCATGAAATCAAATAATGAAACATCTAATCTTAATGATGAAAATCAGTTACCTTCATCGGAAACTGACGATTTTAGTACTTTAAAGAAATATTACGCGAGTTTTAATACTGCGGTAATTCCCGTCGCTGACGAACCTAATGAAGATGTTAAACAAATTAAAAGAAATTTTTATATCACTCAAGGCGAAATAAGTACTGAGTTAAATATACCAGTCATGCCTACAGACGAAGCTCAAGAGCTTTATGAGCTTTTTAAATACAAGCAATTGAATTTGCCATTTTTAAAAGCATATAATATTCAAACGAGTGACATAAATTTAAGAAATCGTTTGAGATTAGATCATCTCAATGATTTGGAAAAAGTGTATGTACTTAATTTAATTGAGAATAATAAAAATCGCTTCCTATTGGAAGGTCAGCATTTAGGAGCCGCAAGTGCAGTTATGCATCGTATCCCTACTACTGACGATATACCGGTAAATATTAAACAATATAAATTTCCGATATCCTTAAAGGATGAAGTAAATCGTCAAGTAGAAGAGTTGCTTGATGCTGGGATAATACGACCATCATCTTCACTTTATAATTCGCTTATATGGCTCGTGCCAAAGAAACCTGGTCTTGATGGGAAGCCAAGATGGCGGCTTGTGTCAGATTTTCGCGCATTGAACGAAAAAACAATCAATGACGTATATCCATTGCCAGATATCACGCAAATAATCGACCAAATTGGGGGATACAAATATTATTCCACGATGGACCTCGTGTCCGGATATCATCAAATTTTATTAGATCCTCGAGATCCTCACAAAGGCGCATTTAGCACACCTTACGAACATTATGAATACGTTCGTATGACTTTTGGATTAAAATGCGCGGGCGCAACTTTTCAGCGATTTATCGATGAGACATTAAAAGGGCTTCAAGGCAAAATTTTATTTAGTTTCATCGATGACATAGTGATCTTCGCTGATACAATCGAAGAGCATGATCACAAGATGAAATTGCTAATGGAAAGATTGCGGGAAGCGAACTTGCAATTAAATATTGATAAATGCGAATTTCTCAAAAGCAGCGTTTGCTATTTAGGATATATACTCAGCGGAAACGGCATGAGTCCCGATCCTAAAAAGATTGAGGCAGTCAAGGAGTTTCCTCGCCCAAAGACCGTCAAAAATATTCGACAATTTTTAGGTTTAGCAGGCTATTATAGGCGCTTTATCAAAGATTTCGCGCGAATCGCTAAACCTTTAACAAAACTCCTTCAAAAAGAAGTTGAGTTCAATTGGAACGAAGATGCTGAAGAATCTTTTCGGATTCTAAAAGATGCTCTTTGTAATCCACCCTTGCTATCATACCCTGATTTCGACAAACCATTCAACATCACAACTGATGCATCAGGCTATGCCATAGGCGGAGTACTATCTTAAGGTGAGATAGGTAAAGATAAGCCGATCGCTTATACCTCTCGCGTTTTGCGTGGTCCTGAATTATCGTACGAAGTTTACGAAAAGGAAGCAATGGCATTAGTACACTGCAGTAAGATATTTAGATCGTATACATACGGAAAAAAATATACTTTATAACAGACCACCAACCTTTAGTCTGGTTTAAATCCGCAGATTCAAACACAAGAGTACAGAAATGGCGATTCAAACTTTCAGAGTTTGATTATGAGGTTATTTACAAACTAGGTAGATTGAATCTAAATACAGACGCATTATCACGCAACCCAACTGAACCTGTCGCAGTTAACATTTTAACTAGGCAGCAGAAACGTAAAGAAGCACAAGAACAAGAGGAAAAAGAAAGAGAAAGTAATCAAAATAAAGATACTGAATCTACAAACAAAAGTGAAAATAACTACGGTGAAATAAGCGTCCAAAACGAATCGAACACGAAGGAAAACAACTCAATAACATCAAATTTAAAAACGAATAATCAGTTTCAATATGATCATTTTAAGGAACCTGATAAGGAGACATCCATTGTATCTAAATCAGGCACGGAATCGTTTAATTCAGAAAAATCCATAACTGAAGAAACGAACACAGGATGTTTGATTATTGATTTAAAAGAACCTGTGCATTTTCGAAAGGATAGTATAATATATTTCACTAATAAATTGGGCGAACCTTGTGATAAGGGAGCCGAGCTTTTGGTTGAAAACAATAAAATTGAAATCAAACCTAACCTCGATGTAGGTAGTTTAAACCTCACAAACAGGCCAAATAATAAGTATTATTTCAATTTGTGCATTCAAGACGAACGCCCTGAATCACTAATAAACTTAAAAAATAATATATACCGGACAATATCATGTCTTAAAGATGTTTTAACTAAGTTCGAATTAAAAAGTTTTAGCTTAGCTTATAACGAAAACATCCAAGGTATATCTTGGGCTGAAATAATAACAATATTTAAAATAATCTTTAAGGGTTTAAATATAAAAATTTTTGTCTGTAAAGGGACACTAAAGTATGTACCTGTAGAAAAAAGAGATGAGATTTTTAAGGAGTTACAATATATAATTCACCAATAGGCGGACATCGGGGAGTTTCAAAGACTCATAACCGCATTAAACAACAGTACTATTGGGAGAATTTTAAAGAAAGGCGAATCCAGCAGTGTCTAGATTGTCAATTGAAAAAATTGGTTCGGCTTAAAACAAAACAACCAATGGTAATCACAGACACTCCAGGAACGGTCTTTGATAAGATAGCTATGGATATAGTTGGGCCATTACAAATTACAAAAAATGGTTATGAGTATATACTTACCATACAAGATCAACTATCCAAATATTCTCTAGCAATACCTTTAAAAGATACATTAGCATCTACGGTAGCCGATTCTTTTATTAAAAGATTTATTTGCACATTCGGAGCACTGAGAGTGGTTTTAACAGACCAAGGATCCAATTTCCTCAGCAAATTGATGGGAAGGGTTGCTAAACGATTCAAAATAAAAAGAATCAGAACCACCACTTTTCACCCTCAGTCGAACGGATCACTTGAACGATCGCATCACGCGCTTATAGAATTTTTAAAACAATACGCGAACAAAGATCACGAATGGGACGAATAGCTAGAAATCGCAATGTTAAATTATAACACTTGCGTATCAGAAAGTACTAAACATACACCGTATGAAGTTGTCTTCGGACGTCTAGCCAGACTGCCATCAACTGATCCACTTCGCGAAGGAGATTTCTTACCTACATATAAGGGATATATAATAGACTTAGTAACACGTTTAAATAGCATTAGAACGTTAGTTTACGATAACTTAGTACAATCTAAACATAATTCAAAAAAATACTACGATAAACATCTAAATCCGCGGAATTTTAAAGTAGGAGACTTTGTCTTCCTACAAAGCGGCCCCAAACCGAAAAAATTCGGAAATCATTATGCAGGACCTTATAAAATCCTAGAAGTAATTAATAAAAATAACATACGTATTCAAATTTAAAAAAAAAGTAAGGTCGTACATGCGAATCGATTAAAAATTTCTCATTTAAATTACGAACATAATAACAACAATAAACCTAATAAAAATAAAAATAAAACAAATCTAGAAAACTAATATCATTTGTATGATTACAGATGAGCCTAATACTGTCATTACTTTTCATTATCCATTCTTCCCAAGGGTTAATTGGGTACGATTGTGGGTCAAGGCGTTTGAACGTAACGACGTTGTCGCTACAAGACGTGGGAGAATGCGATATCCCAGATACATCCATTAACGTTACCCGTCAATACATCCAGTTACTACAAGTCAATGAGTTTAAAGATACCATAGTGAGACAGTGCAAACTCGAAATACACAGAACAATTTATCATTGCGGCATGCATTCGCATGTATCTATCGTACACAATGGCGAAACTAGTTATATTTACGATATAAGTAGAAGTGCGTGCGAAAATTTACATCAGTCAGGCACCTTTAAATTAGGAAATTCACATGTAATTAATGGCGTTAAAGTAAACAATACTGTAACACACGGGGTTTTGTTAGCAGGTTCTCTAACTTCGCACGGTTCTTGTGACGGAGCGGGATATTTCGATCCTTACGGAACTTGGTCTTCCGTAGTAGTTCAGGGTTATCTTACGATAACTTTGAATGAATGTATAGCTCGTGTATCGCTAAATAACGATAAAATACATTTACGCTTCGACACAGTATGCACCTTAGCCGATAGTACTTGTGTAGATGCTGAAGGCGGACACACATTCTGGTACCCTGTACCACGTGATGTGTGTAAGTTCCAGCATTACAGTATACTATACGAGGGTTATGCTAACAAAATGCTCGATCATGGCGAAAATAATTTCCAAACAATTTACTCATTAGCTACACAAGACATTACTTTCGCGTTAACACTTAAGGGAAAAGAAACCGTATGTGGGTATACCATTATAAAAACCGAGCATCCTAAGCTCGTGATTTTTGAGACTGTTAGAGGGAAAAGTTTTGCCGAAAGAAACTGAGTCTCCGTCTTTAATCTCGACATCTTTGCTTATGTAAATTCAAAATTCGTATACGTCGAAAAACATATACGAAACCAATTGAAGGAACTATACCGAGATGTTGTGACTCAGAGATGTAGCTTGGAGCGTAAGACATTAAAAACATCCTTGTCTTTAGCGACTCAAGCCCCGGATGAATTTGCTTTCGATCTCATGAAAAGACCTGGCTACATGGCAGTTGTAGCTGGCGAAGTAGTTCACACAGTAAAATGCATACCAGTCGAAGTTAAGCTTGAACATGGTGATTCGTGTTATGCCGAGTTACAAGTTCAGCGAAATAACCACACATATTTCTTAACTCTAAAAACACATGTTTTAAAAACTAAAGGAACGAGGATGCCATGTAACGCGCTTTTACCATCATATTACTTGGTTGGTGACTCTTGGTATAAAATCATGCCGAGACCTACTGAAGCCGTAACGCCTGTGGTATTAAAACTGAATTCCAAGCCTACATGGAACTACATAAGTCCTGCTGAACTAGCAGCGAGTGGGATATATACAGAATCAGATTTAGACCAACTTAGAGAAAGAATTATGTTTCCAGTCGAACAACCCGCAATTTTGAATGATATCGCAAGAGAAATGCGAGGACATCCTGTTGCAGACAACGAAGGGTCTATATTGGAGTTATTAAACGCAGACGCAGTCGAAAAAATAATTGACAGCACCTGGAACCGTCTATGGCTAAGATTTATGACATTTGGAACTGCCAGTGCTGGAATATTTATGATCCTCATGATCATTCAAATAAGAAAGATGGCCATTGATATAATCATCCAAGGTATTGCATTACATGCAGTATATGGATGGTCGATACATCTCATCGGAGCAATATAGAGTTCCGTAACGCATTTCTTAGTCTACATTGGAAAACCAGCAACCGACAATAACTTCGTTCCTAAGGAAACGATAGATCTCGAGGCAGCAGAAACTACAGCAGCATCCAAACAAAAGGATATTCCTAAGGTCAAACCAAGGAATTCAGAAACTACAGATGTGAGTAAGGAAAGAACAAACAAACCTTACTTCAGTTTAGATCAGTAAATCAAATCACCGTAGCTTGATAACCTAAGACTTTTAACTCAGGGTCACGCTTCCTATTTCGTCAAACCTTTCCTTCTAGCAAGCGTTTCTGGGTGGGGGTGTGATGTCAAATACATCTAATGAGATGATTTTTAAAAATTATTTTATAATTAAAGAAATTTTTATTAAGATTAATACAAGGGAAAACCCCGAAAAAAAGGAAAGCAAACAGCAATAAAAGACTTAGGAGCCGAAGCTCTTGAGTGTGTATGCACCGTAGGCGGGCCAGCTCGGCAAGTGTATATGCACTTATATACACCCGTATATATATACGCACGGCCATAACTATATATAGGTGGATGTACCCAACTATGCAAACAAAGTATACATACATTTATATACGTAATCGGATTAAACAATTAAAATTTTTATATTTTACATTCATGCGAAATTTAATTTTTATTATTCAAGTCCAATAATAATAGGAAATTACGCAGGTCGTCTAAAGTAAAAACCGAACGATCACTGTATCTGTTATGCGTAATAGGAATAATAAAAATCTCTATTAAATAAAATATTTTTAATTCTATCAACATACAAACATTTAAAAATTATTTTCGCATGGTTCTCATCTTATTTTTCCAAAGATGAAGAAAAAAAACGAAAACGCGCTTAGTTATCGGTACAGCTGAAAGCTATAAAAATTCCTAAACCGAACAGATACGAAGACCGTTCAAGATATATATATATATATCTCTATATTATATAGTTGTAAGGAAAATTTTTACGACCAAGCTCCTCCCTTTCTCCTCTTTTTCTCATCCTCTTACCTAATTTTGATCCCCTTTTTTTTCCCTTATTTTTTACGTTATTTTACGTTATTTGTTACTCTTCATTTTCTTTTCGTTTCCCCTTCCTTCCCTCTTCTTTTTCTCTTCTTTTGAGTTTCCTCATGCCTTCATTTTCTCTTCCCTCTCTCTTCCTCAAAAAATCCATCACTTTTTTCCGTTATTTTTACGTTATTTTAGGTCATTTTTACTCCTCCTCAGGTAGATCCTCAAATTTTACCTTTTTTTTTTGTGTTTTTTTACGTTATTTTACGTTTTTGTTGCTCTTCCTTAGCTGCTCCTTAGCTCATTTTTTCGATCCTCAATTTCATTTAAATCCCATCATTTAAAAAGCTTTTTGCTAATTTTTATTGTTTGCAATCATTGCTTTTACTTTAAATATATAGAACAAACATATTAAGTTAATAATTTTTATAATAAATTTTATAAAATTTTATACTGCTATTGTTTAAAAGAATAAATTACATGAAACATGGTAAAATGGAAATTTCGCAAGACTTCTGTGCGTAAGCGCGTTAACTTCCACTATTAAGTAAAACTGTAAAACATATTAATTCAAAAATTATTCTGTTATAGTAACTTTCTTTTATTGAATTTATTATTAATAATCAAATCATAAAAAGTATTCTTTTTAATACTTTTATTTTTGAAATTTTTGAATCTCCCTCTTTGACGCTGCCACTATCGGCATCGCTGGCCGCGAGAGAAACACTAACAATCGTTGAAGAACGGCCGTAATACATTGAAGGAGAATCTATGTTCGTGTGAGCGGTCTGTGTAAACATAAGATCCGCAGCTGATAGTACTCAACCTCAATTTTTATTTCATAGTATATAATTTTTTAAATACAACTTGTATGATTATAAACTTTTATAAAAATTATTAGTTGTATATATACTTATTTATTTTTATCAACTGTGCACAGTTATGGTATTCATTACTATTTAAAATAGTGAAAATGTTTTGTGTCTATATAAGACTCTATGTTACTTGGGTTTTATAACCGCCATTTTTCTTAGCTATATATGTGGTGTCATATTTCCCAATAACGTGACATATACAGTAGATATCGGACAATAAAATTTTAAAACGTGTAACAAGTAACATGTAACGTGTAACGTGTAACATCATTGAAAAACGGCCGTAATACATTGAAAGACAATCTATGTTCGTGTGAGCGGTCTGTGTAAAAATAACATCGGAAGCTGGTCGTAATTATTTCCTTATAGTATTCGAGCTTATGACATAACAAATGTGGACAAAGGACATATATTCAAAATACCAATCACGGTAGTGCAATCTATGATAATTCCTAAAGCTCTTTTTCAAAATCTCACCTTTACCAACGTTCCTTTGAAGCCAAACATGATTCAAAGACATTTTATTGTTGTGCCTGAAGATGCTATATGGGCAGGTAAAACAAAAATTTTGTGTGGTTTGAAAACCACTAAAAAAAAACGCGCCTACATATATACCTCGGTATTTATATACTAGGTGGTGTGGAAAATATAGAAATATAGTTACAATATAAACTTTATATATTTAATAATTTAGGTGAAAACACAAATTATGAATACTATGGACATTCATAAGATATTATTATTTGTGAAAATTGGTTTTATATGAACAGTAAAAACTTTTATTATTCAACATCATATAAATAAGGAAAACAAAAATAGGTTTGTAATAAATATCTAATTATATTTTTGAGAATAACTTAATATATTTTAATAATTGTATTTTTTACAGTCAATAAAAATAGAGAAAAAAGATAATGTAACTTCAATAAAAAATAGGGGGTTGGTGAGCGGAGCGAGCAGGGGGGTACCCCCCCTAGTATATATATATGTATATATATGTATGTATACACATGTCATATAGAAACGAAAACCAAACTTTTCTTTTCTATGCGACGAAAATTTTATAATTTTAATTCCAAATATGTACAAACAATTTTCATTTGTCATTATCATAAAGAAGTAGATTTAATAGTAATTAAGATCAATTAATTAATATACGCATACTATAACGAATTTTAATATTAAAAAAATTTAGGTGCATAAAAAGTTTTTAATAAATAATTTTTATTTGTTGTTAATCATTATTTTATTATATTGTTACGTCACAACGTATCTTTTATATTACTTTTTAATTTACAATTTTTAAAATATCTTTTTATTAATATGATATTGATGAACTAATTAAACGGTCATCGAATAATAAAAGAATGTGTTAACCTAAACAGTAAAGAAACTTAAAGTTGATATTGAGCAAACAAAATTCTTCGATTCAAAATTACAAAACCAAACTCATATTTTGAAATTATTTGTAAGAAGAACAAGATCCACTTTTTACCTAATGAAATTATGTCAAAGATAAAAAATTATAAAAGCCGACTGAAATTAACGACAGTGGGCACTACCCCAGGATTATCGTTGGTACCAAGTCGTAAATCCTGTAATTCAAATTCAAATTCAAATTCAAATTTAAATTCAAATTCAAATAAAGTTATTGTATTCAATATTTAATTATTTTTACAAGTGTCAATAAATATCTTAAAAGCTTCTTATATTCGACTCGAGTCTTATTTCAAATCGTGCCTATATCTATTCTTTGTCTGTCTGTATCCAGCCTTCGTCTACTTGAATCAATCAAGGTAAGAATATTCATTTTATATATACTCTATTCAAATACTCTAAATAAATATTCTTCAATATACTTCAATGGTGAGAAACGGTTTACTCAATTAAATATTGGTGGAGTTCAATTCACCACTCGATTATACATATATTTACCTTTCATAATTATAATTTAATAATTAATTCAATTATTCCAAATTAATTCAAATTCATATTTAAAATCTTACAAAAACCTTCAACATAATAAAATCATACACTTTTATTTAGTCCTGGTGAAAGCCAGGACTTAACATTTTGGTTCCGGTACGAATTAGTTTGACCGTAACATTTTGGTTCCGGTACAAACTTTTTAATTGAGGAATATATTAAGGGATCATTAGAGAAAATCCTCTATATATATACATATATACGAAGTCCATAAAAATATATATGAAGGACCAACTATAAATACAGTGTTTAAAAGTGAATTAAGGAAACGCAAAAGTGCGTCAAATAAAATATTATATTTCCAAGGGCACAATAAATATTATACGCAAAAGTGCGTCAAATAAAATATTATATTTTCAAGGGCACAATAAATATTATACGCAAAAGTGCGTCAAATAAAATATTATATTTTCAAGGGTACAATAAATATTATACGCAAAATAGCGTCCATTGAATAAATTATTTATACGCGAAGTGCAATATTAGTGAATTGCGTCAATTAATAAAAATATATATATTGTATTTAAATACATATATCATACGCATAGTGCGTAATTAAAATATACAATCGTGA
The DNA here is from genome assembly GCA_017163975.1 of Anastatus disparis. Lineage (NCBI taxonomy): Eukaryota > Metazoa > Arthropoda > Insecta > Hymenoptera > Eupelmidae > Anastatus > Anastatus disparis. The sequence goes on along the minus strand of JAFFSR010000006.1, from coordinate 160,278 downwards.
AGTGCGCGATTAAAAATTATATTCAATTAAAATAATTGAATAAATAAGTTCATACATAAATTATTCTTAATAATTGTAAAACATTTGTCATTTTTTATCAATTATCTTGAAAAGTTTCTTGCATTTATAATATCAGTAATCTGATACATTAACAATTCACTAAAATCGTAAAAATAACATAATTTTTAATACATAATTTTGAAAGTGATATACGTTTCGGTGAATAAAAAAAAGCCTGACTTAACATTAAGTATTGGAAGTCAGAACAAAACGGCATTTAAAAACTAGACACTGGTAATCAAATAACTATAAAGAGTATCGAACTCATAAAAATTTTGACTCAGCAAAATTACCGTGTGACATACTCGCGGATATTTTCAACAACAGTAGGTCAATATAAAATTTCAAAACATAGATCAGCAATATTCTTAATTTTCATGCAAAAATAGTAGGGCAGTCAAAGAATTTTAATAAATAACACTTGCAGTATTTTTTTTTGTATCAAACACAATCGTATACGGTGTAGAAAAAAAGAAAAAAAAAACATGATATTGATAAGATCATTTAAGCATTATTATATGATATATTGATAGATATTCATATTATAGAATAAAATGAATATCTATCAATCTAAAAATATCAATAATAAATCACCTTTTACATTAATAAAATGCTAACATTAATTAAACATATTAAATTTTCCTGATGAAAAATTAAAATATAAAAATCATAATAAAGTGGAATGATGATGATAATTTTTTATTTTTCGAAGTTTTATTAATATTTGATGGTAAAAACATGCTACCCAGAAAATATATTAATGAAATAAAATTAGTGAGAAGTTTAGCTAACGATCAAAGGAAACTGTTTTTAATTGCAAAGTTGAAACTTAGAGGTAGCATCTCTTCTATTATACATCGAGCAAAAATCAACAATATAGATGATTTTATATTAGCATTAAATTTTCTGTATCCAAATGATGAACTTACTGACTATAAACAAAAAAATTATTGTATATATTGTGAAACTACAGGTCACTCACGTGAAAATTGCAAGAAAATAAGTGATCTACGACTTTTTGACCTATCGTATAATAGAAATAAAGAATACTGTGATAATACATCTGTTAATGAACCAGAAACGTCAACTCATAAAACTGCAGAATTTAAAACACATAATATGAACGATCTAATTATAGACGATAAAATATCTACACGTTTTGATATAACAAATATCAAAATTAACGAAAAAGAAAATGATGGAAAAACAAATATAGAACATCAAGAAAATGTTCAAGCTAATACTATTTCATTAGCCAAGAAAGCTACTAGAGAAGTTAAATACAATGAACCTCATATAAATTATATAAGAACAAAAGAATTTGAATGTATTCCAATTGAATCTGAACAAACTGAAAAATTGTTAAGTAATCAAGTTATAATAAATTAAGTTCCAATTTTAGAAGATTTCGAAACAGTGCATTCATATGTTCTGACCGTATGAAATGACACAACAACAATAAATTGTGTAGAAAAAGGAAAATTGTATACAATTGATCTCAAACAAAATAAAGAATGTGAAAATAATTTAAAAAATGCAAAAGAAGAGCCAATAATTTTCGACAATATTGACCCATTAATGAAATACTTTATAAAATACGAAAACATAATTGAAAATTTCTTACCAGAACTGAACAACTCTGAAATAATCCAAGAGACTAATTTTGCACAAGAAGCACAAATTATTTACAGCGATAATTCTGTATTACAATTCAATGATGGACCAGACCTTGATAAATTAATTCAACTATGTTTAAATGAAACAAATCTTGCCAGCAAAAATAATATATCCAAACTCATTAAAAACAACACAACTAATAACAAAGATGATTCTCTACAAAAAAATAATAAACTTTTGAAAATACAAAAATGCTTTACAACAAAAAGCTCTAATAATTTAAATAAAAATCAAAATAAAATGGTGTTTGATAAATATATCAAATACACTAATATTATCAAAATAAAACCAAAACAATTAAATAATAAGACGTATCTAAAAAACAAAATTATTCCTAAAAATAAGAATATGACATCAACTCATAATCAGCAAGATTCAAATAAAAAAATAGTTAATAACAATATATTTAAATATTTTGATTTATCATTAAAAATTCTAAATAACATCAGACAAATCAGAAACACATTTGATTTCTACTATTATATCATGAACAAAAATTATAAATATTTTAGAAAAAAATCTAATCTCTTTTTCTCTTTTTCAGGAATTTTTGCACATTTCATAAGTTTTTGAATCTCTATAATTTCATTTTTTTTATATTCTAGTTCGTTTATATTATTTATGTTTTATTGATAAACAATTTGTATAAAATAAGAAAAATCTGTAAGTTTTCAAAATGTGGCTTGTAAATTTACAGATTGTCGATTTAAGGGCTCTATCAACTTAAATCAATCAATTTAAATAGTAAGAAACAATCACATTTAAATCAATTGATTTAATCAACAACGAATCGTTTTTAAATAAAAAATTAAGAAATTTAAATCAATTTATTTAAATCAGTATTAGTCAATTATCAAATAAAATATGTAAAATTATTATATACATTATCTATAATAGGATTTAAAGCTTTAAAATTATATTTATATGCATCTTACTACTTATACTTTTATTTTTTTTTTCTATTTTTCATTAACAATAAAGATCTTGTAAAAGAAATCTAACATTTATAATGATCATTAAACTTATTAATGCATATTAAGTCTTATGTTTTTGTTTATAAATCAATTACTTTTGTCTCTGAATTTAAGGTATACAAACATATATTATCTAATATATATTCGTAAAACTGATTTCATTTTTCTACACGAAAAATATATTTACAAAAAAAAGAGAGGAAAAGTTAGATACTTTCATCCAAATGCAACATGAACCAATATTCAAATAAATATTTCAACTTCTAAATTTATTTAGAATTCGTATTACAAAAATAAAAGAAAATTCATTATAAAAAAGTCTTTATTAAGACTTATAAAAATTTTATTTTACAATTCAATTTATGTAAAGTAAAAAAAATGATAAACTTTATTATAAGTTCTATATGGAATGAAAGAACTATGTTCAATCTTCATTCTAAACTCTAAAATTATTTAGAGTACATATTTGTCAAAATAAAGACAAGCAAAGATCAGTTTACGTTTAAGTTAGATTTATGTTAAACTTACCATACAAATTACAGACAAAAGCAGAAAATTTTGAAAAATTTACTAACTATTATTATATATAAATTAACTGAAATAATAAAATTTACTTTTTCAACTTATGTTAGATCTCTTCTTAAAATTTATAGCTTTTCATCAATGTCAAAATAAATCTCAATAACTTGTATATATACAAAAATTTTAGTACGACTCTTGATTAGATCATTATCATAACTAGATCATATTTAATATTAATTACGAGTTATTGATAACTATAATCTATATATTTTCAGTTAATTTTAAGTTTTTTTAAAAATATATCTAGCTATTTTAATTTTATACCAGACCTATGTTCAGGTAAACTAGTACCACCTCTGTAAGAATTTGCATTGTAAACTATATTACGTATAGGATTTTACTTTTGGTTTAATGAATATAGCCTCATTCAGTGTATTAAGTGAAAATATGAAAATAGGAATTTAGAAAATTTTTCTTCTTATTGCTTAGTTGTCACCTGCGCAATTATCTTAAGCCGGGAGGAAAGTGAATGAATATTCACTTATATTTAAACAATTATAAGAACCTATAAATTATATTCGACTGTTATTTTTTGAAATTTAAAAGGAAAAAAAAGCAAAAAAAAAAACAAACATTTCTTATGTTTGAACTTGAACAATTGTTATTATTTTGACAAATCTAATATTATTTTATAATTATTTTACATGGCACGTTATTTGTTATTTTTGTTACGAAATATCTTATAAGCTAGAATACAAGATTTATAAACATATTAAAAAAATATATTTATAAGCAAATCACGAATAATTTCAAGTGATCTCCTATTAGAAAAAAAAAACTACATCATATTTAAAATATTACAAATTTAAAATAGCAACATAATTTGAGAATGTTTCATCTTCCTTTTTCCATACCAATACTCATACATTAACAATTATACAATAGGAAAATCCATTGAATAATAGTATGGAGACATTCAAATAAAATATTTTAATTAATATAATATTTAAATAGATTTTAAGATATTTTTGTAAATTGTTCAATAACTGTATTATTTTCATTTTTGTTTTTCGTGCCGATAAACAAAATCTTGAGCCACAAGGTGTACGAAATAAAACGTACCCTCGTGCATTAGTATTTATTCAAATATAAAAATATGTAAATTTATCAATTAAGCTTGTAATAATTATCTGTAAATTGTTCGATAACTGTTTTGTTTTTACGATTGCCTATCCTTCCGATGTGCAATCTCTTGAGCCCCAAGGTGTTACGTCACAACGTATCTTTTATATTACTTTTTAATTTACAATTTTTAAAATATCTTTTCATTAATATGATATTGATGAACTAATTAAACGGTCATCGAACAATAAAAGAATGTGTTAACCTAAACAGTAAAGAAACTTAAAGTTGATATTGAGCAAACAAAATTCTTCGATTCAAAATTACAAAACCAAACTCATATTTTGAAATTATTTGTAAGAAGAACAAGATCCACTTTTTACCTAATGAAATTATGTCAAAGATAAAAAATTATAAAAGCCGACTGAAATTAACGACAGTGGGCACTACCCCAGGATTATCGTTGGTACCAAGTCGTAAATCCTGTAATTCAAATTCAAATTCAAATTCAAATTCAAATTCAAATTCAAATAAAGTTATTGTATTCAATATTTAATTATTTTTACAAGTGTCAATAAATATCTTAAAAGCTTCTTATATTCGACTCGAGTCTTATTTCAAATCGTGCCTATATCTATTCTTTGTCTGTCTGTATCCAGCCTTCGTCTACTTGAATCAATCAAGGTAAGAATATTCATTTTATATATACTCTATTCAAATACTCTAAATAAATATTCTTCAATATACTTCAATGGTGAGAAACGGTTTACTCAATTAAATATTGGTGGAGTTCAATTCACCACTCGATTATACATATATTTACCTTTCATAATTATAATTTAATAATTAATTCAATTATTCCAAATTAATTCAAATTCATATTTAAAATCTTACAAAAACCTTCAACATAATAAAATCATACACTTTTATTTAGTCCTGGTAAAAGCCAGGACTTAACAATATAAAGAAAAAGAAAAAATATATAATATTAAGTTAATAAAGGGAAACAATTCTAGCCTCAAATAATATTTCTCTTTTAATTTCTTTCTTGATTTCTTAAAGGATGCATGCACTTATAACATACACATCTGCAAGCTATAAAACCTCGCTTCTTAGATGTACGGTCCTGCAAGCGTTCTTTCGTTTTCAAATTTTATTTTAACTTTTTAACAAAATGATTTTTCGATCTTATGATTATTCGGTCATAATTGTTCCCCTTTTAAATAGTGATAGAAATAATTACAATTAAGCTAAGAGAAAATTTAAACAAAAAAAACAAAAAGCACAAGAAGAAAAATTTAAAAAAAATATATTCAAAATAAATAAAAATAAAAACTAATAGCAAATGGTGATTCATAAGAAACTGCCACTTTACGTATATGTCGAATAATATTGCAAGTAAAATTAAATAAAAGAAATATTAAATCAACTTCTCTTTTATTTTACGTTAAATTCTAGCAAAAATAGGCATATTTTATATCGTTCTAAAGAGAATTTTAATTGCAATATTATAGAGACATTTAATTTAGACCGTAGTTAGTTAATAACGAATTATAATGATTTTTAATAACTTAAGCAAAATTGTAAAAGATCAAGAGACAAAATAGGGCTTCTCTAAGGGAGAGGGCATATTTTTCCAGATATACCCCCTCTGCTGCAAGAAAAACTTCTATACCCTAGTTTCTCTCTTCGTCTTACACATTACTTAAGACCAAAGTTCAAATTTTGGGAGGGCTTAAGGTCCCTCTCTGACCTCTTAAAAAAAAAGCAAAGGCCAATAGAAATTATGTAAGAAAAGCGTTAGAGAAAATAATTTTCTCTAATTGGAGAAAATTGTTAGATAGTTTTGTAGATTATCTATTAGCATACTACAGCGTTAGTTGTTAGGTATAAAAGGGCCTGACCGACCAATGTAAAACACACTCCTTAATTTTTCTTGCTCGAGTTCACTTCTCGAGATCAAACTTAGAAATTTTCAGTTCTAAAACTTAACATTTCAAATCAAACTTAGAATTTTTAACTTAACATTTCGAAACAAACTTAGAAAATTTTTCTCATTTTCAAAATCAACTTAGAATTTTTTACTCATTATATTTTTTTCCTTAAAATAACTTAGAGATTTTTCTCATTTTTATCGTGACTTACTATTTGAATTTTTCTTTAAAATTAGATTTTACTCATTATAATTCGAAGGATTTCTTTTAAAATTTTTACTTATTTTTCTGTTACTCGAATCGACTTAGAGTTATAATTTTATTAGTAAATAAAATCCGAAAATAGTTGTTTAATTTTGTAAAACAATTTCTTTTTATTGAATAAATAAAAGTAAAACTTAAATTACATCTTTTTATTAAAAAAAAAAGGAGTTCCCTTCATTTCCTTTCTAAAAGTAAGTAGTTTTAAAATAGATAATTATATTATTAATTTAAGTAAAGAGAAGATAGACTAAGCAACGAGTTAATATTACGGTCACTTCACGAGAGACCGTAATATTCCTTGTTGGCTAGTAGTAAATTTTTATGCCAAAAGCGCAACTAATTTTGAATTTTATATCATAAAATAAAATTTTATTTCATTTAGTTTCTGCATTTCTGTAACCTTTGGATTTTTTTGAAAAATTACAAGGATTAAAAATATCTCTGGTCACTTCACGAGAGACCGAGTATTTTTAAACCTTACAAGAAATTTATATCAGCTGAACATTGGTCACTTCGGGAGAGACTTTTGTTTGGTTGATAAAAATTTTTCTTTTATTTAAAAATAGAAACCAAAAGGAGACGCAGATCTTTTGCTTTTCTTTTTATTTATTTAAAATAAAATCTAAGAATTTTAATTGGAAAAAAGAAAAAATTTCCTTTTAAAGGATATTTACATATTAATTTATTCGATAAAAAAGAAAAATACTTTATGAAAAAAGAAGATAGAATCAAAGCAAAATAAACAAAAAAAAAACTACGCGCATTTCGACGATTTTTCTAACACCTTTGGGACGGGCGTACCAAAGGAAAGAATAAATATACTTAAGGATATATTATAATTTTAATTCATTCTGGTCACTTAAGGAGAGACCTTTATAAATTTAAATTATAGCGCGTAGGGTAGCTGCTAAATAAAACCTTAGGCGAGTCATTCAAGAATACCTCGGTCACTTCAGGAGAGACCAAGTTATTATTGACTCGATAGTTTCGATAAAAATTATCCATTTATTTCGATTTATTTAATTTTGTTTCGTCATTTTCATAACTTCGTTACATTTTTATTTGCTCTGGTCACTTAAGGAGAGACCTTTGCGAATAAGGTTAGTAACGCGCGATAGGTAGAACAAAAATCTAATTAGGAAAGTCATTCAAAAATAGCCCGGTCACTTCACGAGAGACCCGGTTATTAAAGGCTTTTTAGAACGTAAAATAAATATATCAAATAAATAAGAAGGTTAAAAAGAATAACATCATTTCATAAGGTAAATACGCGAAAATCAATTTACTAAATGTTAAAAATATTTTTTTTTCTTTACATTTTTATATACTAATCCTTAACTCTTAAGAGGCGGTCGGAACCAAATCGGTGACTTGTGGTATATATCAAGTCATAATTTTTCGCTTTACGATAATATTTTGTATATTTTTATGGCTTAAACTATTTCAAATTATTCTTTATATACATGACTAGAGGAAATGACTATATTTTTACCATATGAATAAGTAAATAAATTATTATAAGCATTTATTACAAATATCAAACTGACTTGACATATACCGCATGCAAAAAACTGTCGTGTCGATTGTTAGGTGGCATTTTTCGCTTTATAACAATATTTTGTATATTTTTGTGACTTTAACTATTTTAAATTATTCTTTATATACATGACTAGAGGAAATGACTATATTTTTACCATATTAATAAATGAATAAATTATTATAAGCATTTATTACAAGTACCGAACTAAGTCACCGATTTGGTTCCGACCGCCTCTTAAATAATAAAATAGCATAAGTTATAATAGAAATATCTGAAATAAAATCGATTAATTTGTTTAAAATAAAACGTAATTATTATACGCGTCGTAATTAACACAAAACTTAGTTCATTGACTGACGGGAACTTAATACCCGAGTTTTACTGCTAGGCAGTGACTCAAAAACGAGGATAGCATTGCGCCAGCTATCCACCCTAAAAAATAACATCGATTTATAGTTTACGAAAGTTACTGTAAATCAGGTGTTCCAATATCGAAATTGAACTTTCGATAGTGGTTATCACAATAGCCTTTAAATATAATTTGTTGCATAACTTAGAGACAATATTTGAATTGTAAAATAATCTTTTTATGTCTAAAAATAATATTATAGTATATTACGATTCAAGTGTCGCATATACATACAACACAAGTATCGTGTATTTCTTTATAGCATGTGTATCGTAAATTCGCCAAAAAAATTACAATACAAACATCGTTGATTATATGTTCGTAATAATTCATTAAAAATAATCTCTTTCTCTCTCTCTCTGTGCTTCTCCTACTGATTATAATTCATTAAAATAAAGTTTCAATAAACCTTTTTATCAAAATTTACTACACTGATAATTCATAAAAATAAAACAAATAAAATTTCATTTTTTATACACTTTAATTTTGTTTTATGAATAGATTTTTTTTATACACTAGTAATAAAATTACAATTAGAATATAATGTATATAAAATTACAATAAAAAAGGTACAATTTAAAAGGTTAAAATAATATAGTTTAAAAAAAAAAACAGAAACAGAACAGAGAGCGAGTGAACACTGAAATAAACAGAGAGTTGTAGTGAAAGAGAGAGGGAGAGAGAAAGAGTTGATGCTTATAATGGGAGAATAGAAGAGAATAGACGTAAATGTAGACACAGAAAAGTCGAAATGCGCATGCGTGCAATACAATGAGATACATTCTTTAAAGCACCGCGTGTAAGAATTGTCTTTAAGGCATGCCAACAATCGCAACATACGACACGCAAAAGTGGGAGATATAAGCGAATTTACGATACTCAGTGGTATTCTTTAAAAAAAAAAAAAAAGATCAATATATAAAGGATATTGTCCTCTATATGATTAACCTTTTTCATATAGAGTCAAACTTTCTGAAGTGGGCCACTAAAAATCGAGTAGTTGAATTTAATATAATTTTTCACAGATAATTGAAGGTTTATATGTCAAAATCAATGTCTTAAAATATTTTTGGAAAATTTCAATTTTTGAAATATTTATAAACAAATGAATTTTTTTTTGCTATTTTGATAAAATAGTGATTTCTCAGCAACTATTCGATAAAAATTAATGAAATTTGGTTTACATATGTATTAATACTAATAGAATAATATACTAAAAACTTTTTTTATAAAAACCGAAAATTATTTTTAAAAAAACCATTTTGCAATAAGCTATTGAAAATTTATTCAACTTCTCCTAAGGCTAGGAAATTTTTTCAGGGGGGATTTAATTTTTAAAGCATAAAACTAAAAATACGTGGAAGAAAATTTTAGTGCACTTAATTAGAAAAATAATTATGCATTTTTAAATATTGGAGTATGAGCGCAGGCTGACTGGTTTTTGGCTTGTAAAATGAAAACTACTAAGAGAATTACTATGGTGTCGATAGAAAATTTGTAGAAAATTAAATTATCAAGAAAATGAGAGGTCAAGCGATCTGATCGGTTTATTAGAACCGAAAAAAATTTGGAAAAACGGGAGAATTTTTCGTTTTTTCAAAAATTCATAACTTTGTTATTTATGAAGATTAAGAGCTGAAATTTGGCATCGAAGTAAATAATTATATCTTTTTTTAACGGTCCGAAGGCAGATACTATCGGATTATTAGTTTCTGCGCATTTGCAATTTTAATTTTTTTACGCTTTTTTTGTCAGGTTGTTATTAATTTTTTAAAATCGTTGTACATACTTTTCCAAAACGGTTTTGAAAACTAGAAATAAAATACTATTGAACATAATTTTAAGTTTTTATTAAAATAGTGTAAAAAATTAAAAAAATTAAACGCTTTACGGCACGCGCCTGTATATTTATATTGCTTCCCCGTACATCCCCACTTTTTACTGTCCGTCGCATGCTCGGCCGTTTACATTGATGTTATATAGTGCATATTTCATAATAAAAACTTGGAATAATGTTTAATGGTATTTTATTTCTAGTTTTCAAAACCGTTTTGGAAAAGTATGTACAACGATTTTAAAAATTAATAACAACCTGACAAAAAAAAGCGTAAAAAAAATTAAAATTGCAAATGCGCAGAAACTAATAATCCGATAGTATCTGCCTTCGGACCGTTAAAAGAAGATATAATTATTTACTTCGATGCCAAATTTCAGCTCTTAATCTTCATAAATAACAAAGTTATGAATTTTTGAAAAAACGAAAAATCTCCCGTTTTTCCAAATTTTTTTCGGTTCTAATAAACCGATCAGATCGCTTGACCTCTCATTTTTTTGATAATTTAATTTTCTACAAATTTTCTATTGACACCATAGTAATTCTCTTAGTAGTTTTCATTTTACAAGCCAAAAACCAGTCAGTCTGCGCTCATACTCCAATATTTAAAAATGCATAATTATTTTTCTAATTAAGTGCACTAAAATTTTCTTCCACGTATTTTTAGTTTTATGCTTTAAAAATCAAATCCCCCCTGAAAAAATTTCCTAGCCTTAGGAGAAGTTGAATAAATTTTCAATAGCTTATTGCAAAATGGTTTTTTTAAAAATAATTTTCGGTTTTTATAAAAAAAGTTTTTAGTATATTATTCTATTAGTATTAATACATATGTAAACCAAATTTCGTTAATTTTTATCGAATAGTTGCTGAGAAATCACTATTTTATCAAAATAGCGAAAAAAAATTCATTTGTTTATAAATATTTCAAAAATTGAAATTTTCCAAAAATATTTTAAGACATTGATTTTGACATATAAACCTTCAATTATCTGTGAAAAATTATATTAAATTCAACTACTCGATTTTTAGTGGCCCACTTCAGAAAGTTTGACTCATAGTGAAGTCGAGGGAGTCCCCGCCCGGTATCCGTTTAACACATTACATCGGGCTAGACTGTCAGACCCACCATACTGAAAACTTTTACTACTGATGGATGGCCAGCCACTTTTGTGACCAACAATCAACCGATACCCAATGAGGTCAGATTTTTTAAGAGCCGCGATATAAATAGCACATACACTAATTTTCTTTCGAAAAAAAGTTAGAGATACCTGGCCAGGATTCGAAGCCACGCCCTCCGCGTTGAAGGCAAGAGCTCTAGCCATTACGCCACCGCGCTCTCACACTCAGTGGTATAATAGTATATTATTCACCATGGGAGTACAGTAAGCAAAGTACGCCCTGTGTGTTAGTTCACGCCCGAGCGTAGCGAGGATGATACACACAGGACCTGCTTTGCTTACTGCACTCTCGAGGTATATATACGACTTTTCAGCACATCAGGCGGAAAGTGCGTATCTTTTATCCTTTTAGGTGTAAGGCCTAATATATTAAAAAAACTGAACAAACTCGAATCGACTCGAAACACGAAAGTCAGCTGGTTAACTCGGACATAAACCGCGTATTAGAAATAACGACTAGCGCGGCGAGTTATATGAATCGAAGTTCCCGTTCTGGCCACTTCATTTATTTAAATATAGTATTTCGGCGCTGTGAGTGTCTCCACTTTTAAGAACGCATGAAACAAAGAGTATACGTGGATGGGCTCAAACTTAAAAATTAATAGGGTGTACTCGATGTATTTTAGGCTGAGTTTAGAGGGAGCACAGTACGCACTTTACGCGTGGTGTGGTGAAAAAATAATTACTTTGTGTACATTTATTTATTTTTAAGATTGTCTTGATTAAATAATATGGATTTAACTTTACTAACTCTTTTATTTATATTAAAAATATTTAAATAAAATCTAAGATAAGTTCAATCAAACTTTTTCTAAACCTCTGCAAAACTTCACTATTTATCTTGAAAATTTTCATAATATTCGAATAAAGTATAAATTAAGTTTTGCTATATTTTTATAAAATATTATTATTCTATCAAGTTCGAAAATATTCACATAAAGTTGAAAATGAGTATTGCCAAACTTTTATGAAACATAATCATCTTTCCTATAAATTTTCTGATTTCTCATTTTTAGAAGTAGATATAAATGCAATCCAAACCAACCGAAATTTTTTACTATAATAAAAAGTAAATGAACTAAACAAAAATTGAAATGGACAAAGTGCAACACTTCATTCTTGCATTCATATTCCATTCTTCAAATAGTAATCGAATAATCCATTTAACATGAAAAATTCCAAGAAAAAAAAACCGGTGTGGCAGTCTTTGGAACTGGCTGACAGAAGTGAAACTTCTTAACGAAATTATAGAACTCATGAATGTTTATTAAAGTTCTAACACTGTTTTATTTAATTTTAAAATAATTTTTAAACTAAATAATTATAAAATTAAATAAAACTATATTAAAATAATTTAGTTTATTTAAGGAATTAATTTTTTTCAATTTTAAATGAGATGGTGTATAAAATTTTTGTTAATATTTATTTTACAAAAATACAATTAAAAAATATAGGAAAGAGAAGGGTTCACCATAAAACATTATAGAAAAAGAAGAAAAAAGAGAAAACGCGTGCTTTCTTTATTTATTTAGATCAGATTTAGATATTTGTATTGTAAATGTAGTATGCATGTATACATATACTATATTTGTGCGTTTGACATCAAGTCAGTCCCGCAAATGTTTCTTTATACGTATTTAGTACCTTGATTTGCATATAGGAGGTGCAGACGCTCCTCCTATATACATACACTTCCGTTTCATTAGTTCCGTTGCATGTACCGTCATGAAATCAATTCACTCCCGCATAATTTTTTTTATACGTCTCTTATGGGAAGTATATACCGTCGGTAAAGAAATTTCACTTCAAAAATTTTTATTTTATTATTAAATTCAAATAAAATGTTTAACTTCTCTCTCTTCCTATGTTTCTTTAGTGTTTCTGTTTTCTTCAAGTTTTAGTTTAAGAGCAGGCCGGATTCGCTGTCCTTGTCTAATTGGCATTTTTGTTATTTACTCAAGTTTTAATCGGTGTATCTTCAAATTAAAGGTCGAGCGCAATAGATATTATTATTATGAACATCTATGCACAAGAAAAAAAATATCTACTAGTTTGTTTTTGAGAAAAGTAAGTAACGCCAAAGTAAAAGTTTATGTTTATAATATTTTCGCGTTACTTACTTTTCTGAAAAACAAACCGGTAGATTTTTTTTTCTTGTGCATAGATGTTCATAATAATAATATCTATTGCGCTCGACCTTTAATTTGAAGATACACCAATTAAAACTTGAGTAAATAACAAACAACTCAATTGTTACTCGGTCGGTATCAGGTTCTACTCCGGCCTACCGTTAATTTCTTTTTTCAATCATAATTAAAGTAAAAAATAATTTAAATGAATATGTGATGATTAAACTAATAAACTTTTCTGATTAAGAGGATGTAATAGTATATATGATATATGCATAGTTACCGACATTACAGTTTTTTAAATATTTATTCTTTATTCACAAATTTTCCGAAATATCTCTACATTAGGCTTTTTATTAGTAAAAATCGAAGGTTGTAATATAGAAATATTTTTGAAACTTCTGGATTAAGAATAAAAAATTTTAAAAACTGTAATGTCGATATTTTACATTGCCTTAATAAAAAGACATCTGAGGTCTGAAATAAAGTAAATTTTTCGTTTTATAAAACTAACCTTTAAATTGAGTCTTCACTAAAGATAGAACATGTAATTTTTCCCAGTAGTTAAGTTTTGTCTATTGATCAATAGCAAATTGTTCGTACAAAAAACGAACACTTATTAATAAAAATTTATATATCTTCTTTAAGAGGAGGTCGCGTATCTCTGTCCTTTTCTAATCAAAGAAATGATTTTTTTACAAAAACTAATAACTTTATCAAAAAATGAAGAGAAAGCCGCATCTTGTATCAAAAAAAGCAATATTTTCTTTGATAAGAAAAAACTAATTTTATTGCTTCGTTCTCAAGAAAACCTTGAAAAACCAAATTGTCCACCCTAACCTCTATGATTTAAGTTTTTCAAGGTTTTCTTGAAAACGAAGCAATAAAATTAATTTTTTCTTATCAAAGAAAATATTGCTTTTTTTGATACAAGATGCGGCTTTCTCTTCATTTTTTGATAAAGTTATTAGTTTTTGTAAAAAAATCATTTCTTTGATTAGAAAAGGACAGAGATACGTGACCTCCTCTTAACAATAAAGTTTTTCTATAATTTTTCGGAAATTTCTGCGCGCCACCTATTTTAGTAGTTGCAATTAGTCGCTTTTATGTTTATGCTTCTTCTGGTAATGTTAATGACACGCTTATAGAAACTCAATGGAAAAGGCGAGTAAAAACTTATTCTGATAAAAGTAGGAAGAAAAACAATCTAAAAACGGTAATTTTATTAAAAAATATACACGTATATTGTGAGCGCCCAAGTATGTACGGCCCTGAAACCGTACAATACTAGAACATGCGCGCGCAAACACCAAAAAAGACCAAAGTGGTTGAACATGCAAGCGCGCGTATGTACGTATACGGCGGCTCTCCCTCTCTTCTACTAAGTCAGAAGAGTGGGAGAAAGACTTGGAGAGCTGTTGCAAGCAGTGTGAAGAGCTCGTGACTCTCGTCATTCTTGGATCAGCTCTTTAGGTAGACGCATCATACCTTGCTAGGAGGAATAGAAGGCGCTTGACCATTGCATTGCTCATAGCAAGGCAGATAATATATACGTGTTAGCGTGATTTGTAATAACGTTGTAAATTGAGAATACTAAATAAAGAGCTTATCCTATTAATATATCTTATCCTACTAATCCTGTGCTGAGCCCTGAATGTTAAGACACCTGGTTCTTAACAACAACGGGCTCTTCACCTAATATTCAAAAAATACTAATTTTTATAAAATAACAAGTCTGCTATAGCTAAGCAAGGCGCGTTAGCTATAAACGACTTGTACAAAAAATAATTAACAAAGGACACACAAAAGAGCCTGCATAAGCTAGGCAAGGCGCGCTAGCTTATTAAGGACTCTATTTTTATGTATGCTCTTTATAGGTTAAAATCCAGAGGAGATACTTCAAGAACGGGGACGCTAAAGAATTCGCAATAGCTAGGCAAGGTGCGCTAGCTATTAACAATTCATCCACGTTGCGGATTCCATAAACTAATTCGGGTTAATAATTGGTATTTAGTGTAATTTCGGGGTTTAATAGATAAGGGAATGTTACATTGGCGCCCACTGGTTCTCAACCGTGGTTGAGAAAACCCACGCGTGATTAGAGTCGCGTAATAATAGCAACATAATTATAAAATTAAAATAGTAACGAAAATCCGTCGTATGATTCCTAATTTTCCGAATAGTCTGTTCCAAGAAACAGACTATAACAGAATAGAATATTTGGAAAATAGAATCCAAGATTTAATAGACACAAATAATCAAAGAAACGATTTAGTTCTTGAGTGTTTAAAATCGATAGACGAAAGGCTGGAAAAATTAGAAAATGAAATGATGAATATGAAATATAATATAAATAAGCAACACATAGAAGTAAAAGGCGAGATTTTACAATTAAAAACAAATATATTTCTAATAACAAAAAAGATGGAAAATTTCAAAATAAATTAGTGAATTAAAAACATAAACAAAAATTAAAAAATCAAAAAAAAATCTATAAAAAATTGGAAAAATCTTCAAAAAAAATTTATAAAACTCAATAAAAAAAAAACGTGAAAACGCAAGAAAAATGGTATATAAAATACCATTAGTATAAAATATAATAAAATAATTATGTAAAAGAATTCCCTTTGTTCTGAATAAAAGCAAATAAAAGATTGACCAAAAATTTTACTTGATGTTAAATTCTTGAATAGAGTATTCGTCAATGATAATGATAAAAAGACTTGATGGTCGCGAGGTAAAACAAGAAGATAAAGTGTTACAATGTACACATTAAATTTTTGCTTAAAATCTTTTGTTATAACCGCGCAAACTCAAGTCTAAAACGTGAATATTTTTAATGAATGTCAAATAGCAAAGTCAAAAGGTCGATAGCTAAGAAATAGACAGAAGGAATTCTTAAGCATAGGTTCTCAACGCGAATGAAAACAATCATTGTAATAAAATAATATACGCTCTTTAATAAAATAAAAACAAAATAAATTGAATAAATATATTAAAAGATTAAAAGAGCCATAATAAAATGATTGTAAACGAAATTAAAATTTTGAAATTTTATTTTTAATAATTTAAATTTATTGAAATTAAAAATGCCTTATTAAACAATTGATTTGAATAAGAAAATATTGAACTAAAAATAGTTCAAATTTTAATTTCGGAAATATTAATAAATATTGTAAATTAGAATAAAAATGAAAATCAAGATGGCGAAAAGAAGATCAGAGATACTGATGCAAGAATTAGATAATCTTGATAAGACTATAGAGGAAGATGTTAACACAAAACAAAATGAATGGATGAAAGCTGTGTCATATGAGCTGACATTGTTGTTTAATAAACAACAAGAGTTGAATGACAAAATTACAGCTAGTCCAGACAAATATATAGTCTTTAACTTAGAAAAAACCGCAGATGCGGGAACAATAAATTTCAAAGAACAGATAAATGAATTGTCAAATAAGATAAAAAACTTATAAGAAGACAATATCATAATTAAAAATCTGTTAAATAAATATAAAAGAAAATGAAGACTTAGTCAATAAAAATGAATCCCTAAATGAAGAATTGAGTAAATTAAAAAAAAACAATAAATGACGATGAAGCCATCAAAATGGTTCGTGACAATTTAACTCAAAAAATAGACGATACTGCTCAAGAACAAGAAGTAAAAATTAATGAATTAGAAGAAAAATTAAAAAACAATGGGATTCGAACGCAAGGTTTCGAACCTTATAATAACAAAATAAAAATTCCTTTGCCAAAGTATGAAGGCACTGAGGTTGAAAGGCCTATGAAATTCCTAAATGAATTTGAAAAATATATTGCATTGAAAAAATTAGAAGAGGAAGAAACTCTTGAACTTTTGCATACTGTTCTGCAAAAAGATGCAAATGAGTGGTGGTACATCTATCAAGATGATGTACTGACCTATGAAGGTTTTAAAAATTTATTCCTTGATAGATATTGGAATGAAAATGTCCAAAGAACAACTCGAAGAAAAGTTGAGTTTGGACAATATTATGAGAATGGCAAATTAAGTCGTATAGCTTATGTCACGCAAGTATATGGTTTTGCCAAAGAGTTAAATCTTCAATACTCTGATGAAGAATTAGCTGAAAAAATTAGCAAACATTTCAGCAGAAATGTTAGGCAAGCCATGCAATTCTCTCAAAAGAAAGATAAAAATACCTTATTAAAAATTTTGTCAGATTTCGACAATGACGATAAACTACAGGAAAAAAGAGGCAGTTATTAATAAAAACAAAATTTAAAAATATAGAAATAAGAATAATCTACTTAATAATTCCGAAATTAGTCAAGGATGTTATCATCAGATATCATACTCAAAAGGCTTTGAGTATGATTATAAACACGATGCTAGAAGAAATATTAATAATAGTTGATGGTGAAGATATAAATTTATCTTATACCGAAAAACAAATAAATTCTTTAGCATACTCAGCTATGCAAATAACCGAAGTGTATGAAGAAGACAATGATCATAATTCATACGACTTCGTAATGGAAAACGAGAATCATCGAATTCTTAATTCCGAAAATTATTTTAATACAACTGAACTCACCAATGATGAGATTCAGGAAAAAATAAATGAATGTGATAATATCACAAACAAACAAAAAGAAGAATTAACATTATTAATAAAAAAGTATAGTAGAGTGTTTAGAAAGGCTCCAGGTCTATTGAAGTCATATCAGCATGATATCAAACTGAAAGACGATCATCCATTTTATTCTAGACCTTATCCGATTCCTATAAATCATAGAGAAAAGGTACTAAAAGAAATAGAAAAAATGGAAGAACTAGGAGTTATGAGGAGATCAAAAAGCCCTTATATAAATTCTATAGTTACAGTAATTAAAAAAGATGGCACTGTAAGGCTTTGTTTAGATGCTCGTAAATTAAATGAGAAAATAATTGACGATTGCGAAGCTCCACCCTCAATAGAAGAGATTTTTCTCAGATGTAAAGAGAAAAATTTCATGTCGAGCTTAGATTTAACAAGCTCGTATTGGCAAATCTAATTAACCGAGCCAAGTAAAAAATATACGGCGTTTAAAATTGATAACAAAGTATATGAATTTAATGTAGCTGCTTTTGGCATAAAAACCAGCAGCGCTGCACTATTAAGAGGACTGGACTATGTAATAAAAGATATGCAGGAATTCGTCCTAGCTTTCGTAGATGATCTGCATATAAGGTCATCGACATTCGAAGAACATACGGATCATTCAGAGCAATTATTTATTAAAGCACTTAAATATAATTTGACATTTAATTTTAGAAAATAAAATTTCTTGAAACAAAAAATTTAATTTCTTGGACACTTTATAACGTCAAAAGGAATAACACCAGATCCAGAAAAAATTAAATCAATAAAACATTTTAAAACACCAAGAAATGTTAAAAAATTACAAGCATTCTTGGGGTTTGTAAATTTTTACACGAAATTCGCGAAAGGTTATGCGAATGAAATATTGCCATTAATCGGCTTATTAAGAAAAAATGTACCCTACAAATGGGGGGCAAGGCAGCAAAAAGCCTTTGAAAGTATAAAGGATCTTTTCACGGAAAATATCATTTTGAAATTCATAGATATGGAAAAACCTTTCATACTAACGACAGATGCAAGCGATTATGCAATAGCTGCAATCTTGTCACAATTAGATGAATATAATCACGAAAATATTGTCTGTTTTATTTGCAGAACATTGAAAGGTAGTGAATTAAATTATTTTACTACCGAAAAAGAATTATTAGCTGTCGTATGGTCCTTACATAAGCTTGACACATACCTGAGAGGTGCTAAAGAAATAATTGTAAGAACAGACCATGAAGCTATTACATTTTTAAATAAATGTAAATTTAATGATTATAGAATAAGAAGATGGGCCTTATCAATTCAAGATTTTAATATCAAACCAGAACATATACCTGGAAAAATTAATGTTGATGCAGATTTTTTAAGCAGACAAACATCTGATAACGCAAAATACGACGAAAATGAAGTATTAATTGCGAATATCAGAAATAAATCAAAAATAAATAAACAATTAGAAAAATTGTTGAAAAGCATTAAAAAAACGCAAAATAATGATGCATATTGCATCAAAATAAGAAAAAAATTAAACGAATTAAAAAATGATAAAATAAAAAACCATTATAAACTCGAAAATGATTTTTTATATAAAATAGATGAATCAGGATGAAAAATAATAATACCTGAATCATTATTATCAGAATTAATAATAGAAATACACGATTTTTATGGGCACATTGGTCCCAAAAAATGTATAAATTATTAATAGAAAGCTTCACAGCTCCTAAATTAAAAAAGCATGTACACAGAATTTTAAAATCATGCATTACTTGTCAAGAAACAAAATACTTGACATTAAAATATAATGCAGAAATGCAACCAATCGTAGTAAACGAAAAAAATGAAATACTATCGATTGATTTTTATGGTCGATTGCCAGCATCTATAGGAGGCGTTAAATATATTTTAACAACTATAGATGTATTTTCTAAATACATTGTAATGTATCCCATTAAAAAGGCAAATACATTAACAACAATTAGAAAAATATTTAACGATTATGTACCAAATTATGGTAAACCACAGTCAATAATGACTGATCATGGTACACAGTTTACGTCTAAAAAATGGATAGAAAAACTAAAAAATAAAAATATTAAAATAATTTATTCATCCATTAGACACCCACAGAGCAATATTGTGGAAAGAATTCACCGAGAATTAGGTCGATTCTTTAGAACTTATGTGAATAGTTCACATAAATCGTGGGCGTCATATATGCGAAAAATTCAAAGCATAATGAACGAAGCTACCCATGAAACAACAGGTTTTACGCCAACAGAATTACATATGGGCGAAAAACCAACTAGAATATGCAAAAAGTATTTTAAATTAGAAAATACTGACGTACCATATGATAGAAAAATTTTCTATGCAAGAAATAAAATGCATAAGAAAATAAAAGATAGAGCAAATGCAAAAAACGCTAAAAGTACTCACTATCAATTTAATTTGAATGATAAAGTACTGCTCAAATCATTAAAAGTATCAAGTGCAGATGATGATGAAATTGCAAAACTTTTTGAGATATATGAAGGTCCATATATCATAAAAAACATCATTGCACCAAATACATATTTATTAACCAATGAAAAAGGCGTAGAACGTGGAAAGTTCCATATAGAACACCTTAAACCGTTCTATGAGGCTGATAAATAAATTAAATAAAAATAATAAATTCAATTTATTATAATATAAGAAAAAAACAAAACGTGAAAAGCCCCATATAGAACATTTTAAACAGTACTAAAAGTATTTCACTTAAATAATTATTTTAAAATTAAAAAATAATATAGTCAAATATTATTTTAATAGACTAAATAGCAAAGGAATGCAAAAAACATAGAAAAAATACACATAATATACAAGACACATGCTAGTAACGTATACAAGTATTTATGCGTGCGTACACTTGAAGTACAGAAAAGGTCAAAGTCAATATCGAAAAATGTACAAAGTTAAGTGTAACAAATGTACGCACGCATACATATACTTGAAAATAGCCAAAAAATTTTTTGTTAGAAAAAATTTGACGACACAGCTCATTGTAAGTCGCATCGTCAAGTGAGCTGCATCGTTATCTTTATCCACACCCCTCATAAAAAATAAAAAAGAAAAATGGCCACACGCCTAAGAAATTCAAGTGCTCAAACCATGCGGTATTTTAATCAGAGGCACGCGTACACATCTGTAAATGAGGAAAAAATAAAAAATAAAATTATGGATTGTGAGGAGAATAACGATCCAGAGATGATCAGTGGCGACCTAGGGACAGTCATCCACCCTAGCACCTCCACATTCATCCAGCCTCATCCTATGGATTTTGCTGAGCGAGGGTATTATTATTATACGAATAATTTTAAGGTGGAGAAAACCACTAAAATCCCGAACCCTGAAAACTGGGAAAAAAACATGAAGAAGAAAAATAATAAAAGAAAAATAAAAAACAAAGAGGATGAAGAAGAAAGATTTATACAGGAATTTCAATCCAAAAGAGGAAATGGTATAATAAAAATATTCTATGCAGGATGGATATTAGAAGATATGAAGGAAAAAGAAGAGAAAGAAAAAAAAAGGAATAAATCCAAATAGAGAAGATTCAGAAGACAATAACGAAGATGTAGATAAATGGGTAGAAGAAAGTGAAAGAAGAAATAGTGTAAAAAAACAAAAGAAGAAGTAAAAAATTTAAAACAGTTAAAGTTTAAGTTAAAAAAAGTAAAAAGTTAGATTTATAAGAAGACAAAAAAAAAAATTAAATAATAAAAGAAAAGTGAAAATGTTTGTGATTGAAAAATTTTTGTGTTTAACAATAAAAAAAAAAAATTTTTTTTGTTTAGTTTTAATTTCATTAAAATAAAATAGAAAGAAATAAATTTTTTTAGTTTAATATAGTAAAAGAAAAAAGTTTAGTTTTGAATTAAATAAAACACTTAAATTTAAAATAAATAAAATAAACAGGAATAGTGCTAAAAACTAAAAAAGAAAAAATTGAAGTTAAATTAAAAAAGAAAAGCCGAAAGTATTATGTAATTTTTTTTGTTCCTAGTTAATTATACAAAAAAATGAAGTGTTTAAGTTTAAGTAAAATAAAAAAAAATGAACAATGTTTTAGTTGAAAATCAAAAGAAAACAAAAAGAAATAATTTTTAGATTTAAGTAATACAAACAACGTAAAATTTTCTGAAAAATTAAAAGAAGAAATATTTTTTTGTTAATGAATATATTAAACAATGAAGTGTTTTAGTTTAATAAAAAAGAAAAAAGTTTAGTTATAATTTTGTAATATAATTTAAAAAGAAAAGTGTTTTCGTTACTTTAATAATTAAAAAATAAATAAAAAACGTTTATAAGTTAAATTTTGATTTATTGTAAAGAATAAAGAAAAATTGTTAAAATTAAGTTGATTTTTTTCCGTCGTTATATTTGTAAAAATATAATATCCAGAATATAATTTGGTTTATTGTCTGTAACGAGGATAGCAAATTATAGATATACTGTATGTCAGTATACTTCTGTCTCTATCCTCGTTGTCAGTCGCACGGCTCAACGTATGCTTGATGTGCAAGTGTAAGAGTGAGACGGAGAGAGTCTGTCTCAGCGACTAGGATATAGTACTGTAGAAAGAGGCGCGCGCAAGGCATGCCGGGTAGACTTAGGCAAGAGAAGGAAACGAACGGGTCGGTTAGAAAAGAATTTAGCAGCCATATTGTGCGTTGTGCGAGCTCGTGCTTTGGATAGTTTTCCGTTCTTTAGATAGAAGCATTTTGGCTGATGTAATTAATTCGTGTGACTCTGTTTCGAATATTGGCTTGTTGAGAGACATTGAAAAGCAGATCTTCTTGCTAATATAATTGTCGTGTCGTGTACAAGAACCAAGTGGGTTTGCCGTAATTCTGCAGAGAGATCGGAGCGTCCTTGTAACGAGAGCTACGATAGCCTTGAGCTGCACCGCATATCTTCGGTGCCGCTTTTGTTGAATCATCGATTCGTCTGGGTTAGAGAGGATCGTCGGAAAATCTTCGTATTCAACGACTGATAGAAAATGTAAGTCTGCAGACTGTCGTATTGCGTTTTATTGTTGAGTGCGTGTATGCGATATATGTAAAAATATCGAGACCGTCGCGTGCGTCGCGTGCGTCGCGTGCGTTGCGCTTAGTAGAATGGGTTAGATTAAATTAAATTCTGTTTTCTTTCTTTTTATTTAACTTATTAATTTTTGCCATTATTAAAGTGTACAATAATTTCATTTCAATGTATTAAAATTTGTTTATCGTTTTGAATAAATTGAAGTTAAATTGAAATTATTATGGAGTACCATATAACGTTATTTCTCTCTGTTTAAAATCGTGTGTTGTCTATATATATTGAACGTTATACACTTGCTTTCTTTTGATCTACGATATTTAAGAGAGTCTTAAGGTACACGCCGTGGGTTTCGTCGTACCAGACGTCCGGGAGGCAGAACTTCCAAGCGAAGTTCTGCAATAGAATTAAATATTGCTTAACTGATTTTAGTTGTATGAAAAAGACATTCATATTCGATCAGTGGTAGTGCATGAGGCTGATCGTCTCTAAATCTAAAATCGGTTATTTAACGGTAAGTGCGTATGTACTTGAAGTATGTACATATGAAGCCCACAAATATATTTGATTAGTTGATTTAAATATATTCCCCGTTACATGGCGCCCAACGAATCAACTCACGAAAGTTGATAAAAGCAGTGTATCACGTTATAATATCGCGTGCATAGTACATAGCACCAATATATGGGCTCACGTAAATAAAAAGTTTAACGTGATTTTTTTTATGGTGCGTATGATTACGTGGCGCGCGGCGTGACAGGAAAAAGGACGCGATAGAGAAATATAGGTGGCTCTCGGGTGGCGCGCATTATAAAATGGCGTCCACTGAATAATCGAGAGCAGCTCATGCTTATCTTATTGCAGGGGCCTTGAGGGGCGCTGGTTGTAATAAGACATTTAAAGCATTAAGCTAATTCTAGTGGCAATAGTCATTGCGCGGTAGGTTATTAAAGCGTGTTTTTTCTAGTTTCTGAAATTGGGAAAAGAAATTCATGCGATTATTTTTTTTTATTTTAGGAAATTTTTTCGGTTTTCTTTAGGAAAAATAAAATAATAGTTTTTTAAAGAGAAAAATTTGCTAAATTGTACGGAAGAGCGACGGTCTCGTAGTTGTAAGAAAGTTCGACAAGATAGACGAAAGTAAAAGGAGAAGTCTTGTCGAACATAGGGCGCGCTTGTGAGCAACGGTAAAGTAGGCTGCTCACAGGCTACGATATAATTGTATAAGTCGGCCGCAAGCAGCAAAGAGGACAAAATTGTAATTTGTTTTTTTAATTGTGATTTTACCCTTGGTGTTGATTTTTTTTGAATTCTATTTCTTTCTTGTTAAGAGAGTTACTTCTCATATAAGAGAAACATAAATTTTAAATCTGTTCTTGGTTTAGTCAAAATTATTAAAATTTTTCTTTGAGAATTAGATTTGATAGTAAAGTTTTCTTTTGTGTGTTTTTGCAAAACTGAGGTTGCAGTTTTTGCAATAGCTGACTGGTTGAAGGTTTTGTTTTTTTTTTCTTAACCAGTCAGCAGTTAGAGTTATTGACACCAAGAGGAAATTATAGAGTTCTTTTTTTCTCTCTATTAGGGGAAATTTAATTGTTTTTCTTTATTGAAAATAATTTTATTGTTATTAAAGGGAGAAGGTTGGCTCAATATATTTAGATTGAGCCATATAAGAATAATCTCTTTGTAGCTTGCGTAGAGAGGTTCTTGTGTGTGTTATAGTAGTTAGGTACACTACACATATATATATTGTACACATGTATATTTAGAATTTTTTTTTGCGGCTGTATAAGCAATTAATATTTTCTGAGTGGCACACGCAAGTACTTCTATTTCAGGTGATAGATTTGCTTCAAGAGTGAAGATGGCAAGCAATCAGTCAAGAAGAGATGTAGCATCGACTGAGTTGCTTGATGACTGGCTGATATGTTTAAACGGTCAAGAACTGACTGAAGCCTTGTACAGTTTACAAATGCGAACTTCTGGCTCCAGGTTCGCTCAAGCTGAGAGGTTAAGAGTCTGGCTGCTCGGTGAATATACGGCAGCTGACTTTATGCAATCAGATCTGTCTGACGAAAATGCAATCAGACAGACTAGGATTGATCTTCGTCAGTCTTTTATTGAGACAAAGACGGCGGAGATAACAAACAGTTCGCAGACAGCAAGCAATTACACCTTGCATCCGCATCCATTGGCTGAGTTGCCTCAATTGCAGGTAGAAAATTGTGAGGTGACACAGTTATCAGCTAATGGAAGCGAGAGAACAGAAGGCGCCCTAGCCAATAACAGTAGTGTTGCTTCGCAAAGTAGGCAGTTGAGACAACAGAAATCGACGAATAAAGAGAATGAAATCCAAGAAATTTCAAGGCACGAAATTGACGCTCACGCACAACAGGAGTTGCCGCAAAGTCATAAGAAGATGACTAATGAAGAGTATCTATTGCATAGCAAGATGCTAAAAGCATTGCAACAGATACAACAGCAAATAGGAGATCTATCTGAGAGAGTTCGCGACCTCTCGGATTGGAGAGAGTCATGCTTGTCAAATCAAACAAGTGTGATTCCAACTGAGAATAGGTTACCGTCGAGTACAAGAATAGATGGTGGTCTATCAGGTTGCGGCAAAAGGACCCAACAACATAGTAATGTTGAATCAGGTCAACAACGGCCTGATGATAGACAGGTAAATTTTGACCAAATGACGGCCAATGCGAGGGTCATCACGTCAACAGGTGGTGCACCTCGTGCTAACGGTTCAGACGTATCTGGGACATCTCGGTTGCCACCATTTGGCGCTCTCGGCACAGCCTGGGGAAGGGGTAGCTCACCGACTCAGGTCTCAGTGAGTCATGGTGGTCAACCAAGAGATGTAGGCAGAGTCGTACGTCAATGGGAAGTACGATTTTCTGGTAAAAGGACCAAAGTATTGACCTCTTTTTGACAAGAGTCGAGGAGTGTCGGGTCCTTGCTAATCTGTCGGAGAGTGATTTGTTGTATTCGCTCTCTGAATTATTGACAGGTGTTGCAGCTACTTGGTATCGCAATAATCGGGACCAATGGCATAGTTGGCCCGAATTCTGTGAAGCTGCGAGACGATGGTACGGTACCAACCGTCGTTTCCAACAGAGGCTTACAGCAGAAGCGAACGCACGCACGCAGGGCAATGATGAGCCAGTGCGTGACTACTTAACGTGTCTTATAGCAATAATGCGAAGACAGAAACCACAACCGGACCTCAGTCAACAGTTAGATTTATTACATCGTAACTTGAGGCCGGAGCTGCAAAGACTCGTACGCAGAGACGAATTCAATAGCATTGATTCTTTATTAGAGATTGCTGTTGAAGCGGAGTTGACTTTAGAGGCTGAGAAAGTCTATAAACCTCCACCATCACCTGGCAAAGCATTATTACCAGAAACAGCTTACCACCCTCCGGCGAATCAAAAGAAGATTCCGCCTAAGGTATCTAGTGTGGACACCAGTGTGTCTAAAGTTGAAGATATGGTGTCTACAGTTACCAAAATTTTGGAACAAAAGCTAGCTCAATTTGAAAAGAGATTGATTGGAAAAGCTTATCGATATACAACGCCAAAGAAAAAGAAATCCAAGTCGAGTCCTGCAAATCATCGGATGTCAAGAAGAACTGGTGATGAGGATCACGATTATCCTAATGATAATGTTTCAGATTCTGAGAGACAAAAGTCTCGTAGTCCAAGAAAGGACCAGTATAGAAGAACAGGATCAAGTCCTCGCCATAATCGGGATAGTATAGTTTGTTATGGTTGTGGTAATCCAGGTTACATAAGGAGCGAATGTCCGAAATGTTCGGAAAACGCCATTGGGAGCAAGTGAAGAAGGCCGTAACTGCTCCCACTGACTCTTCTAAGGCCTTCAAAGAGTCAGATGTATCATGGACAGGCTCAGACAGAATTGAGCCTATCAACGTTGGTGAACCATTGAAGTGTGTTGCAGTAAAGAAAAATTCAGCCTTTGCTGAAATTGAAAAAAACATAGTCATTATCGAAGCTGAAACTCGATTATGGTTGAAAGGTTTTATTGCAAATTGCGGCATGTTAATTGACTCATACAACACTCGTGGAGCCAGAGTCGTAAAATGGGTAATTAACAAAGTCAGACTATATATAGATGGATGCCAGGTCAAGAAAGGTGATTATAGCAATTTGAAATGGTTTTGCTATCTGTATAAAATAAATAGCAGATTAAGGGAAATAGTTTTGAAAGTACAAGATTACTTGTGTACGGTTGAACACCATAAAAGAGTACTGAAAAGTATATCAGTCACTCTCTTTCTAATGTACAAAGATGAAGGGGTCGAAGAAGTTGAATTTTTGACTCTTCATACTGTAAATCCAACTAAGGAACAAATGTGTCTAAATTGGTTTACTAAAGTACATAATTGTCGATTCTTTATATATAGTCCGGACGAAGAAGTCGATATTATCCTGGATTTGGATGACGAGACGTGGATGCTCGTCATCTCTCAGGAACAAACGAAAGGGGTGTTCATGGAGTGTCATAATGGGACTGTAGTTGGTCGCTTAAGTAGAAGAAGAATCTACATAAGAGTGATAGTTACATATTTTTGGCACTCCATCTGCAAAAACATTTATTTGATCTGCCAAAAATTTAAGTCTGACAATGATCCAGACAGCATCAAGGATAAGAATCAACCGCTGATGGATCAAGAAGTTGAAGTAGGAAGAGTGAAGAATTGCGGCGGGCCATCTGCGAATGGCCAACCTCACCACTTTAGCGATAGCGCACCACCTGCGTGTGGTATAAAGTGTAGTTTTAGGTCGGTATACGTGTGTAGAAAACGTGATAAGCCGTGTAGGACAGTTTTGGTGGTGAGACGAGCGAATGCGAGGTTAGTATGCGTTCCACAGCGATTGGGTGAAGATGGTACGTATAAGCGCGTTCGTGGTAAGTCAAACGTAACTCAAGAGGATCTACTGTTCGATCTTCTCAATTTCTCACTCAACTTTGGCAGTATGGCAACTAGAGAGAATGACAGTTGTTACAACTGGTTAAATACTGTCACAACTGCAATTATGAAATATTTGAGTAGTTTTCCAAGGACGTTGGCTGTTAATAAATAACATTGATGATGATAGGTAAAAGTTACTGTTAGCATTAAAGTATTGGAAAGAGATAATATGCAAGATCTCCTTTCATTGATAATAAATTATCTAACCGTGACGATCAATATGATCATGAGTGTAGCGGGTTAGATAAGATGATTTATAGAATCAAATGTTTCTTTTTGAAACGAGGAAAAAATTTTTAACATGGGATATCATAGAGAGATTCTCTTGTGGTATAGTCTCATTATATTTTGCAGTGCGACTAAGTATCGCAGAGCTGTCATACACAGTCTTCCAGCGTCTGGGGAAGGGGTGTAACGAGGATAGCAAATTATAGATATACTGTATGTCAGTATACTTCTGTCTCTATCCTCGTTGTCAGTCGCACGGCTCAACGTATGCTTGATGTGCAAGTGTAAGAGTGAGACGGAGAGAGTCTGTCTCAGCGACTAGGATATAGTACTGTAGAAAGAGGCGCGCGCAAGGCATGCCGGGTAGACTTAGGCAAGAGAAGGAAACGAACGGGTCGGTTAGAAAAGAATTTAGCAGCCATATTGTGCGTTGTGCGAGCTCGTGCTTTGGATAGTTTTCCGTTCTTTAGATAGAAGCATTTTGGCTGATGTAATTAATTCGTGTGACTCTGTTTCGAATATTGGCTTGTTGAGAGACATTGAAAAGCAGATCTTCTTGCTAATATAATTGTCGTGTCGTGTACAAGAACCAAGTGGGTTTGCCGTAATTCTGCAGAGAGATCGGAGCGTCCTTGTAACGAGAGCTACGATAGCCTTGAGCTGCACCGCATATCTTCGGTGCCGCTTTTGTTGAATCATCGATTCGTCTGGGTTAGAGAGGATCGTCGGAAAATCTTCGTATTCAACGACTGATAGAAAATGTAAGTCTGCAGACTGTCGTATTGCGTTTTATTGTTGAGTGCGTGTATGCGATATATGTAAAAATATCGAGACCGTCGCGTGCGTCGCGTGCGTTGCGCTTAGTAGAATGGGTTAGATTAAATTAAATTCTGTTTTCTTTCTTTTTATTTAACTTATTAATTTTTGCCATTATTAAAGTGTACAATAATTTCATTTCAATGTATTAAAATTTGTTTATCGTTTTGAATAAATTGAAGTTAAATTGAAATTATTATGGAGTACCATATAACGTTATTTCTCTCTGTTTAAAATCGTGTGTTGTCTATATATATTGAACGTTATACACTTGCTTTCTTTTGATCTACGATATTTAAGAGAGTCTTAAGGTACACGCCGTGGGTTTCGTCGTACCAGACGTCCGGGAGGCAGAACTTCCAAGCGAAGTTCTGCAATAGAATTAAATATTGCTTAACTGATTTTAGTTGTATGAAAAAGACATTCATATTCGATCAGTGGTAGTGCATGAGGCTGATCGTCTCTAAATCTAAAATCGGTTATTTAACGGTAAGTGCGTATGTACTTGAAGTATGTACATATGAAGCCCACAAATATATTTGATTAGTTGATTTAAATATATTCCCCGTTACATGTCACACAAAAAAAATCTATTTTATTTTGGGGGCATACCTCTACACCACCAGGGTAGTTTTAAGTACAAAGATTGGTGTTTGTGCGCGCATCTTCGTAATTGGTCACGTTTATGAAAATAAAATAGATTTTTTACAGTAAATAAATCAATTAAAAAGTAAAATCCATTTTAATTTGAGGGGCGATGTGAGCGCCCGAGTATGTACGGCCCGGAAACCGTACAATACTAAAACATGCGCGCGCAAACACCAAAAAAGACCAAAGTGGTTGAACATGCAAGCGCGCGTATGTACGTATACGCGCTTGCATGTGTAAGTACCGCTGAGAGTACACGGCGGTTCTCCCTCTCTTCTACTAAGTCAGAAGAGTGGGAGAAAGACTTGGAGAGCTGTTGCAAGCAGTGTGAAGAGCTCGTGACTCTCGTCATTCTTGGATCAGCTCTTTAGGTAGACGCATCATACCTTGCTAGGAGGAATAGAAGGCGCTTGACCATTGCATTGCTCATAGCAAGGCAGATAATATATACGTGTTAGCGTGATTTGTAATAACGTTGTAAATTGAGAATACTAAATAAAGAGCTTATCCTATTAATATATCTTATCCTACTAATCCTGTGCTGAGCCCTGAATGTTAAGACACCTGGTTCTTAACAACAACGGGCTCTTCACCTAATATTCAAAAAATACTAGTTTTTATAAAATAACAAGTCTGCTATAGCTAAGCAAGGCGCGTTAGCTATAAACGACTTGTACAAAAAATAATTAACAAAGGACACACAAAAGAGCCTGCATAAGCTAGGTAAGGCGCGCTAGCTTATTAAGGACTCTATTTTTATGTATGCTCTTTATAGGTTAAAATCCAGAGGAGATACTTCAAGAACGGGGACGCTAAAGAATTCGCAATAGCTAGGCAAGGTGCGCTAGCTATTAACAATTCATCCACGTTGCGGATTCCATAAACTAATTCGGGTTAATAATTGGTATTTAGTGTAATTTCGGGGTTAAATAGATAAGGGAACGTTACAATATTTGTTATTAGTTAAAGGATAAAATTGTACTTGAAAAAATTAAAATCATAAAAAAAGTGAAAAGTATATTTGTTATTGGTTAGAAAAAAAAATTTTACTCCGAAAAATTATGTTTTTATCTTAACTTGACCTCTCAATTTAAAGGTTAGTTTTATCAAACACAAAATTTACTATTTTCAAGATATTTTTTTTGTTATTTACAATATATATTAAATGCAGTGCGACAAAATAAATTAATATATTTAGAAATGTATTTCAGCTTACGATTTTAATTTGTTAAATTTTGATTTCTAAGTTTTTCATCATTTTGTGGGATCAAAAAGAGGTGGAAAATAAAAAAATCTGAAATATCTTATGTATTTAAAGCATTATTTTAAAACTCAATAAATGAAACCTAACCTTAATTGAGAAGTTACCTTAATGATTTTTCTTGATTAAGAAATAGTAGTTAAATTATAAAATTTGAAGGGGACAGAAACAATAAGAAAATAAAGAGAGAAAGGTTTAAATTAGAAATAGAAACAAACTTTTGTTATTATAAATTTAAATGGCTCTAAATAGTAACAAAAGTAAATATTTTTAAAATATTCGAACAGCAATGTCCATTTAAATATATAATAACAAAGATTATTTTCTGTTTATTTATTCAACCTCGGTTTCTGGGTTTACTTTGTTTCTGTTCCACTTATTATGAAAAAATAGTCATAAAACTATAAATATCTATATGAGTGTGTGTGTACATATGTAAAAGTGTGAAAAAGTAACAAAAATTAAATACATTTTATTTCGAATTTAATAATAAAATAGATATATTTTTTTCTTCTTAAAAAATATTAGCACTGTTAGTTCAGGACGTTTGCAAAAGTAACATAGTGACTTACATACAAAATTGTTATGAAAAAAATATATTTTTATTTTTTAATTTATTTAATGAGAAAGGTATGTAAATTAAAAAAAATTTTACAGCAATATTTTATGATATGTGGATTATTCGTATTAAGAGAATGCAATTTGCATTTTGTCCATTTCAACAGCATTTTTCGGGTTCATTAACTTTTTACGTTCTAATTCATACAGTTATGCAGAAATATTCTTTTTTTTTCTCTTATATTATCACTGTCTATAAATCTGTGCATACATTTAAGTAATTGTGCGTGTTAAATTACTGAACACAGAACAAAAGAGGAAAAGATGTTATTTATAATATTTATCTGTATTTCTCTGTTTATTATGCACATACCGACAGTTACGTGTACCTAAATATATATTTTTTTCAAATAGTTGAAAAAATTATAATATAATTGTAGCTCCAACGTCTTAATTTTTTATGATCATTTATTTTGATTTTATATCAATCGAGAGCTAATACTTTTTATTTATGGAATACATCTTTGTTTGCTAAGAGCGTGGTTAAAGTTTGTCTAAAAGCACGTACTTTATTGAGATCGGGATTAGGAAGATCTTAAAATTTCGCTTTCGGGATGGAGCTGATTTAATTTTCCTAACATTTTGTAAAAATTAATATTATATTTGTACTTAATTTATTATTGGAAAATTTAATATAAATTTAAACTAAAAAAATTATAATATACCTGATAAATTCATTTTTTATTCCTATACTTAAGAAAAAATTTAATTAATTTCGTTAGGTCAAAGCTCCATATATTAAGCAATTATTGGAGATGATTCTAAATTTATTATAAATGATTTTTCAATGTCTCTTTTTGTTTTAGGTATTAAAATGAAATATAAACCACCTTGCGTGTGTATAGCATTTAAGTTTATGTTCAATTACTGTACTCCGCGAATACATCCTTACAGGAAAATATTAGTTTTAAAATATTCATTAAAATATTTATTTTAAATGAAACTGTATTTAATAATATTGAAACTAACCTTATCCAACAAGAATTTATCGTCTGCTACAGTCGTTAAAAATGCTGAATTTACTTCTTTTGCGAAAACTGATAATTTCTTGCTTCTGTGCTGTCTTTTTTTTTAGAAAACATTGAAATTCTAGGTGTTTTCTTATATTTGTGTTCTCTTTTAGTAAAACTATTGGCCTCAATTTTCTATAGTGACGATGCTTTGTAAATTTTGGATAGTTTCAGAATACGCCAGTGTCACATTCTAATAAGTCTTTTTTATTTTAATGTCGGTGCACCAATGCTTAAAATTTTCATACTATCGTAGTTAAAATAATCTCTTCGATTTTTCCAGAATTATGTTTTTCCTAGCATCTTCAACTAATTTATCAATAATGTTTTGACTTGCTTCTTCACTTTCACCTTTGCTGTCACTATCTCATCTCCCATTTTTTAATAAATTATTATTCTTATACTTGATTTTATTGACCTTTTCAGAACCAATGCACATTACAATGATGAAATAAAAATTCAATTCTGAAAGGATGAACAAAATCGTTGAAGCAGTTGATGATTATGAATGTGTTCGAGCATCGACATATATTGTCACTTTATTTGGTTTTGTAGTGACCTAACAAATGATGTCACTCGCATTATACGCTCGTCCTAAGCGGCATTATTAAACCTATAAATTTCAAATTTTATACTTCCTTAGAGAGTATAGTGCTGTTCATACTTTCTTCAGAAGTATTAAGTTTACTATGCAATGAAGTGAGGTGTTTGAAAAAATTTGAATATCTTTGAGATATGAGCATGAATATATGCGGTATGTCTATACACGTTTAGCTTGCTCTATAAATATTCGACCAAATACGGCCTATTGCGACTTAAAAATACGTTTTTTTTCTTAGGTTCATACAGAATAATTCATTAATAATTGATTAATATTTTGATAAAAATATTTATCTGAAGATATTAAAAAAGTTTCTCTATTAAAAAGTAGAGCACTATAGCATCTTTACTCAATATCTAGCATCTTTATTTTACAAGATTAAAATCACTTTCTCGTACTATTATCGAAAATAATTATTTATAAGCATTCTCTTTTTC
This sequence comes from Anastatus disparis, assembly GCA_017163975.1. Classification (NCBI taxonomy): domain Eukaryota; kingdom Metazoa; phylum Arthropoda; class Insecta; order Hymenoptera; family Eupelmidae; genus Anastatus; species Anastatus disparis. The sequence goes on along the minus strand of JAFFSR010000006.1, from coordinate 126,301 downwards.
TGAGCGTGGATCTTTTCCCTACATTCGTATATTAGATAGTAAAAAATCAAAAACTTGTAATGTCTCAATCAATTATTTTTGTTTGCAAAGTTTCGAAGGCAATAGTTCTTTTTATAATCCTATATTTTAATATAATCATATAAAAAATAAGAAATAACTTAAAAATAATTTCTATTCCGAGTAACCGTGTATTTTAACAAATTATAGACTCATTAATTGTTCAGATTGATTTATTAAATAATGAAAAATCGTAATGTTTCAAAAGAATTTCTCTTATAGAAAACAGTCAGTTTGCCACTGCTAGTTGACTCGTATTTTTTTAAATTAATACCTTTTGAGATATTTAAAACTTGCTAAAAACCTTTTACCAGCTATAATGAATTCTTGATAAAAAAAATTACATTATCAAAATTTAATAAATAATTTTTAGAGAGGAATAAAATTTTGTTCTTGTATCATTTCTAAAAAGTAATTTGAAATTTTACTTTAAACATTCCTTTTTTTAAAACTTGACTCATATTCTTTAATGCTTATCGTTCACAGGAAAACTTAATTAGACTTATTTAACTACATTAACAGATAAAAATAAACAAAACAAAATTTTCATGTTAACCAACTATTTCAAGCTAATCAACTAAAAATTGTACTAGAAGCTTAGAGCACTCTTAAATTTTTTAATCAACTTGAAGTGTATACTAGTGCGTGCATGTGTATGTTTGTACACGTATATATTTTTTGGTCCAGACAAATCTTTACATATTTTTCCAATTTGATTTTCGCTTAAACAGCATTACAAAAAATATAAAGATTTTAAATAAATTGACGAGGTCCTTATAAATGAGTTTTAAGAAAGATGATAATCCTGGCAAGAGAAAAAAGTGACAAATAAATGCTAAACTTTATCAAGAATTATTTGAAATTTGAAGAATATAGTGAGTTCGAAATTAAAGATTGGATTTTACAATAATAATAACTTCTCCCTATTAACACTGGACGTTTTAATTTCAAAACACAACAAATTCTGTCTTTTCTTTTATTACCGAATCCACTTGGACACATTAACACTGCAAAACTAAGGCCAAGAGAAAGATTAACTGTAAGGCAATGGTTACAGAAGTTGCAACTTCGTTCACTGAAATTCTACTGTAAGTTTTTAACAATAAGAATTGTTGATAAATAGTATATTACTCTACTAGAGAGCAAAATCGAAAGGTCATTTTTTCACGAGTCGTTAATGAGCGGAGGACTTATTTTGTCACGAGTAGGGTATAGCATTTTTCGTAATAAGGTGAACAAAATTCGATTTTCGATACCTGTTTTGCCTGAACAAAATAACACATTTCCTCATGAATGAGCAAAATAAGTATATTATTAACTAATGAGGGAATATGATATTTTGCTCATCCAAAACAAATGTCAAAAATCGAATTTTGCTCAAAAAATATTTCTCCCTCAAGTTCTGGCCAATAATGCGCTATATAAAAATGAATGCTGTACAAAATGCGTTGCATACTGGTCAGGCCTTCTTGACCTTTGTGAATATTCATTTATGTTGACACTGTATTAGCGGTTAAGAAGGGGCCGAACTATCTGTCTTTGTCTAATAGCGTTTTTCATCATTTATGTAAACACTATCCGGTATAACAAGAAAAAAATAGCAGCCCCCGCTAGATATTAGTATAATTAGTAAATTTTGTAATAACAACCAAATTTTTCACCGCATAGTTTTTGACTCATTAGAGACCTACTAGCAATCTAGAATATAACCTATCTTTTTTTGGTAGGTCTCTAATTATTCAAAAACTACGCAGTGAAAAAATTTCGTTGTTATTACAAAATTTACTTATTATACTAATATTTAGCGGGGGCTGCTATTTTTTTCTTGTTACACCGGATAGTGTTTACATAAATGATGAAAAACGCTATTAGACAAAGACAGATAGTTCGGCCCCTTCTTAATGACGCAGCCTTATATTCTTATATTTAATAACATTTAAATTTACTTTTGTGTTCTATTTTTACTATTCATCACTGAACTCCATCAGGTGGCCAGAGATTAGTTTGCTTTATAGTAATCTTTAAAAATTGATTGTTAACCTTTCCAACCCATCACAGATAGAATAAACTGTCAACAATGAAACACACATTAATTTTTTATCAACAGATTATTACAAATTATCTAGTAGAATGTATTTATTACAAGTATTTTCAAATTTTTTCAATATGTTTGCTAAACCTAATTGTTGTACTTTTGTAATTCTATAAGGTGAAAAAGTAGTCATATGCTATATTCTCTTGTTGTTCAATTTTATACAAAGTTACCAGAAATTTTACTAGAATTATATTTGAAATAAAATATCACTTTGTTGAAAGTTTAAAAATTTTTTTAAACAAGAAACTATAGGTGTCAATAGAACCACCTTCTGCAAGAAATCTTACAGCAACCTTTCATGTTGTGTGGGTTAATACAAATTTCATAGAATTTTGAATTTTAAAGCATTATTTATTTCCAGATTGATCTTTCGAATAAAGGAGAGCACAATCCATAAAATTCTATACAAAAAAAAAAATATAGTTTTGAGAACAATACTACCGGTTTCTAGTAAAATGAAATTCATGTCGAATACATGTGTCGATAATTCAATATTTCATCGTCAAAAAATGTTATTCACATTATATTTATACAACATACCCACAATACCACGAAATGTGGTTGATGATATTATTAAAGCAACGGATAATTTCATCGGCAGGGTATTTGTTCCTTTCTTAGAAAATCAAATTAATACTGTTTTTCATAATGATAATAAACACGAGAAGGAGTTAAAAGATAAGCTGAAGCCAATATTTGAAGAAAATATAAGTCCTTTTCGAAATTTTCTAACGGAACACCAAAGATTTAGTATATATGAGAAGGATAGTGTTTTCAAATTTCCTACCAAATTCAAAGTGGGAGAAAAAAGTGTTTCTTCAGACCGTTGTTAATAATCAAATCAGTAAATGCTGTCAGTTTATCAATTGCACATAATTTAAAAATTTTTTTAGAATTGCCGGGGGTGTTCGCTACAATTGATTTATATGTAAAAAAATTGAAATCAGAGAAAAAAGTTTACTCAAATATTATTCAAGGCAATATGTGGAAAACTAAATACATTCGTTTTGATAATACAATAGTTCTGCCATTAGTATTGTACTTTGATGACTTCAAACATTTAAATTGTTTAGGGTCGCATAGTGTTAAACAAAAACTTGGTGGAGTGTATGTCACATTACCATTTCTTCCTCCGCACTAACTGGCTAAATTAGAAAATGTTTTTGTCAGTACCATTTTCTATTCAAAAGATAGGGCATTTTATGGAAATCAAATATTCATGCAAGATATCAATGAACTAAATAATCTGTCCAGAAATGGTATAGAAGTACTTATAGATAGATCTATCCAGAAAATATATTTTGAATGCGTTCATATTTTTGGCGATAATTTAGGTATAAATAGTATCTGTGGATTCCTTGAAAATTTCAGTACAAAATCTGACTATTGGTGCAGATTATGCAGAGCCACTGGTGCAGAATGCCAATCTCTTACTATTGAAATTCCACATTTATTATGTAATGAAAATAATAACGAATCTGATGTGATTTTGGAAACAGGTGGCATAATAGAGCCACGTATTTTTAATAAAATTGAAAAATATCATGTAGCCAAGAATCAAATGCTTGATTTGATGCATGACTTTGCGACGATTCAAAAATCGCGCTTGACTTAGTACTTGCACTCAGCCGCTACGAGGCACTACTCCCGCAACGGGAATAGCGAGCTCCGTAGCATATATAAGCGAGCCGCCGAGCAAGCATCAGAGACTCTCTCCCCTTTCTCTGTGTAAGGGTGGGATTGCCCGACATAGCCTCCTATCTTTCCGTCAGTGTAAGGGTGGGATTGCCCGACACTGACTCCTAGTTACTACCCCCACCATCGCTGGTCGAGGTAGACTCCTCCGTTGGTCTTCGACCGAAAATCTCCCCCCTCTTCTCTACTCATGGTTTAAAGGATTACCTTCCTAGTTTTTCCTGTATTACCTTACCTGGCTTCGATACCGACCGCGCCGAACTCTGCCGATAAAGTAGGTCGCGAATTTACCCACCGGACTTATATTATTTATTAAGCGTTGTATTTTTTTCTTTTGTTTCATTTGTTACAGCCAAAAAGTACGAACTAAAGCCACCTAGCGGCCAAGAAGATAACTAAAAATTCTTTTCTTTCCAACGTACGAACATTATTTAAATAACTGCATAGAATCTTATTTTTGTTACTCATTATTATTATTTAATCAGCGTTGTAATTACTTATGTTATTATTACTTTTTTTTATTAATAAATGCTAAATAAGAAATAATTTAAGTTCAAACCAAATTGTTGTATTTAAACTTAATCACCAGTCCGCAGTACCCATCCTGTTTCCTCTCATAACATTGTCACTTAGTACGTAAGAATAGGTTAACTTTGCATAGCTTGTTTATAATTAACTCTTTTAATTAAAACCGTTTCTTTTTAATTATTCATATTTCATTCTTTTCAAATATTAAATTACTTTCAATTAATTTCTTTACTAGCAAAAAATACCTCGCTCCTAACGTCACTCGGTTGAATTTTCATATATTATATTATTATGTATAAATTAGCCAATTTTAAAATAAAAAAGAATTGCCACAACTTATGAATTTTGATATTGTAGTTTTGTACTAAATTAAATTTTTATATTTTTATAAAAAAGATTAATTAAAGTTACAATGTGCATAAAAATTGTTTAAATAGAAATTATATCATGATGAATTAATATTTTGTTCTACTAAATTGCATACAAATCAATGAAAAAATATAATAAGAATTCATACTTTTTAATCACGTGTTTTAATCACGAACCATGAAATTATCGTAAACAGTATTTGACGTTTACTAGAACTAACAACTGCACGGAGAAAGGAAAGTATTGTTAAAATAGGTTCTAAATCAAGTATATCTAATTGATGTACTAAGGTACTTAAAAAAAGAGTGGCGATATAATTTCAATTAGTACTATAGCTTGAATTTTAGGGACCAATGTTGGTACTATTATACACTGAAAAAAATAGAATCTAGAACCAATGAGAATCCGCCTGGTGGTAGAAGATTTTCGTTTTGTTTTAAGCCATAGTAGAATTCCGCTTGACTCTAGAGGAAAATCTGCTTCAATGATATCGACTTCCTTCTAATAGATATTCTGCTACCACCTAGCAGAAATATTTTTGAAGCAACTAAACTTTAATATGATGAATATTCATCTTGATTATAGTTATTAGGTACAACTAGATTTCTATTTGATTCAAGAACTAAGAATCAAATAGATTTTTCCTCTTACTCCTAGATTCTATTTTTTTCAGTGTATTATGAAGTAAGAGCATAAATTTGCGATGCTTAGTGTCTTTTTTTGGTACTAACACTGATATTTCACCTATTTGATTTAAGGACAATATTTCGCAGAAAATGTAATCATTAATCTCTTTTCGGGCGGCATTTCCTGTTACTAAAATTAAAAATTATTAAATGTAGAATTATTTACATAATATATAACACTTTAAAATTACTAATAATTAATATTTTAACTCGTGATATTTAAGGAATAAACGATACATGTTTATCTTCCATATTCCGTTTTAAAATAGTTACTTTTGAGTTTTAAATTAATTATTAGTAATTTAAAATTGATATATATATATATATATATATATATATATATATATATATTATATGATTTACACTATATTTATCAACTGTTGAAAGTTGTTAAACAATTTAAGAGCATGACGAAACTGTCCGCCTTCTAATAATATTTCCAATCCTAACTTATGAATAAACGATGCGTTTAATCGAGTTTTTTTACTACAAAGAAAAAATTTGTAAGATTAAACTCTAGTGCGGATAACCCAAGAAATCCACCAAAATATTATACATACAAAGTTATAATAAAAACTTTCAATGTATCATATTTTAAGGTTAGGTTTGTCGAGTTTAATATCTAATTTCTAATCAAAGCTCATAATAAAATAACAAGTCCAAATGATTTTTTATTTTAACAAAAATTATTGTACTAATATAGCTTTAGTGCGGACAAGTCATTATATTTGTTTAATTTATGAATTTAAAAAGTATTGATGGAATAAAAAAAGCAAAACTCAATTGCTGCAGCTCCGACATGCCGTTAATGGGTTTTACGTTAATAGATATTAATTATATTAAAGTTTTTCGCTCCTAACGTTGCTCGGTTGAATTTTCTTTTATTATATTATCATGTATAAATGACTAATTTTAAGTAAATAAGAATTAATTAATGAAAGTTTATTTTGAGTACTAAATAAAATTGAAAATAATTTGATAAAACATAATATAAAAATATATGTACACATGTGCTTAAAGTAAAAAAGCTTATAATTTATTTCATCAAGTGACTATTTCTCACTCTACTTCCATAAGAAAAACAAAGATAGTACGATATTTGATATAAATAAACTGAGAACTGAGAACTTAGTAACAACTATAATTTCCAGACCTTAATATATTACCATGAATTTTAATTATGAAATTAATTTTTACGTAAAACATGCTTAAAAAAAATTTTGTGTTTATTTCTAATAAACATATCTTCACAAATGTATTTTATATTTATGAAATGCGAAATTTAAATAAAAAACCATAAGATTGAAATACAAATTTTTGGTTAATTTTAAATTTGAATATTTCAAAATAATAAAATAACTATTTGCAATTACTTAACAATTCTTTTTGCATCTAATATAAAATTTTAATAAGATACAAATATTACTACAAAGTGTTTGTATCACAAGTAAGGTTTGCATATCATAAATATTATAATTTTTAGAATTCTTGATATTAATAAATAATTAATTTGAAAAATTAAATATTTTTTCATCGATGACAAGTAACTTTTCAAATATAGTTAAAATTATACTGTAAATGTCAATCAAATAAAATTTTGATCAAAATAAATTTCAACGCTATAATTATAAAAATAAACATTCTTATTTAACTACAATCTACTGTCATAATTATTTTTTTATATATATATATATATATATATATATATATATATATATATATTAAAAAATAATAATTTTATTTGATAAACAGCTATATAAATATTATAAATTTATAATTGTATGACTAAATTTATCAAATAAAGATTTTATTCAGTTATCATTCAGAGAATAAAGTATTTAAATTAGTTTTCTTGAAAATCTATTATTTAAAAATTTACTTGTTAACAATTTTTTATAAATAACATATATTTAACCTTAATTACATTTTTATTTGTACATGTGTTAGTATTCAAATAAATTGTCATTTATATGAAAATTGTTAACAATTAAGAATATTAAAATTCATTTCATTAAAGCAATAATATTTTTAATAAGAGAAATATATTAATTTTTAAAATCCATCAAATTACCTCATTTGAAAAATTATCATTACATAATATGAAAATATTTTTTTTAATATCGTTTAAACATAAATTTTATGAAATACAATTTTAAAAAATTAATTTGATATTAAATTTTTTTTGATAGTCAATAATAAAGATTGGAAAATGTATGAAATATGAATAAATTTTTCTGATTATGTCTATGATTATGAATTTATATTTATGAACTGTCCAGATAGAAGTAAAGTTTTCCCTAAAAAAATAAACATTAAAAAAAAAAATTTACTTATTATTTGCGAAACACTATAAATAAATGAAGAAAATAAATAATAATCTTATTATAAATGAAGAAAAAAATAATATTCTGTAATATCACTATAAAATTTGTATTAAATATGATCATTGAGAGTACAATTATTTCATTATGTTGAGTTTTTTGTCAAAGTTTTATTATATTTCACTATAAGATGATATAAAAATTAACTGTCATATTCAACTGTCTTTCCATTCTATTGCTAAATTTCCATAAAAGGAATGTATTAGCTTGTAGTATGTACCATGATGATTATTTATTTAAATTTTCAAATTATTCTAATCATTAGTTTTCAAGATATTTAGATTTCTGATTTCAAATAGAAAAATATTAGTAAATAATATTGGAACCCATACTCCTCAATAACTAATGGATAAATTTATTTAAAAATTCAACTAAATAATCTTTGTGATACATATTATATGTTAATGCATCTCTTTATTCAAAATTTTGAAATACAATGGAACTATAGTCAATATTTATCGGCGCAAGTGTACTATCCATTTTATCTCCTTAAATAATATATACTCATCATGGGGCGCGGTAGCGCCCCGAAAGGCAAGTTTGCGGCGAAGCCGCATCGTGCGCGACGAGACCTATTTACTTTAAGTTTCAAATTTTAAAAATTGGAACTCGCAAAATATATATTAAATATATGTATTTACTTGTTAATTACTTGTAAATATATATATATATATATATAATATAATGCTAATAAACATTTCATACCAAAAACAGCTAAAAATGACGTATTTATTATTTTTTGTATAATATTGTAACCTCACGTATTAACGCGATAAAACACTAAATATTAAGTATCTAGATGCATATTAATTTGAGAGAGAATAAGAACAAAAAAAAGAATAAAATAATATGAATTTTAAATGATAATGATTCTCTCTCAAGTTTCAATGCTTATATTAAAAGCGAAAGGAATAAGATGATGATATGTCTCTTTCTATCTTGCGCGTCGGCGCGGTGTAACAATTAAACGTTATAATGACGCGCAGGATAGAAATTAATGTAAGAACATATGTACGCGCTTGTATGTGTGCTGATTCACGCGTATAGAGTTTCGCACGTTAGCACACATATAAGCGCACCGGTATTATAATACAGATAAGTAATGAAGATCTCTCCCCTCTTTAGGCAGTATATAGGATTCGAGGAGGAGAGACTCCAAGTGCGAGATGTTAGATGGAAACGATGGTCTCGCGCAGAGCGAGATCTAAAATTAGCGCGAATTTCCCCCAACAATGCCAATCAAGCAAAGAGGAGGAAGATAGCGGCGACGGCGGCTCAAGCGGAAGCAATGTAGTCATCGTCGAAAATCTTGTACGGCACTCTTTGGCCAGCCTGCTTCAAGTAAAGTTGATTTCAAACATAATTCCTTTTGTTCGCCTCTATTATTTCTGATTATTCTGCAGGTCCGCGAGAAGCTGGATAACCACCAGCTCCGTACCGGTAGCAGTGATAACAGAATAATTTTCTAGTTATAATTAAAGTTTATACAGTAAAGTAATTTAATTATGTTTTATTGCAAATTCTCTTGTGTGTGTGTTTAGTGATTAAATTCTGATTATTTTTTTTTTTTTTGAGATTGATGGTGTATAGATTTTAACTGACTAAATTCATCAAACGCTCAGTTAATTAAAGTTAAGGAAAAAGCTCCATATAAGACTATAAGTCTTGGAGTTCTGGCTTATAAGAGGCCCTTTATATAATTGACAAATAATAAAAAAGCAAAGAGACCCCGGACTAGATGTAGCATGACGCTACACTAAAAACGGGTCCAGCTTACAAGTACCTTTTACCTTTTCCCTTTACCTTTTATATGCGCACTTTGTGTGACCTTTTCAGGGTTAGGAAAACGAGTAGTAGGTTACAATATATATACTAGACCTGCGATTTCTTGTTTTGAATAATTTTCTCGTTTAGCCAAACGTATGAGACGGAAGTTGCGCGCGCAGTCGCCTGAGCAGGCGTACGTATATAGAAAAAAGAGAGAGAGAAAGAGAAGATAACATGTGGCATATGCATAGAGTGAATGAGAGAGAACGAGTAACAGCAAACAGCAGTATATATATATATATATCTTCCTATATTATATAGACGTAAGCCTCAAAAAATAGCATTCTTGCGTCCTCCCCACTCCTCCCCCCTCCTCCCCCAGCCTCCTTCCTCCTCGACCCGCCTCTGACATCGCCTCAACGTTTGTCGCCTCATATTACCTCATAGGTCTCCTTAAAGGCTCTTCAGAGACGCCTCAGGTAAGCCTTAGGAATTCCTCGAAACGCCTCAAGTTTGTGAGAGCGATATTTATTAAGATTTTCAAAAATAACGTAGAAATAGTTACCGACGCCTCAGTGCTTCCTCATCCCCTCCTCTTACAACGCCTCAGGATACGCCTCAGAGATGAGGCATTTTTTGTATGCCTCTTGTCCCGCCTTATACATCGCCTTAGAGACGCCTCAATGTTTCCTCATCCCCTCCTCTTACAACGCCTCAGGGTACGCCTCAGAGATGAGGCATTTATACGTATGTATGCACAAGAATAAGTACATCACAAATTGGGGGGCTGGCGAGCAGGGCGAGCAGGGGGGTACCCCCCTAGTATATATATATATATATATATATATATATATATATCGTCTTAATGTGACGAACATAGAAAAAAGAAAGTCCATTCATATACATTAGAATGAGTACAAAAGAGACAGCAAGAATAACAGCAGTATATATGATGTACATACACGTACACATATATTAAATCTGATTGCTTTGATGCTATCGTATATTTGATGATTAATCAGCTGTTGCGTCGCTCCACATTTGCTTCAATTTTTGAAAAACAGTACATTTCTTAGTGTGATTATAATTATTTATTTACTTAGTCTTTACAAAAATAATAATTAATAAGTGAATATATTGTGACAACCTTGAGGATCAGGAGGTTGCACTAAATTTATAAAAATATATAAGCTGTAATTAATTAAGTAACGAGAAAAAAGAGAAACTTTATTTAAGAAATGTGTACAGTAATCGTACGCTCGCTCAAAATGGACGCCAGCCGCGTATAGCGTACGCGACGCCGCTTGCACTGATTAAATAACTATTAGCACGACGAAAAGCAGATATTAACAAAAATGTAAGCTAAAAGGGACACGAGCAATAAACACACAAAAAGAGAGAATTAGAAAAGCAAGAAGGGAACATATGCAATAGAACGCGAATGCGATCGCCCGGCACACACGTCACAAAAGACAGAAAGAAATTATATTATTTCTATTTAGCAATTGTGCACTTGCAACAATTTTAAGCACAATAAAATAACTTAGAGAATATTGAATTTATCTATTCTCGCTCACACTAACTACGATAATTGTAACACACAACCAGAAAAGTATTACACAATATCGCAAGTCGAAACGCTCTTTATCGGACGCCGGCGACAGAAGGAATAATGCAATGGCATTCCTTCTTGCCTCTGCTCGGCTTCGTTTCTCTTGCTGTACGCTGCGCGCGCCGCAAGAGAGAGACAAACGATCCTAAACGGACCCAAGCTCAGCTACTCGAGTCAAGCTGCTCGCTAGCTATATCAGTGCACATTATACGTGCCTTAGAGATTTGCACGTGTGTGCCAACGATTTTGGGTTTCGCTTTTAACTATTTGACTCGCGTGGTCTGCTTTCCGTCTTGCCCGTAGTTAGATGCTCTCTTCTGTCGGCTATATGCGCCACATATATACATATAAGTAATATGGCCAATCTGCCATGTTACAATATATTTAAATAAACTAAATTGATTGTGATTTGTAAAGAGACAGTTTTTTAGCTTATATATGTAAAAAATGTATTTTATAAATTTATTATTAATAAGCAGACAATTTTTTAGGTTAGATTTGTGAAAATGTTATTAGATAAATATATGACAATTTTTCATTAACTCTGTCTCAAGGTTTAGCAATTGTATACTAAAATGGTGTACATAAATATTGTACATTAATTTAGATTAAAAATAATATTTTGATTGTATATGATAATATGTGAAAAACATGTATATACATGTTTGGTATTGCACATTTTGTAACATTATTAATAATTTTTTATAAAATCTACTAACATAATTACTAATACAAATCATTAAATTTAATTTTTAAATTTAATACATTAAATCTATTAAATTATAGTTTTGAGAAATTAGATTTTGTTTTAACTTTGAATGTATTAAATAATAAGTAAAAAAATACTACATTGAGCACTTTGTTAAAAAAAAAATACCAAAAAAATATTACATAATACACTTGGTAAAACTGAAATCTTGAAGTAAGTAGAAAATCCCAGTAACGCGAAAGGAATAATAAGTAACATTTTATTTTTTCAATTGAAAATTGAAAATTTGGCAAGCATTTTGTTAATTGAAATTGTTATGTGAGTGTTCAAATAGAAATATACACTATGATATTAAAAATGTGTATTAAGGTATCCGAACTAATAAGTGAGTTTAAGCTCGAAGGAATATCTAAAAATTTGAATGTGATAGTAATCTTTTCTTCTTATAATAATAAATAATGAAACTTTTTTATCTTAAATAACCACCACAATTAAGTGTTTGAATAAAAGAAAAGATTTTGATCAGTAGATGAGATTTTTTAAAATTATTCATGGACCAAAGTCTTGTATTTAAGATAAATTTAAGGTAAAAAGAAATTTTATTGATTGATATAAAAAAATGTATCGTTACATTTAAATTTAATTTTTTTTCCAGGCCTACCTTAAGAGCTTAATCGATATATATCTTTGACATTTTAGTGTATGCTTATTAAATCTGAATATGCACAAAATATAATATTACATAACTACATTCTACTTTACTCAAGTGGATTGTAATAAACTTTTAACATATTAAATAATAAGTAAGAAAATACTTCATAGAATATTGACAATAATAAAGTACTGGGACATACTGCATAATACACTGACAAAAATAAAATCTTAAAGTAGAATTCGAATAAGTGAAGTAAGTAGAACCCAACAGGTCCATGTGGCCCAAGTACTGAAATTCACATAGATAGATAGATGGATATGTATTTATTTGTAAAAGTTTACAAAAAGTGTGTAACAAAAAATATAATATATAATATACATAATAAAATACAGAAATGAGATAATACTGTAAACGTTACATGTAATTATTGCACTCATGATAGATCATACAAGGCAATTACAAAATCAAGCTTTTAGAGTTAATAAAGGTCATGATGATCTTACAGAACTTTGGAATATTGTATTTATTCAATATGAAAAGTAGAAGAATTTTAGACTTTGTAAAATTTATGAAATCTCCCTTAAAAAAACCTTTAACAAGGTAAAAGTGCGGCAAATTTGCTTTTTTCTCTTAAATAATAAGAATTTTAATTCTATCTTCATAAACAATTCTTTCAATTACAAATAATTTTAATTACATTCTCCAAATATACTTTTTAATTTTATTAAAGAACTTTATTAACATTAAAACAATGTTCATATATACAATATTAATAACAAAAATACGCCATAGAAAGTTCTGAAATCAATATGAGTAAGTCAAGTTTTTATTGTCATGTATATATATATATATATAATACAACAATTTCATAAAAATTTATTTATTTATCAGAAACATTTACCATTTACCAAAATATACTTTACGAAGTTTATCTTAAACCTTAAATGGTAGCTTCATTTTTGGAAACCTTAAATGATAACGATGGGTTACTCCTTTCTAAAGCTTTAAAAAGTATATTATATATTATTAGAAATTGATAATAGCTTTATTTTTATGTTAAGATTTCATGTGGATTAATAAATTAATAAAGTTAATTAAAAAATTTTATAAAAAATGCAGTCATAATAGAAATAAAGATGACGAAATTACTTGTTATTTAAACATCTAATGCAAAACTAAAAATTAAAGAGAGTGATGTTATAGTTATAAACATACTTGCCAGGCCCATACTCCCATACTTAAAGATGTTTTCAGTGTTTTGACACTAAAATGTTTAATAACCATTATTTATAAAAGGTTAAAGTTTTTATACAAAGTAATTTGAACTGAAAAGGAAACAAGGAGTGAACAGCCTTTCTCTTTCTCACTAACTGTGTGCCCATATGCGTGCTCACTCGCACTTTGTAATATGCTGTTTATGAATATAGTATAATTCAACATTAACCATATTCTCTCGATAATATCGCGATAATTTGTTAAGAGTAATGAAGGTTTATCGCGATATCTAAAAGCATATGATCGCGACTGCCCATAAAATACGAGATGATATACTAAAAATATGCTCAACTTTCTACCAGGGTATATATTATCTTATGGTAAAATATTTTATCACCTTGTATGAAAATTATTTTTTAAAAGTAGAATAATACTGTGGAAAAACAAATGAATATAAGAAAATATTGAAAACTGTAAATAACAATACAAAAGCGTCAGGCTGGAGATAATTGATGATTGTTTATTATCATTCATAAATTTTTTAAATGTAGATACTGCAAATATCCGTAAATAACTGTAAATAAATTGTAGAATACAATTATTAGAAATGACTCGAAATAATTTTCATTCTAGTTCTTTTTACAACAAACATTTTTTAATGATTAAATATATAAATATATATATATATATATATATATATCCAGTAACCGCTCAAAAGTCCGTAAAAAATTTTTTTTTTAACTCAACTTCAAACTGCGATATTTCGGAAACGGCTCAATGAATTTAAAAAATCTGGACGGCGTTTGAAAGATCAGACAAAATACTATTTTTTTGTGTCCTGCCAAATATTTTTATTTCTTTTTTTAACTCTATTTCTAATGATAGAAAAATATTTTATTTTTACGAATTTTTAAATTTCAATCAATCAAATGTAACTTTTTAAGAAATTGATAAATTTGAAATATTCAAACGCGACTGAAAAGTAGAGTGAATTTCCTAAATCCTTATATTGAATGGTTTTTTTGTATCTATTTCCTGCGTGTAGCTAAAAATGCGCAAAAATGGAGAGTACAAGAAAATCAGTTTTAGACATGATAATATTTTCCAATGTCGCGAGTTAATTTTTGTTTACATTAGCAAGATACAAAAAGATAGTATTTTGTCTAATCCTTTAAACGCCGTCCGAATTTTTGAAATTTATCGAGTTATTTCCGAAATATCGCAGTTTGAAGTTGAGTTTCTAAATAAAATTTTTTTTACGAACTTTTGAACGGTATTGTATACTTTTAACAAAATTATCACAAATTTTATCACAATTATTATAAATGATAGTGTTCTTTTTTTAAATAAATTAAAGTTATTTAAAAATATGATTCTTCGTATGTATATACGAACTACAGATTTGAACACAAACTGAAGTGTAAACAAAAATAGACTCGCGATATTGGAAAATATTATCATATCTAAAACTGATTTTATTGTACATTCCATTTTTGCGCATTTTTAGCTACACGCAGAAAATAGATACAAAAAAATCATTAAACATAAAGATTTAAGAAATTTACTTTTCAGTCGCGTCCGAATTTTTTAATTTTATTAATTCCTTAAAAAGTTACATTTGATTAATTAAAATTTTAAAATTCGTAAGAATAAAAAATTTTTCAATCATTAAAAATAGAGTTAAAAAAAGATAAAAATATTTGGCAGGACATAAAAAAATAGTATTTTGTCTGATCTTTCAAACACCGTCCGGATTTTTCGAATTTATTAAGCCGTTTCCGAAATATCGCAGCTTGAAGTTGAGTTAAAACAAAAAAAACTTTTGAGTGGTACTGTATATAAATATATATATATATATGGGACATTTCGCACCAACTGGAAAAGCAGAAAAATAAAAATCTCTCGAACTCAAAGAATATATTCTTTTTGTTACCCAAAAGATGTAAAAAAATTTTTAAGGATTTAGATTAGAAGGATCAAGAGCTATAGATCTTTAAAAATTTGGAAATTTATCAAATTTTTTGGAAATTTCCCAACTTAATCATTTTTTTCCTAAGAATCCTGATGTTTTAGAGAGAGATTCATAAGAATACTCCTTGTTGTAAATAAAGAGCAGAGTTAGCATGATTCTTTACAGACCTGAATTTTAAAGTTTTCTATTGGTTATGTTAACCGATATTTATATATTAGAATTTAATAATATTTCAAACCGGTACACCTCATTCAACATGCAATTAACTTCACTAATCTAAAGACCACAATATATTAAATCGGTACTGATTGATGTAGAATTTATACAGTTATTATTTTCCGGAAATTTAAAAAAAAGGGTCACTGGATTTGTGTGTATTATAATAATAAGGTAATTCATATATATGACAGTTTAAATCTTAAATATCTACGAGATGAGCATAAGATTTATATAAACAGATTATTTCCAAACAAATCAATATTGAGCATAGAATTTAAAACGGTACAATTACAAACAGATAATTATGATTATGGCGTTTTTGCAATTGTTTTTGCTATTGCAATACTTTATAATTGAAGTCCATGTTGTTTAAGATATGATGTTTCTCAAATGCGATTACGTTTATCAAGAATTTTTAAAACGTAACAAATAAGAATGTTTCCAGTTTCGCAAAATTATAATAATGCAAATATTAATTATGATAATCCACTGGACATGATAAGGAGGAGTTTTTGTCATGAGCAACGTCTAAACCAAATACCATTAAATTTAGATTTCACCGAGCTTGAACTATTATAAAAAAACTTACAAATGCATTTATTGGCAGAACAAAAAAAGATCATGGAAATGTATCGTAAACAAAAGAGTTCGAATCATGAAACAATTCTGATGGAAATTGACAATGACATTTCAGATACAAATATTTAGAAACCAGATAATTATATGATAAAAAGTGATGATATCCACTCAAATTATAACGATAGTAAAATTAGCACAATTGAGATCAAATTAAATGAAGGAAAAAAAGAATCAAAAGAAATAGATGAAAAAGAAGCTTTCTTTGTAACAGGACTGAAGAACATGACGAAACTGCTCGCCTTCTAATAATATTTCCAATCCTAACTTATGAATAAACGATGCGTTTAATCGAGTTCTTTTGCTACAAAGTAAAAATTTGTAAGATTAAACTCTTTGAACAAAAACGATTGTATTAAGAGGAGGTGGAGTATATCTTTCCTTTTCTAATCAAAGAATTGATTTTTTTACAAAAATTCATAATTATAGCGAAAATAAGAAGAAAGCCCCATCTCGTATAATAAAAAGCTAGATTTTCTTTTATGAGGAAAAATTATTTTTATCGCTTCGTTTTTAAGAAAACCTTAAAAAACTGGTTTGTCCATCCTAACCTATATCTTTTAAGTTTTTCAAGGTTTTCTTCGAAACGAATCGATAAAAATAATTTCTTCTCGTCAAAGAAAATATTGCTTTTTATGATACAAGATGGGGCTATCTCCTTATTTTTTGCTACAATCATTAGTTTTTGCAAAAAAATCAATTCTTTGATTAGAAAAAGACAGAGATATACGACCTGCTCTTAATATAGCTTTTAGTCTAGGAGCCCAGAGGGTTTTGTATGAAGTTAGAGGTCCCACCAAGCAAGTAAGTGATTTGTATGTATTTTTAGCTGCTAAATCCGAATTTGCAACTTGTTTTTAGCGCAAGTGGTCGAATAATTTGTTATAAACAAATTGATTGTTTAAATGGCTATAGTTTATGAACTATAATAGATGCAGTGATTCTCTCTGCAAAAACTTGTTCTTTAATAAAAAAAACAAAAAAAATCGTTTTTGTTGCATGTCAATTCGATGATTAGAACCAGAGATATGGCAAATATATTGCAAAAAAACATAGAGACGTAGCGCTAGCGCGGAACGCCCTGGTAAAAAACCTTATAACTCGACTACTAATTAATATTTTTTAAAGTTCAACATGTGTTTAAAAAATGTCAGAGTCTCAGCTTTAATGATAAATTGTTATGTATTACTTTCAAGTGTTAATAAATATGCTAGACTGATTTGAAGCAGAAAAAATTTTCAATTTTTCAGAATCTTGTTTGTTTATAACGAAATGATATAGGTTAGCGAACAAAATATTTCTATATTTTTTATAAAGAATGATAGGAAATTTGATCTAGTTTAAGAATCTGTCCGGTTTTTCAAATTTAAGTAAGTAGAACCTCAGATATCGCAAATTTAAGCTGTAGCACCAACTCCTTGCAATACGACATATGTGTGCAATATGGCGATCGCTTTCCTTATTGAAAATTCTTTTATTATAGGGTAAGTAATTTCATTTTTTTGTAATACAATTAATTTTAACTCTGTATTAGGAAATTAAATAAAAATTTAATAAAAAAGGATTCAGCTAAAAATAGATGACTCTAATAAATCAGAAGGTTAAAACAAATTTTTTGAATAAAATAGATTGTTGTTCTTTTTGCAATTGCAAAAAAATAAACAAATGTAAAAATACTCCATAAGTTGAGTGAATTGTTTACTATTATAGTAGAAAAATCAATGATTATTTAAAACCCTAAATCTACTTCATTTAAATGTATTATACACTTCGAGCAGCCTCCGAATGGCGAAAAACGTTACAAGGCGAAGAGAGAGAAAGCCTCTATTTTGGTACGTGCTGTCTCTCTCTCGCCTGATTTGTTTGGCTGCGTCTGTTTCCCACTAAGAAAGTGAAAGAGAGATAGCACGTACCAAAATAGAAGCTTTTTCTCTCTTCGCCTTGTAAAGTAATTATTAGCTAACTTGGGAGGCTTCCTCCAGTAGTATATGCTCGAAGATTATACATCATTAATATTATGATAAAGTATATAAAATAGAGTCAGGTCAAAAGTGATTTTATTAGAAAAGGATGAGATTACTTACCTTATAATGAAAGAATTTTTAATAAGGAAAGCGATCGCTATATTGCACACATATCGATGTCCCGTACGAAGAAAAGCACCGTTCAGAAATCCCAATGTTAATTTGCATTTGAATTTCTGAACGGTGCTTTTCTTCGTACGGGGCGTCGATATGTCGTATTGCAAGGAGTTGGCGCTACAGCTTAAATTTACGATATCTCAGGTTCTACTTACTTGAATTTGAAAAACCGGACAGATTCTTAAATTAGATCAAATTTCCTATCATTCTATATCAAAAATATAGAAATATTTTGTTCGCTAACCTATATTATTTTGTTATAATCAAACACAATTCTGAAAAATTGAAAATTTTTTCTGCTTCAAATCATTCTAGCTTATTTATCAACATTTGAAAGTAATATATAACAATTTATCATTAAAGCTAAGACTCTGACATTTTTTAAACACATGTTGAACTTCAAAAAATATCAATTAGTAGTCGAGTTATAAGGTTTTTTACCAGGGCGTTCCACGCTAGCGCTACGTCTCTATGTTTTTTTGCAATATATTTGCCATATCTCTGGTTCTAATTATCGAATCGAAACGCAACAAAAACGATTTTTTTTGTTTTTTTCATTAAAGAACAAGTTTTTGCAGAGAAAATTACTGCATCTATTGTAGTTCATAAACTATAGTCATTTAAACAATTAATTTGTTTATAACAAATCACTTGACTACTTGCGCGAAAAGCAAGTAGCAAATTCGGATTCAGCGGCTCAAAATACATGTAAATCACCTGCTTGCTTGGTGGGACATCTAACTTCATACGAAACTCTCTGGGCGCCTAGACTATTTAGTGAGGACAAGTCATTAGATTTGTTTAATTTATGAATTCAAAAAGATGATAAAATAAAAAAAGCAAAACTCAATTGCTGCAGCTCCAACATCCCGTTAATAGGAAAATGGTAACAAAACAATCACACAAATAAAAAAAATTTCAGAAAAAAACATTATTATGAAAATGCAAGAAAAAAAAGTAATGATAAATTAGAACTAAGACGTGTTCAAGAAACTTTACGTAAGAAAAAAGCTTATATGAAAATGAAAAAAGGACAACCAAATAAATATAAACAGAAATTAGAAAATACTAAGAATACAAAATGGCAATTCAAGGAAACAATAAGTACTGATAAATTGGAACAAATACGTTCGAATAAGGCTTTACGCAAGAAAGAAGCTTATATAAAAATTAAAGAAAAACAATCGAAAAAATATGAAGAAAAATCAGAAAATACTAAGATAACAAAATTGAAATTCAAGGAAACAATGAGTACTGATAAATTGGAACAAATACGTTCGAATAAGGCTTTACGTAAGATAGAAGCTTTTATAAAAATTGAAGAAAAACAATCAGAAAGATATAGAGAAAAATTAGAAAACACTAAGATAAAAAAAATTAAAATTCAAGGAAAAATGAGTATTGATAAATTGGAATAAATACATGCAAATAAGGCTCTACGTAAGAAAGAAGCTTATATAAAAATTAAGAGGAGGTCACGTATCTCTGTCCTTTTCTAATCAAAGAAATGATTTTTTAACAAAAACTAATAACTTTATCAAAAAATGAAGAGAAAGCCGCATTTTGTATCAGAAAAAGCAATATTTTCTTTGATAAGAAAAAATTAATTTTATTGCTTCGTTCTCAAGAAAACCTTGAAAAACCAAATTGTTCACCCTAACCTCTATGATTTGAGTTTTTCAAGGTTTTCTTGAAAACGAAGCAATAAAATCAATTCTTTCTTATCAAAGAAAATATAGCTTTTTTCATTACGAGATGCGGCTTTCTCTTCATTTTTTGCTAAAGTTATTAGTTTCTGTAAAAAACTCAATTCTTTGATTAGAAAAGGACAGAGATACGTGACCTCCTCTTAAACAAAAAAAACCAAAATAATATGAAGAAAAATTAGAAAATACTAAGATAACAAAATTAAAATTCAACGAAAAACTGAATATTGATTAATTGGTACAAATACGTGCGAATGAAGCTTTACGTAAAAAAGAAGATTATATAAAAATTGAAGAAAAACAACCCAATAAATATATAGAAAAATTAAGAAAAACTAAAATAACAAAATGAAATCACAGATAAAAAAGGGTACTGATAAAATGGAACAAATACGTACAAATGAAGCCACACGTAAGAAAATAGCTTGTATGAAAATGAAAGAAAAACAACCAAATGAATATAAAAAAATTAAAAATATTAAGATATAAAAAATAAAATCAATTGAAAATAGTGATACTAATAAATTTAAAAAATTGCATGGAAAAGGAAAATTACGCAAAAAAGAGGCTTATAAAAAGTTATTAGTGAACAATATAATGAATATGAAAAAATGGTACAAATTAAAAATAAAGAATTGAAAAATGCCGATATTATTAAGAAAACATAAGTAAAAAATAATTGTTACCAATTAAAAGAATCACGCACAAGGTGTAAACAAATGGAAATTGATGACAATAAACATGTTAATAATGATACTACAATAAATAAACCAATAGATGAAAAAAAGCAAAACCATAAATATAATTCTTATCAATTGAAGATATTATTTATGAAGTGTGAACGATTAAAAATTAAAGACAATAATTATAATAAAAATTGCAATAATAATAATTATAATAACAATCATAATATTGTATTAAACAAAGTCATTGATAAAACAATAAAGGGCAAAGTAGAGAAAAAATTAAAGAAATTAAATAAAAAATCTCATATCTGAAAATAACATTGGTTCCATGACAAATACATGTGCTTATTGTGATGCGAAACATTTCGCTTTCGAATATACTAAAAGTAACGATTTCTCCAATTGTTGTCATAAAGGTGAAGTAGTATTGTTAGAAAATATTCCTTACCCAGAACAATTAAAGTTTTTAGCAACTGAATCAACGGAAGAAATTATTGATTTTCGACGAAATGCTAGGTTGTACAATAATGCTTCAGCATTCGCAAATTTAGGTGCCAATTTTGATACATAGCCGGGTAAAGGACCACAAGTTAGTAGAATATGTGGACAATTTTACCATAATGAATGTGCGTTACATCCTAATAAAGATGAAGCACGTAAATATGGACAATTATATATTTTAGATATTGAAATGGCAACGATTGAACGGAATAAGTTTAATATAAATTTAACATTATTAAAACATTTAGATATTTTGATAAGAGACATTAACCCTTATGCCAAAGCCTATAAAATGATGCATAAAGTAGAAGAAGAAGAAATACAATAATGTGCAAAAATCTATTGTCCTCCAAGAACTTTTACTATGTCTATTGTCCAAAATATTAATTTAGATAAAACAAGATATAATGTACCTACCTGTAATAAAGTTGCAACAGTATATTTTAGAGAAGACGATCTTCCTTCTATTAAACGTGATATTGTCGTTTACTCTAAGTATGATAAACCAATTAGTATACAGACAATTAGCAAACATACAGATCCTATGACATCCGCTTATTCATCCTAATGGTGGTTTTGGATGGATGCCAAATATGAAAAGTAAATTTGGAAAATCTAATATTTCAAATTTGAAATTTTATTATTATAAATTTAGTTTTGGAAATGAATTTAATCCATTTCTTAATTTGGGAAAATTATCTCAACAGTTTATTGTTGATGCGTTTGAAAAAGTTGAAACCTCCAGATCATATTTCATACGAAAATACCAAAACGTATTAAGAAGTGATTGTTACAAAGGTGTTATGGAATATTTACATAACAAAAAAAATTAGATTCTTCAAAAATTGGAAAAATGGTAATATTACCGTCAAACTTTGCAGGAAGTCCACGATTTTTAAAACAAAATTACATCAACTCAATTACACTTGTAAATTATCGTAGTAAACTTGACCTTTTTGTAACTATGACCTGTAATCCACATTGGAAAGAAATAACTAAAAACTTGGAACTTTATGAAAATGCAATAGATAGACCAAATATTATAACAAGTATTTTATCTAAAAGTAGAAGAATTTAAAAATTTAATAATAAAAAAGGGAATATTAGGAAAATGTATTGCATATAATTATGTAATTAAATTTCAAAAACGAGGATTACCGCAGATGCATATGTTAGTAACAACTTACTCTTGGATAAAAATGATAAATTTGATATTCCCGGAAAAGTTGATAAAATAATAAGTGGAGAAATCCCAAATAGATATATTTATCTAAAATTATATAGTATTGTTAAACAATTTATGATACGCGGTCCTTGTGGTATGCAAAATATAAATTGTCCGTGTATGGATAAAAATACGAAACAATGTACTAAAAATTTTCCAAGAAAATTTAATAATACAACAACATTTGAATACAATGGATATCCACTATACAAACGTAAAAATGATGGCATCGAAATAATTCTCAAAAATAAATTTACAGATAGAATTGAAGATAATAGATTTGTTGTTCCTTATAATTCTTACTTATTATTGAAATTTAATGCACACATAAACGTAAAAGTTTGTTCCACTGTACACTGCAATAAATATTTATTCAAACACTGTTATAAAGGTCATGATTGCGCATAATTTAAAATACATCAAGTAAGTGTGGATTTTTAATCAGAAAATAAAGACACTTTTTATTTGATGTAGGGCCTGAAAAATATAAGGCCCAGAAAAATAGAGCTAAATGAAATATAGTACCCAAAAAAATTATGAAACCCAAGAAAATATCAATTTTGAAAAAACATTGGACCCAAAAAATATGGAGCTTAAGAAAATATAAAGTAAAAAAAAAATATAAGGCCCAAGAAAATATAGAGCCCAAAAAATATAGAGACCAAAAAAATATTGGGCCAAGAAAAATATTGGGCCCAAAAAAATATAAGGCATAGCAGAATATAGAGCTAAATAAAATATAGGACCCGAAAAAATCATAGAACCCAAGAAAATATAAATTGAAAGAAAATATTTGGCCCAAAAAAATATAGGGCGCAAGAAAATATAAGGCCCATAAATATATAAAGCCCAAAAAAAATATAGAGACCAAAAAAATATTGGACCCAAAAAAATATAGGACGCAAGAAAATATAAGACCCAAAAAAATATAAGACCCAAAAGAATATGACCCAAAAAGATGCTTATGACTAATGAGGACTAATTATATAGGGCCCAATAAAAATTTGCTACTCTTATTACCATAAGATTAGACACATTTAACAAATACGGAGAACCGGAGAACCGGAGAAACAAAAAAAAAGTGGTTTCACTTTAATATAATATAGGATTTTTCTTGTTATAAATTTTTTTATCAATCTCTTAATTTAATAAGGTTAGTTTAGTTTAGTGTGTAAGTTTGAACTTTGGCCTCCGAGAATCAACGATCTACAGAGCCCTCTAAAAGTCTGACACCTACGACATCGAGATCTATATGAGGCAAAAGGCTAAACGTTACAACTTTTTTGAAGGTCTAGTTTGCGACACCATACTAAAAATATTAACCAAACTCATTTTTGTAGAAAAACAATTTTCTTTCGAAGACGTTAACAAACGCATAACATTTTTTGATTATGAAGACTTAGAAGATGCAGATAAGCCTAGGCCATTATTAACAGAACCAGCAACATCAACAGAATCTCAAATATTAGGTACTAAAACTAAAATCAAATTGAAACAATCTGCTGCAGAGATGCTATGTCTATCTCGTTATTTAGGTCTCATGATAGGTGACTTGATTATTGAAAAAAAATCATTTTCGGGACCTATACCTTATTTTGTGAAAAATAATTGGAATAGTAACTTCACCAAGTCTTACAGAAGCTGAAATCATTATGCTTGAAGAATACATACGTCATCACCACGAGCTTTACAAGACTTTATTTGGTCCCCTGAAACCAAAGGGTCACTTTGTAACACATTTACCTCGATTACTTCGTGAATATGGTCCTTTGATCCAGCTATGGAATATGCCAGGAGAAAGAAAACATTCAGAGTTAAAGGAGATTGTTGTTTTCACAGATTCAAGAATAAAGCTTCCTTTGACGATTGCAATAAGGATTCAGTTGAATGTATGTTACAGAAAAGAGAATTTCAAATCCAATTCGACTCATTTAGATATCGGTCCCAAAGAAAATTATGCCATATCTGCTTCTTTTTTGAATAAAATTAATGTAGAGGCTAAAAATGCTAATATTAATGGTTTAAAATATATAATTATGAATAGAAAAAAGTATCAGCAAAATACGGTATTTTTGTTGAGGATTGATAACGATGTTGAGAGTGTTGGAATTTTCCCAAAATTTGGTAAAATTCATAAAATTTTTCAAGTGAACGGTCGAATATTCATTTATATAAACGTTTTAATTAATAATAATTATGACGATAATTATCACGTGTACAACGTGCGTGATAATAACTGTTCTAATTAACTTATAGCTCTTGATGAAATCGTCAATCCCATTCCTTGTTTGTATATGCAAAAAAATAGTGAATATTATGTAGCTTGTAGGTATGATTTTTAATAATATTTTAGTTCCTATATCTTACATTGCAAAAAATGAATTTCGCACCAATAAAATAAACAAAACTATCGAATATTTTGTTATTATAATTTTCCCTTGTAATTTAAGAATTGCAACTTATTTTTGATCTCATGTGTGAAATGATACTTCATAACTTGTGTGTAAAGGATTTTTTCTTAAACTTATTAAAGCTCTCGCTTTCGGCTCGGGCCATACACTTATTTCGGAAATAAAGCCTTTCATCGTCCGTTATGAATTGTACTCTATTTGTAATTTGTAATTGTATAAAATAATTTTCAATTCAAAATAAATATAACTACTCGTAATGTTGACAAAAAACGAATTCAAAGAAATGTAACCACAAATTAATAAAGAAATGTTGGAGTAAATTTTTCAATTTATCAACTTAAACAAATAAAAATGTAAAAACAATATATATAAATTTCATGACAGATATTTACTCAATTGGATGAAATATTTTCTCAAAGTAACCATATTGCGGATTTCAAGAAGTAAAGTAATAAAATTACAAAATGTTTATTCAATCATATTTTGTTACAAATAAATATATTAACAATAAAATAGTATCATTCTTTTGAATGAATAATTTTGATTTAACTTTATAAATTTAAAGAAATTTATTAAATAAAAAAAATTTAATCAATAATTTTGAGTTAATGTAATGTATAATTAAATAGTTATTGATTATTAAAACAATTGAGATAAACTTATATTCCTACTAACGTTTGAAATTTCATTAAAGTTCACAAGAAATAACGAGAAAACGTACAAAAATAACTTTATTATAATAATTAAACATCGTACAAAATAAGTAAACCCTTATTTTAAACAGCGCGTATCTATATGCACAATATTTATAGAAAAATAAGTTATCAATGAAAGATCCGTTATCATCTGTAGATTTCATTTCTTTGATACCTTTTTCACGCAGCCGTTCAATTTAGGGTCAATGTGGGAGTTACTGTTCCCTCCCCGATCACCGCGCCGTATGTTAAAGCATTACGGTGTCGGCATTCAGAGCACGGTAATAAATGTATGTATTTATATGGTGAGCAGACAACACACGGTCAACTGGCACATCAAATAAACTTTATAAATTCAACCAATAAATTAATAATTCTCAAATTTTCACTTAAGAAATATGTTTTATTTGTAAAAAGTATACTGTACTTTAAATAAACATTCTATAAAACTTTTGAAAAATAATGAGATTTGTTTTATTGAAGGAAATGTACAGTGCCGTCCATAAATTCGGGATCACTCAGAGGAAAAATTGCTGGAGAAAAATCGCAATAACTCGGTAAATATAGGTCGTATAGAAATTCTAAAAAAAACGATTTTAAAGTACTCCTCAAGAGCTTTAAAAACGCTGTATTATATTATTTTAAAAGTTTTTTTATGGTATTAAAAAAATTACTTAAAAATAAACATTTTTTGCCAATTTTTTAAATTTTAGATTCGCTCACACCGTTTTTCGAGTATAAGATAAAAAAATCTGAAAAAAATACAATTTAAAGTAATCTAAAAGAGCTTTAATTTGCATTTTTTTAAAATTTTTTACAATGATTTTCCGTCAAGATATGAAGTTTTAAAGTTGGGCATTTTTGGTGTTTTTGCAGAAAAATGGCCAATTTTCTGAAAAAACATCAAAAATGCCTATCTTTAAAGCTTTATAACTTGACGAAAAATCATTGTAAAAAATTTTTAAAAAATGCAAATTAAAGCTCTTTTAGAGTACTTTAAATTGTATTTTTTTCAGATTTTTTTATCTTATACTCGAAAAACGGTGTGAGCGAATCTAAAATTTAAAAAATTGGCAAAAAATGTTTATTTTTAAGTAATTTTTTTAATACCATAAAAAAACTTTTAAAATAATATAATACAGCGTTTTTAAAGCTCTTGAGGAGTACTTTAAAATCGTTTTTTTTAGAATTTCTATACGACCTATATTTACCGAGTTATTGCGATTTTTCTCCAGCAATTTTTTCCTCTGAGTGATCCCGAATTTATGGACGGCACTGTATCTGCCTTAACCTTAAAGGAACGGTAACTGGTCATTCGACCCTATATTTTGCTAAATCAAATATATAAAGCATTTAATTAAAAATATATGTTGTTGTACAGTACTAAATATTTATGTCGTTTGAACAAATAATATAAATAATTATAAGACATAGGTTTTAATTAAAAAACCTAATCTAAAATTTTTAAATATATATGTAATTGCATTCATAAAATTAAGTTTTAATAAAATATTTGTTTGAAATTAGGAAAGAATTGTAATACAATGTTATACAATGAAAAAAGAAATTAACTGTTAAGTTATACTGACTTCGATACTGCGAAATGCGCACGTCTTAACAGTTAAAATCACAATATTTAAACATTTATTTATTTAATTTTAAACATTCACTATATGAATGAAATATAAGAAATAAGAAATAAAATATATTTCAAGTCTTTCAACGTTTTCTTGATTATATTAGTTATTGTAAAAAAAAACAATTCTTTGATTAGAAAAAGACGAATATACTCGACCTGCTCTTAAATTTTTTGTTTTAGTTTTCTTAAAAATTATTTTCATGGTTTAAATTATATTTAATGAAAGAACCTCCGAAAATTTGCTTTTTTCCATACCATTTATGCAAAAACCATCCATATCATTTTTCGAAAATATTTGATACTATTAATGAAATTTTCAAGGTACCGTGCAATATAGCTTTTAAAAAAATGAATTTTCTTTAATAGTTTCAAAAAAAAAAAATTTATTCGCAAACGATTGTGTATTTTTTAATGTAATAGAATAGTCACTGTTTAAAAATTGTTTGAAAAAAGTGATATTTAATGTTTAAACTTTTAAAGATGTACCAATATATCTTTAAAATTTATTCAAAATAATTTTCGTTTACATATTATTTTGTTCCATTTTATGAAATCTTAATAAAATAATACTCTTAGTTATAACATTAAATCCACAGAACTTGTAGATATACACGGTGACCCATTTTAATCGCTACACTCGGATTTTTCGGATCCTAAGACAGATAAGAAAAAATGGTTCAGACAAAAAATATAGGGGACGGAGAAGGCTAAACGATGGTCTTAACAGCTTTGACCTTGAACTTGACCTTCAAGGTTATTTCAAGGTCAAGTGGTTTTTTTTAATTGGAACGCCTATTTTTGACCCCGGGTTCGGAAAGAGCGGGAAATTTTACGTTCAAAATCATATTGAGACATTTTTTTCAAGGTCATTTCAAGGTCAAATGAAGATCGAACTACGAAAAATCCATTTTAAATCGTTTTTTCCATGAGTCACAGGCTTAAGTAGTTCAAACTGATCGTAGGTTTAATAGGGAAACCCTAGTAAACATATATCAAACTTGCACATCCGAACCCCATGCTCTTCATAGCCTCACATGCTAAACTGTTACACCAGACATCCCCCAGTCCGACACATCTCTACCCCATGTATGATGTTTGTTTAACGAAAACTTCAAGATCATTAAGGCTTCTGTTGTAAATGTGTCAACCTTACGTTTAACGCTACCCAGAAACAACGACGTGGACGTAGTAAGGATTGTTTCCTTTGGGGTGCTT
This sequence comes from Anastatus disparis, assembly GCA_017163975.1. Lineage (NCBI taxonomy): Eukaryota > Metazoa > Arthropoda > Insecta > Hymenoptera > Eupelmidae > Anastatus > Anastatus disparis. Next base: position 97,486 of record JAFFSR010000006.1, on the reverse strand, counting down.
TATTAAAGTGAGTCCCCTTGCCTCTTACTGTTCGGGGTGCTTGATTTAAGTGAGTCCCTTCGCCCCTCACCTTGAAATACCGATTTCCGATTGTCGCACCACGATAATTACTTCAGCTTTCTCCTGAAAGTAACGTCATGTCAATAATCTTGTTAGGCGGGTAGTCAACCATTTAAGAGCCAGCCATTAATTACTATTAAATTCAAATAGTAAAATGGTATCATAATATTAATAATTATAATATTCGCCCGTATACGGTTGCGACTAAAAAAGAAAAATGTTTGTCACACTTTAATAATTGTAAATTTTATAATAAAGTAATAATCAAAACATCATAGGTATTTGATTCAATGAAATGTTGATTCTTCTTCGAATTGCACATAAATTTTGCCGTTCAAACTTGAAAAATACTAATATTGACAATGTAATAATTAAAGACACACATAAGGAAATTATTTTCCGTCAAAGGTTCTCTTAATAATATCTGAACTGTTGACCAATTTTAAGATCTTCCGCACATTTTTAATATTAAGCTTCATTTTTAATTGTTCGATTCTAAAAAAATTGGTTTGATGCTTTTTGTATGTGCTTATTCAAGAAAGTCCTGACAATTCCTGAAATGTGGTGCTGCGCCGTCCTGCTGGAGCTACATTCTTCGTCGCGTTTCTAAGTCAACATCTTCCATCAATACAGGTAGTTAATCTCTTATTAGCATTAGGTACGTGTGTTGATAAACATTTTCTTCGAAAAATACGGGCCAATCAAATATCCATTAATAATTCCACACATACCATAATATTCCACCGTCTTTGATAGTTAACAGTTCTGATCCAATAAGGATTAACAATTAAAAATAAACCTTAATATTAAAAATGGGCGAAAAATCTTAAAATCGGTCGACAGTTCAGATATTATTATAAAAGAACCTTTGACGGAACATAATTCCTCTATGTGTGTGTCTTTAATGATTACATTATCAATATTAGTATTTTTCAAGTTTGAACGGCAAAATTTATGTGCGATTCGAAGTAGAATGAATATTTTATTGAATCAAATACCTATGATGTTTTGATTATTACTTTATTATAAAATTAACAATTAATAAAGTGTGACAAACGTTTTCCTTTTATAGTCGCGACTGCATACGGGCGAATATTATAATTATCAATATTATGATACTATTCTACTATTTAAATTTAATAGTAATTAATCGAGGGGTCATTCACTAATGAAATCAAGCAAGCACTTATGTAGGAAATCGATTTCAATATACTTGAAATCGCGAAATTTGGTAAAATTATTTCTACTGATTTGATGAAATGAAATCGGTGAAATCACTTAAATGAATTGAAATCGCGAAATCGCTTCAAAATATACAAGCATCGGTGTTTATTTTGACAAGCAAAAATAAGGACTATGATCCGGAATTCCTTTAGGATTCTCGGAAAAGTATTAGCTTGAGCCGGCTTGAGCTGGTTGAAACAAGAGAAAAAGTCATTTAGTTTTTATTCATCGTACGTTTCACACGTGAATATCGTGTATAATCAAAAGAGGGAAGATTCAGAGCAGCTCTGTTATAAAGGTAAGATTATTTATTTTCTATTCATAAATTACATAATTAAAATGTAAACGCTTTTGAAAATGGTGAAAGATCTAGTCTGGCTTATGTGATAATGGCTCAGCCACTTCAAATTAACGCTTCATACTTCTGCTTGTCTATATTTGGTACAAATAATAAATTCACCTTTGATCACATTACAAAAAGGTGGAAATATTTAATAAAATGTCTTAAAGAAGAAAATATAACTGTGCTTGGTATTTCATCGGATGGTGATCCACAACTATTAAGAGCCATGCAAATTGAATCGAAATTAGGTTGTAAAATAAATAATATCAATATGAATATTAATATTGAGATGGATTCAGATGTTATTTTTGTACAAGATACAATACATATAGGAACAAAACTAAGAAATGGACTTTTAAAACCTTCGATAATATTACCTATGGGTGATTATATTATATCATAAAGTCATTTGAAGATACCTATAAACTCAGTTTCTAAATATGTGTATTTAATTAGTTTTATTTTCATGCAAACATACAATTTATAAATTCAAATGTAATCAAATTATTTTAAATAATGTGAATGTAATTAAAATTATCTTTTATATAATTTTAAAATATTTGCTTGAAATCGATTTCTTTATAAAATTTTAAATCAGAAGCAATCACTGAAATCGAAAATTTTTTTATTTCTAGGAAATCACAATGAAATCGCAGTGAATTCGATTGAATTATGCAATCAATCAAGCACTATTTTTTTAGGTGGATAACCCCTCGTAATTAATGGCTGGCTCTTAAATGGTTGACTATCTGCTTAACAAGATTGTTGACATGACGTTACTTTCAGGAAAAGCTGAAGTAATTATCGTGGTGCGACAATCGGAAATCGGTATTCGAAGGTGAGGGGCGATGAAACTCACTTAAATCAAGCACCCCGAACAGTGAGAGGCAAGGGCACTCACTTTAATCAAGCACCCCAAAGGAAACAATCCTCACTACGTCCACATCGTTATTTCTGGGTAGCGCTAAATGTAAGGTTGACACAATTACAACAGAAGCTTTAATGATCTTGAAGTTTTCGTTAAACAAACATCATACATGAGGTAGAGATGTGTGGGACTGGGGGATGTCTGGTGTAACAGTTTAGCATATGAGGCTATGAAGAGCATGGGGTTCGGATGTACAAGTTTGATATTTGTTTACTAGGGTTTCCCTATTAAACCTACGATCAGTTAAAACCACTTAATTCTGTGACTCATGAAAAAAACGACTTAAAATGGATTTTTTGGAGTTCGACCTCCATTTGACCTTGAAATGACCTTGAAAAAAATGTCTCAATATGAATTTGAACGTAAAATTTCCCGCTCTCTCCGACCCCGGAGTCAAAAATAGGTGTTCTATTAAAAAAAACCACTTGACCTTGAAATAACCTTGAAGGTCAAGTTCAAGGTCAAAGCTGTTAGAACCATTGTTTGGCCCACTTTGTCCTCTACAACTTTTGTCTGAACCATTTTTTCCTTTCTGTCTTAGGATCCAAAAAAATCCGGGTATAGCGATTAAAATGGGTCACCGTGTATATATATATATCTTCCTATATTATATAATTATATTGAAAAATTCAGCTTCAGACCCCCCACGCCCCCCACGTCCCTTCACGCTTCCTCGTACCCCGACGTCCCCCCCCCCATTGTTCCCCCGCAGAAGTTTGTAAAGCCCCCACAAAATAACGTGAAAATGTTTAAAATTCTACGATATTTTTTAAATATAAATCTGGCCCGAGCATATTAATAAAATTTTAATGTCGGAAGAAATGTCATGTAAAGATTTTAGTATTCCTGAACCTAATGAAAAATACATAGAAAAAGAAATTGAATTTAGTACTGAAAATATTGAATATAGTAAAAAAATGTTTAGTAAAATGTTTTATGAATTGAATATAGATCAAAAAAACATTTTCAATAATATAATAAATAATAAAAATAAAATATATTTTATAGATAGTCCAGGACGTTCAGGTAAAACATTTTTATGTAAAACATTAATATATTACTTTATTTCAATTAAAAAAAATTTGTATCAATGGCTTGGACAGGAATTGCTTCAATTTTGTTACCAAATGGTATGACTACTCATAGAACACTTAGACTTCCAATTGATTTAAGTAATATTGAGAGTGCATTATCAAAATTTGAATGTGATAAAAAAAATTAAGACAAACAGATATCATCATTTGGGATGAAGCTTCAATGATTCCTAAAAAAGCATTAGAAATTGTTGATAAAATATCACAAGATGTTTGCTCAAATAATATACCTTTTGGTGGTAAATTAATAATTTTAGGTGGTGATTTTAGACAAATTTTACCAGTAATAAAAAGTGGAGTTAAAGATACAATTATAAAAGAAACTATGAGATATTCATATCTTTGGCCATTATTTAAAATTTCTAATTTAAAAAAAAAATATAAGATGTAAAGATAAAAAATTTTTTTCTTTTTTATTAGATATTGGAGAAGGAAAAATTAATACTTTTATTATTCTTAAACTAATGATGTATGTGGTAAAATTTATAAAGATATAAACAATAATTATAATTTTTCTAAAAATGTTATTTTAACTTCACATAATGAAGATGTTAATATGTTAAATAATAGAATATTAAAATTAATTGATAATGAAATGATCACTTAGTATAGTATAGATCATGCAACCTATAAAGGTATTGATCAAACTGATAAAAATATTCATTTAAATTATCCTATAGAAATGTTAAACAATATTAGAGAAGGATTACCCCCTCATAAAATTAAATTAATAGTTAATGCAGTTGTAATGTTGATTTGAAATCTTAGTATAACTGATGGATTATGTAATGGAACTAGATTAAAAATAACTAGATTATTTAAATATAATATTGAAGCTGAAATTATTACAGGAGAAAATAAAGGAAATAAAGTTTTTATACCAAGAATAACATTAAGTACTAATGAATCATCTTCTTTATCTTTTATTTTATACAGAAAACAATTTCCTATTGTATTAGCATTCGCAATAACTATTAATAAGTCCCAAGGACAAAGTTTTGAAAATGTAGGTATATTTATTAAAAAACCATTATTCTCTCATGGACAGTTGTATGTAGCTCTTTCACGATGTAAAAATAGAAAAAAATATATATACTTAAAATGAATTGGAAAATAAAAATTAAATAATAAGTAAAGTTTAGAAAGAAATATTAGAACAATGATTTTATTATAAATTAACAAAAATTATAATTGAAAATATTTATTTTAACATACATCTTATCTTATGAACATTACAATTTAAGTTTATTATTTTAGTATTTTAATTTTTTTTAATTGTTTTATTATTTAGTTAATTTTTACTATTGACAGGAAACGTTTATATTTATAGTTTAAATGAAAAAAATTAATTTGATTTAACAAAATATTTACAAAAAATAAAATTAATTTTAAAGGTATTTTAGAATCAATAATAAAAAAAAATGGAATGGAATCCATTAGAAGGAAATTATGTTGAAATAAATAATATTAATGATCAAGAATTTATGGATGATTTAAATAATCAAATTGAAGATCATTTAAGTTATGAGGAATAATTTGAATATTATTTAGAAAATCTTGATGATGATAATTTAAGGAGTCTCATATGCTAGCTATAGTTTGCTATAGTTTGTTGTTCATAAAAATCAAAAGTTTAAATAATTCTTCAATATTTTTAAAAACATTAATTTATATCTGGAAAAAAATCTCTGCAAATTTTTAATTAGCCTTATCGACTGATTTTATTATTTATGCTCACTTAAAGTTTATCTTTTTACTGCTATGAGATACAAAACACGAGGACTTCGAGTGAGCACATATAAGAAAATTAGTTGATAAGACTACTTGGAAATTTGCGGAAATTTTTTTCTAGGTATAAATTAATTTTTATCAAAATTTTGAAGAGTTCTTTAACCTTTTAATTTTTATGAACAACAAACTATAGCTGACCTATGAGACTCCTTAAATAATACTAGAATTTCAGTTTTAAATTATATGATGAATTCTTATATTGGTGAAAATGATGAGAAACTCGAATTCAATAATTGGAAAGAAGTACCAGAATATTATAAATATCACGCGAATAAAATTATAGAATATAAAATAGAATAACGGGGAAAAAAATATTTAAAAAATTTTATGATGTAGTATAATATATAATTATAATATAAAAATTTCAGCAGTTAATTTTATTATATATTCAAAGTAAGTATTAAATAAATAATTAAAATTGTTTAATTATTATATATTAAAACTATTAATAATGTATTTCGTTAATATTTAGTTAAATAGTTACATGAAATGATTAACATTTTATTGAAAATATTTAAAAATCATAGTGAAAAAATTATGATATATCTTATAAAATATAAAAATAAGTCAAAACATATTAAATAGAAAATATAACAAAATAATCGTCTAAATCTTAAAAGATTCAAATAAACATTATTATATATCAATTATTATATTAAAATAATTATAATTGAAACTATTAATTACATTTATGATTTAAGATTTATTTAATAATTATATAAAATGTTAAACATTTTAGTTAGATATATCTATTATAACACTAAATTTATAAAAATTTTATATTAATAAAAATCACTATTATCTTAATCAAAATCATGAAAGGGTATCCTGGGTTAAGATAGGCGAAATGCCCCCAATTTTTTTTCCGCTTCAAAATAGGATTAAAGCATTTGTTTAGGCACAAAATGAAGAATCATGGTGGTCCGCGGAACTAAATAATTTTTCCCTTAGCTAGGGACCCTAAAAACCCCATTTTTCACGTTTTATTTTATATTTCGCGTTCTAATTAACGAAACGACTTGAAAATTTAAATGAGTATAGTTTATCTCACTACTTTTAAGTATATTTTTTTGCTAAGTAATCAGAGGTCAACATAACCTCAAAAAACATCATTCAATATTTAAAATGCAATTTTGACCATGTAGATAGATTGGAACAGCAATTATTTTTATTTTATCTTTTAGAGCGGAAAAAAATACAAATTTTTTATATTTTCGTCGATTTGATTCTACTGGTGCGCCATGTTGAAAAATGAGAAAAACCATTTTTCGCTGATTTAAGCACTAAAATACAGCATTTTGTTTTTTGTTCTTGCGACCTAATAGCTGAAAACAACTCTTCACAACATATTATGTGATTATATTTTAGTGGAATTTTTTTCTTTTAATTCAGAGCCCAACCCAATAAGCACACATCTGGAAAAAAGAATTCTTTAAGAATTCACGAATGTCCGCTCTGAAGTTAATAAAATATATTAATAAAGTATTCATAAAATATTCACAAAGTATTCTTCCACAAAATTTAAATAAAAAATAACTCTTCAACGTATCTTTATAAATATTTTAAAAGGGTTAAGAAAGTATTCATAAAGAATTCTTTTTGAAAAAGTAATCATAATCCAAAGTATTCATAAAGTAGTCAAAAAGTTTACTTTTGAAACACTGATTTCCTAGTAACTTAGTCACTTTCAAAAATCGAAAGATGTAATGGATATTTTATCGCTTTTCAGATTGTTTTAAAATCATTTTTAATTTTGATTTTCATGAAATTCAAAATTGAAAACTTGAAATTCCTGATAATTTTAGAAATTGTAAAAATTCAATTTAATTAATCATTCAATAATTTAAATATTTTTTATCTATTTCAAACGAAAAAATTGTTAACATTTTATGAAACAAAATATATAAATATTTTAAGTGTGTTTTAAATAAATTCTCATTTTGAGAATTTAAACAAATATCTAAATCTAAACATTCTTCAATTTAAATTAAATCAACCATGACTTCACAAAAAATTTCTTCTATTAAATTAAGGTATCTCTTGGATATTTAATAAATTTTTACTTAAATTATTCAAATAAAAATGTAGTTTGGCTAATATTATTAACCATGAATAATTAATTAACAAATTTACTAACATTGCTTATGCTTATACCAATGAACATGTATAAGTTTTGAGAATTTATTAACAGATGAGTTGGTAGCCAAGTAGGCTAAGTCATGGGCAATGGTTTTTATTATTTTGTTTGACATCCTCAAGAACCGTGGTCCGAATCTCGAACAAATAATTTTTTTTTTTTTTTTAATTTAATAGCTTATATTTAATCAATTATAACATTTTTTGTTTTTCATAATCATGTAAAATAGAAGGATTATTTATAATTTGATGATTAAAAAAAGTATTTTGAGAATGTGATTTAATCAAAAGAATTGTTTAAGAATACTTTGTGAATACTTTAAAAACTAAAGTGGTCGGACATTCGCGAATAAACAAAGCAATCATTAAGAACTCTTTATTGATACTTTCGTTTACGAAAGTATACATAAAGAATTCTTTTTTAATTATCCCTTTGGCACCGTTTGCTTGTTGGGAACGTAACCTAAAAAAAAATTACTCGCTCTTCAAAATGCGATTTTAATCACTTAGATGAGCCGGAGCACAAAATTCAATTTACTAATATTGAAAATACTGTATTATCAATATTGGGTTATTGTTCAGAAGAGAACAGCAGAGAATGATATATTTTATTGCAAAGTATCTGTGTGAATTTTTGCAGATTTTTCCGTGAGGTGCGCCACTTTCAAAAACTCGAAAAACCCTATTTTTGGCCATTTTTAGCGATTTTGCGGTCATTCAAAGAGCATTCAATGAGCAAGAGCAATCAATTTTTTATTATAAAAAAAATCGACATTTTTATATTAAGAGGTTGCACCGGTAAATCTTGTCCAATCTGACTGATATAATTAAATCATTTTAAATCAAAGTTAGGCTGATTTTTGCTTTTGGCGCTCTTTGAATGACCGCAAAATCGCTAAAAATGGCCAAAAATAGGGTTATTCGAGTTTTTGAAGGTGGTGCACCTCACGGAAAAATTTGCAAAAATTCACACAGATACTTTGCAATAAAATATATCATTCTCTGCTGTTCTCTTCTGAGCAATAACCCAATATTGATAATTCTGTATTTTCAAGATTAGTAAATTGAATTTTGTGCTCCGGCTCATCTAAGTGATTAAAATCGCATTTTGAAGAGCGAGTAATTTTTTTTTAGGTTACGTTAGGCTCTGAATTAGAAGAAAAAAATTCCACTAAAATATAATCACATAATATGTTGTGAAGAGTTGTTTTCAGCTATTAGGTCGCAAGAACAAAAAACAAAATGCTGTATTTTAGTGCTTAAATCAGCGAAAAATGGTTTTTCTCATTTTTCAACATGGCGCACCAGTAGAATCAAATCGACGAAAATATAAAAAATTTGTATTTTTTTCCGCTCTAAAAGATAAAATAAAAATAATTGCTGTTCCAATCTATCTACATGGTCAAAATTGCATTTTAAATATTGAATGATGTTTTTTGAGGTTATGTTGACCTCTGATTACTTAGCAAAAAAATATACTTAAAAGTAGTGAGATAAACTATACTCATATAAATTTTCAAGTCGTTTCGTTAATTAGAACGCGAGATATAAAATAAAACGTGAAAAATGAGGTTTTTAGGGTCCCTAGCTAGGGGAAAAATTATTTAGATCCGCGGATCACCCTAATTCTTCATTTTGTGCCTAAACAAATGCTTTTATCCTATTTTGAAGCGAAAAAAAAATTGGGGGCATTTCGCCTATCTTAACCCAGGATACCCTTTATTCTCGACATTTATTAAGATTAGCTAATTTCATTCAGAAAATATACAGGATTAAAAAATTATAAAAGTAATTATTGTACAAAATAGATCTAATATTTCAAAATTATTATATATATACACAAATTAAAATAATTAGAATGATATAATGATTTAATGATCTTATAAATATTACTAATGATTACGTCACTTATTTTTGAATATTAAAATAAAAAGATTTTAAATTTTAGTAAAAATTTTTTGATATATCTTATAAAATGTAAATTAAGTCAAAAAGATATCAAAAAGGAATCATATTAAAATAATCCTATAAATCTTAAGACATAAATAAACATTATGATATATCAATAATAATATTGACGATATTCTTATCAGAAGTAATTATTTAAAAATTTGATTATATCTTTGATCATTAATATTATTTCATTTATAAGTTATTTTTTTATTTATATTTTATATAATATCAATATTTTTATTCATATACAATTCATAAAATGAATTATATTATAAATATATAACATGATATCATATAACAACAAAACAAAGTGGTTTTTAAGGCTTCTGGCGAAGGTTTCCATTAATCAAAAAATCTAACACGTCATAACGGTACCTCCATATTTCACAAAATTAAAATGCATTAAATAAATTAAAAATTATATTTAAAAATTGAATAAATTTATAAAATTGAATTAAATAAATAAATGCAATTCATCATAATATTAACTAAAGTTTGAAATATAAAGTGGTGTGGAAAGTCGTTACTCAAGACTATGTCTTGTCTTTTGTATAGATAAACAACTAAATGTAAAATTACATTTTTAAAAATAAAATTAAGTAGATGGATAGATAGATATTTTTATTTATTTGTAATAGTTTACAAAAAGTGTGTAACAAAACAAAAATATAATATTTAATACACAATAAGATACATAAATGAGATAATGTAATTATTGCACTTATGATATCACAGTCGATTTCCTAAAACTAATAATACTACAAAAGTAAGTCACTATTTAGAGTGATATCACAGATCATTACAATAATAAAATACACACACAATCATCAATAAAATAACAATAAACGAATATGTCCAATTAATATCTATCAGTCAAACTAGTAAGAACAAAACTAAAAATAAAATATAATAAAATCAAACGAGTCAAATAGTCAAAGATAATAAAAAAATAATGCATTCACTCTCAACCATGCGCTCATCATCCATACTATAAATACAAGCACACCTTAAATCTATATACGGGACTACACATGATAATAAATTAACATAAAGGGACTATAAATATAATATGAAGAGGATATCCGTTACCCAAGGTCAAGTAGGTACCCCCTCACTGCCGTCTTGAACCTGCTGATAGATGGAAGATACTTAATTTCAGCAGGTAGGGAATTCCAAAAATGCACACCTTGAACTTGGAAGGAATTACTTCCAGTCTCAGTGCGCATAAAGGGCACCGCAAGATCCTAAGTCTCTCCCCTAGTAGCCGCCCTAGGTACACATCTAGTGAAGAGACTCACTAGATGCTCCGGAGTATTCATGCGCACGATTTTGTACATAAGCACAGCCAAAAAATACTGTCTCCTCGAATCAGTGCGCAGCCAACCCAACGCGGTTCTATAAGGAGATACATGATCACCCATTCTCAAACCCATTACATATCTCACACATGAATTTTGTAATCTCTGTATTCGTCTTCTCAACTCCTGAGAAGCATCGAGCAGAACTACCGAACAATAGTCAAGATGTGGAAACAGCAGGGCGGTTGCGAGCTGTTTACGCAGAGTCTCCGTGGTGTACCGACGGAAAAACCGCAGGGCATACAAAACTCTATTAAACTTTTTTTTAATCATATCAACGTGCAGTACCCATGAAAGTTTAGGGTCAAGCACAACACCAAGACTCGTCACGGAGTCAGAGAAAGGTTTACTAATGCCTCCCTCAAAATCAATCGTACGTGACCCATCAGCATAAAAAGAATTTACAAAACGATTATTGCCAAAGACGATTGCCTTGGTTTTATTAGAATTCAAAGTGAGAGATACACCAGCAGCCCACTCCGACACCGCTTTTGCCGCCCTCTGTAGAGTGAGAATACCTTCTTCCACATTCTCGCGAGGCACGTGCGTGTAAATTTGCAGGTCGTCTGCATAGAGTAGGTGCCCGACGCAACCAGAGTTAAGAGCGTCACGTACGTCATTAATGTAAAGACAAAACAACAGAGGCCCCAGTACCGAACCCTGTGGAACTCCAAGGTTGGTTGTCAGCCAACTCGATTCCTCGTTTAAATGCGTGGAAACCGTTTGTTTCCTTCCTGAAATATAGGAGTTAACCCACAAGAGAGCAGCCCTGGAAAGCCCCATCGATCTAAGCCTAGTAAGTAACTTGAAGGGAGAGATCGTGTCGAATGCCTTACTGAAGTCAAAAAGTAAAAGTAACGTGACGAGTTTTTTGTCTAGACCCGATCTTATGTCATCAGTTAATTTAAGAATAGCTGTTTGTGTCGAGCTGTGCTTTCTGAAGGCAGTCTGCATTGGGTCAAGTATTTTATTAGCAGTAATATACTCCTGCAATTGTTCATGGGCGATCTTCTCAAGTACCTTTGAAAGAAAACATAAAATAGCAATGGGCCTTAAGTCTTTAGGCGATTTGGGTGCAGAGCACTTCTTTAATGGCACAATACGTGCCTGTTTCCAAAGGCCAGGAAAAACCCCCCGCGCAAAAGAGGAATTAAACAACGTCACAAGATGTTTACCAATAAATGATAATGCTTTAAGTATCACACTTTGCGGAATGCCGTCTTCCCCACGAGCCTGCGATGAGAAGTGAGAAACTGCAAGAATAACATCGTTAATATTAATTGATTTGAAAGCGAAACCATTTTTGCTGCATTCAGAAAGAAACTTCTTGCGTTCTTCATCATCATCATGTGGCGAAACCGACACCCCAGCAAAGTGCGCATTAAGCTCATCTGGAGTAAATCCATTCAGATCCCCTTGGGGTCCGGATAAGAGTCCCAGCTCTCTCAACTCCTTCCAGACATTACCACTTGCAAGAGCCTCGAACAGTCTGTTATGATAATATTTACTTATTGCACGCTCAATCTGCTCGTCCAACGCCTTACGTAAAATTAAGAATTCTGAAAAATATTTATTGTCGTTTGTCCGTTTGTATCGCCTATATGTGGCATCCCTCCTGCGCTGCATCTGTGACAACTCTCCATCCATCCATGGTGGCTTCTTTTTCGTACATTTAAATATTTTCACAGGTGCTAAATTTTCAATAGCAGCAGTGAGATTATTACAAATACAGTCAAGTGCAGACTCAGGATCCACTATGTCAGTTGTCAATTTGGACCAATCATAGCCGACCAATTTCTCCAATAATAATTTTTCACTAATGTTTTCATAATTTCTATACTTAATTGGTTCTTGCGCTAAACTGCTAGCATTGTAGGCGATAGAAACTTCAATTAAATTGTGCTGACTATGAAAGTTCGCAGGTACGTTACGTGCGTCTAGTATAGTGTCATTGTCATCTACAAAAATCAGGTCTATCCATGTGCGAGACGATGGAGTTATATGCGTGGCACCGTGCTGGACCAACTGAAGCGAAAGCTCAGCGGACAGTTTACTAAGAAACTTCGCATCACTGCTTTCTCGCAGGAGATCGACATTCAGATCTCCCATTATAATCTTAAATGAAAAATCGGGAGTCAAACTGACTAACGTATCAATTAGATCAGAATCTTTTGTAAAGGAAATGACAGGAGGACGGTAAATGACGGAAACCAACACAGATTCAGAGTTGCCATTTGCTTTAACAGAACAAAAAATATATTCAGGCACTTCAGGCTTACCACTGGCAGTTATAGTGGTGGTATTCGAAGAAGCTAATATCTCACATTTCAAACTATCTTTGACGTAAAGGGCAACCCCTCCTCCATGAAGGTTTCTATCCTGTCTAAAAATTTTATACCCCTTAAGAGGAGGTCACGTATCTCTGTCCTTTTCTAATGAAAGAATTGAGTCTTTTACGAAAACCAATAACTTTAGCAAAAAATGAAGAGAAAGCCGCATCTCGTAATAAAAAAAAGCAATATTTTCTTTGATAAGAGAGAATTAATTTTATTGCTTCGTTTTCAAGAAAACCTTGAAAAACTTAAATCAGAGTGGTTAGGGTGGACAATTTGGTTTTTCAAGGTTTTCTTGAGAACGAAGCAATGAAATTAATTTTTTCTTATCAAAGAAAATATTGCTTTTTTTGATACAAGATGCGGCTTTCTCTTCATTTTTTGATAAAGTTATTAGTTTTTGTAAAAAAATCATTTCTTTGATTAGAAAAGGACAGAGATACGTGACCTCCTCTTAACCTGAATGACGTCATCCGAGACAGTCGGACCCAGCCAGGTCTCAGCCACTCCAAACAGGTCATGAGAATGGCCGTCACATAGAAGCTCATGCACCTGTTCAATGTGAGCCCTTAAAGAAGTCACATTCAAAAAGCCCGCTTGCAGTGCACCCCTTCTCCCTTTTCGACTCACCGAGGAGATCTGGCTTAGTCATTGGGGAGAGAGTTCATTATTATTTAACTTACTTTTAATAACAGGACATTCATCATTGGGAGCTATCTTAACAACATTGTCAACCTTATTTAAACATCCACTAATCACACAAGATTTGTCAGCAATAAAATTTTTGTCTACAATAACATTATTTGAACTAGTTAAAATTTGATCTATATCATCTTTAGTAGCAAATGTGTATGCTCTCACCCGTCTTGCCAGAAATCTGCCACTTCTATGCCAAATAAATTTAATACCTTTAAGCTTAGCATAATTCTTTAGATCTTTGAAATTTTGATATGTATCTTTTTGAAGGTATTCATTAATAAAAACCTTATAATGGTTTTTTATGACAGACAGACTGGCAAAACGAGAAAGATCAATGTCTGCCGTTGAAAAACTATAGTGAGGACCCCCCGGACCGTCCCTGATCACGCCGCTTCTAGATTCAGACGATGTCAAACACACAACCGACAAAATGTGTGACTGCATTAAGTCCGGAAATATGGTACCGAGGACAGCACGAACATAATCCTCCTGTCAAACATTAGCCGCTAAGCAGTCCAGTTCACTGGAGATCACCAATGAGCCACCCTCGATACCACAATTTTGTGTGTTTTGATGATTATCCTTTGCTATTTCTGTGTTTATAATTTGTGTGTTGGCGTCTGCTGTTTCCTTTAAATTCGTGTCAGTGTGTGAGACATTTTCACGCTCTTCTACACGCTCCTGCACACTGAGATCAGAGACGGTCTGCATCACGCATGCTGACCCCACTCCAAGTTCTGAAAAATTCTTGTCCACTCCATTAAATTCAGCTTGTATAGCAGATTGAAGGCTATAAATTTTTGAATTTAAATTTAAATCAGTCTTATCATACTTTTCAATTAGAGTGGACAATTTATTTTCCAAACTGCTGACTATCCCCCTTAATTTAATATTTTCATCAAGCAGCCTTGCCTGCATTACCTCAAAATTTTTTATTACTTTGTCCTGATTGCTAAGTTTATCTAAGATGCCTCGCAAGCCATCATTAATACCCATTATGCTGCTCTCAACACTCCGTATTCGATCGAAAGCGCCTAAGACTGAGTCAAGCTTACGAGACAAATTTCCTTCAATTTCAGACAAAGCAGCTTGAGAAATGGAAATGTCATTATTATTCAATTTTGCATCGTTATTTGTTAAATTTTTTGTCTTATCATTTTTAATATTGGCAGCGGGGGCAACATGCGCAGCGCCACCTTTACTATGCGCCGGTTGAATTGAATTATTATTATTTAAAATGTTACTTAAGCTAATCTTCTTATTTTTCGCCGCGCCACCAGCCTTCTGAAGTTCCTTGGTTGTTGATTGCCCCTGTATGATGATAACCGGTGGTACTTGCGTGTCAGTTCTCGATGGAGTCGATGTGCTTAGGGGCGACTTCTTCGCTGCCTTACCGACATCGAGTAGTTGGCTATTACAGAGCGTCCCAAAGTACGTCTGGCGCTACTTACGTGTTCCAAAATTCGTATATTATAAAGTAGATTAAATAAGTATTAGATATTAAAAATATATAACAATATTTTTAGTTAATTTATAACTTATAAGCAATATATAACATATATATGTAAGACATATGCATAATAAAATAATTCAAAAAATTAGAAAATGAATTATAAATTTTTTATTTATATATAGAAAAAAAAATTTTGAACAAAAAAAAAACCGACTTCAAAAAATGCACTAAAAAGTAACAAATAATTTATTATCTTTAGAAATTATACAAATGATTGGTAAAATACAATTTTAGAAGTCATCGTCTAATTCCTCAATGAATGTAAACGTTATTTTTTAACAATAATGTAAACGTTATTTTTGAACAATGGATGTGAACGTTATTTTTGAAAAAATGGACTAAGTCGTTCTGCTTACGCACCACAGATTTAGAATTAGACGCCGACTTCTAAAATTGTATTTTACCAATTATTTGTATGATTTCTAAAGATAATAAATTATTTGTTACTTTTTAGTGCATTTTTTGAAGTCGGTTTTTTTTTTGTTAAAAATTTTTTATTTGTCATTTTTTAGTGCAATGTTTTTAAAATCTTATTTTTTGTAAAAAATTTTGTTTTTATTCGATACTTTTAAAGTCGGTTTTTATTTATTAAAAATTTTTTAAATTGTTTGTTTTTGTTAAAAAATTTTTATTTTCTATCTTCTAGCGAATCCCCTTACTAAAAACGCAAATATAGGTAGACCCACTAATTACATTAAACTTTCATTATTAATTCATAACGCATGCATTAGTACATCACCAAGCAATATATAGCAGGAAAGAAAGAAGGCTCAACAGCACAGTGTCGTTATGTGTGCATGTATACATATTCAAGCTCAGGTAAGAGAGAGAGAGAGAGAAAGAGAGAGAGAGAGAGAGAGAGAGTGAGAGAGATATGAATTAGCAATTTTATTAAATTAACTTCGGTCAGAGCCTAGTTGGTGGCGCTAGTATCGTGTTTTCTCGTATACTCTCTTTGAATCTCACCAATTATCTCACCTCTGAACTTTGATATGTTACTTTACACCAAGAAAGATATATATATATATATATTTTTCAATTATCGATAAGAATGTTTTTATTTAAATATTTAAATAAAAGAAAATCCTGTAATTAACTTTGAGGTTTAATATTAAGAGGTTCAATGTTTGGTCAGGTAATAAAGAATAACACAAGAAAACGGACCACTATTAACTCTTCACTTTTCTTTTCACTTAAAAAAAAAATAAAGAAGCATTAAACACTACTCATTGATATACAATGTGCTATAAACTAACACAAATTTCTTTTAATTTTGAGGTTAAGTAACCACGTGGCTATTATTATAACCGGCCGTGGTTTTTCGCTATACTCTCCTATTTTCACTATTCACAAAAAAAATTGCTATTCGTTACTTTTCCGCTACTTTTCTTTTTCTTTTAGATTAATAATAAATCACTAATTTTTTTCTTTGCGAGAGAGAGAGAGATTTTATCTTAGTTTATCCGTTTAAATTATCACCAACACAAAGAAAAACTTATTCATCTAATTAAATTATACCTTATGCTGTTCGCTATGGTGCACATCAGCCATATCCGCTTCCATATCCAACAAAAGAAAAGAATAATTGTTCTACAAAAAGAATAGAATTGTTCTTTCCAAAATGGCCGGCAATTACTAAATACGTCCTCTGGATGATGGCTATTTGCTAGGTGGTGATGGCACACGCGAACAAGAAAAAAAAATCTCGCGAGAAAGAATTTATAAGTCAGTAACAACCAATAAACAAACAAAATTTAATAACAAAAATCTAACTTTTGAATCCAACAACAAAAGATAATAACTTAACAATTTAAAAAAATGAAGCAATTTTAACAAAGTTGCCAATATGTAAATGTAACGAAAAGAAAAAGAATGACCGTACAATACTATGACTGGAACGACAACGAGGCACAAAGAAGAAAGAAGCGAACACTGAGCATCGGTTGCTTCTTCTTCACTCTTGCTCTCTTTGTTACTCTTGTTATATCCTATATACTATCTTTTTCTATCTCGCGACTCTCTAATCAAATTAAGTTCTTTTTATCATTTTATTCTATCTACACTAGTTTAGTTTTACTACTCGCTAGTCAAACTCACATTTTATTTCCTGTACTAGTGTAGTATTTTCAAGTTTCAATTATTACGCCCTCTGCGCACGTGATTCGATTGAATAAAAATGAGGTATTAGATATAAATTTATTAAGATTTCTATTTCTAACAAGCATTAAATTTTTACTCATTCATTAATTATTTCATGTAAATAATTTTTATCTCATTAATATTTAATCGATTCACGATATTACAAAATTTTATAATTAGGAAGGAAAATATTATTTAAAGTACATCAGCGCCACTTGTAAAAATTAAAAGAATACAGATTTAAAAAGAAATTTATTATTTGACTTTGCATTCGAATCTTATTAATATGCGAACGCTTTCTAAATATATATACGCCTACGCTATGTTACGCATTATTAATTTCCCCCTTTTATAATATAATTCCGTTTTTTATCTAGCTAATATCTTTTTACCATACGCGTCTATCCTACTTTATCGACTTCGCTTATTACATCATTCTGTTTCTATCTATCTCTTTCTTTCTTTTAACTACACTACGCGAGTGCCACAATTATATGTTCGCGTGAACCCGTGTTCATTTTTCTACGCCGTTGAAACCGCTCTGCTAATTCCTAGACGTGGTATAACCGTCTTCTGCTAGCAGGTATCGGTCGTGCTACTTGCTGATTGTGTGTGCATAGTGAGTGTGTGTGTGCATAATTGTTTCTTCGTCAGCGCCGTCAGCCGGTAGTCCAACATACATAGCTACTTAGCAATAGGCCGTATGATCAGCTGTGTACATCCAGGGCTTAACACCAAAAATAAGAACACAACAGAATTATTTCTCTGCTGGTTTCTTACGGTGGCCTTGGCTTCTGTCACGAGTGTAGTGATTATGTTTTTAGGAATTCACATGCTCGGGGAATGATGTATGTTATTTATTTAACAGGTTTTTAATAATAAATTATTTTCCAATAATAAAAACAAAAAAAAATTATTATGTGGTGTGAAAATATCACGTTACAATATATATATACGAAAAATTTCACATGAATTTACACGGCTAAATAATAAAAATCAATAAGTCTGGGAATATATTTCATTTGGTTTCCAAAATAAAAATAAAAAATTTGGGGTTGAAAATTCAAAGTAAGAAAATATTTTTATCAACTCAAATTTTTCGGTTAAATTAATGTTTTAATAAATTTCCTATTAAAAAGTATCAAACTAATGTAAAAACTTAATAGAACTAGTTTTGTTGAAAATAACATGTACGATATAATTGAATTTTTTTGAATTACAATATGTAGACTTTTTAACTTACCTGTTAGGTAAAAAATCACTATTGAATATACACAAAAACTGCTTAAGTTGATTTGATATTAAATGACTTGACTTAATATTTTTTTTTTATAAAGAACGAATAAATTTCAGCGATAACGAAGAAAATTTCTAAAAACACCTGAATTTGTGGAAAAGTATAAAAAAACATTTATTTTTAATCAATCATAAGATTTTCTTTCTTCAAACGCACTTTCTTTTGAAGAAAACGTACAAATACATTTTTATCAGATATCATGTGTAAATATGTAGTAACGATATTAACAATAAATCTTAGTTCTATCAGGTTTTGAGTATTTTTTACTTGTAAATATTTATTAATTATTTATTATGTACCTAAATTAATTAAGAATTTAAAATAGCATAAAAATCATCTGTAAATATTTTAACTTTTACGGCAAGTGAATACAACTTGCGTATGAAATTTGGAACAATATAATTAAGGTAATCTGATATTTAGTAATAATTTCATAAATGTTATTATCCATAATCACATAAATTTTTTGTAAAAAAAAGTTATTTTCTTTCTTAATTTTTTTTTGTTTTATTTTATTTGTTAATAGATTTATTAGTATAGTTTTTTAACTATTAAACTTTAAATATGTCCTAATAAATCTAAAAATAAAAAAAAAATAATCAAAGATATTAAAGCATTAATAACTGTACTTATAAATTATAAATTTTTAAAAATAGTTCAAAATTATGAATTCACATAAATACATGAACACTAAAAAAAATATAAAAGAAAGTAAAAATTATCATTTTTTCAATGTAATTTATTAATCAAGCAAGCGTGTTCAAAGCATTGTCGCAATGCTTGAGATCGGCATTCAAAGCCAGCGACCACGTAGTAAATTGCTGTGTTAGGATTCAGCTTTCTGTACGTTAGAGTACGGAGAACCATAGTGAGCGACTACATAGTTCATTCGCAGTGTTTACTTTTGGCCTTCTGCATGATTCAATGCGAAGAGTCGGAGCGAGCGACAAAGCAGTTTAGTCGCTGGACTTGAATTAAGCTTTCTGTGCCGTAGACTACAGAGAGCCGTTGCGAGCTACAACGCAGCTTAGTCGCAGCGCTCTGCTCCGATCAATGTAATCTTTTATACAGAAAGTTCGAATGATTGGCTGCGATATTGTTACGCAGTCTTATATTGCGATTTTCCGTTATTAATAACTGCGAATGTTGTCCGAATTATTCACAACAATTGACTTCACAGCGTGTGAATTCGGTTTTTTTTTCAGTGTAATCATGAAAACAGCAAAGAACATGCCAAATGTAAAATTGATTATATTAATTTTTTACAAGACAAAGCTCATGTTAAGGAGATGAAAAATGGACACTACACCGGTTCTTATAAATATTGCCTATCTTTTCATTTTATTGCAAAATTCCAGGAAAGTAAATACATTAGCTTGTAGTATGTGTCGTAAACATTATTCAGTTCAATTTTTAAATTAATTCATTTATTAGTATTAAATAATTTTGAGTTTCTGGTACAAAATCGGAAACTTTTAATATATGATATTGGAACCCAAAGTTATTAAAAACTAATAAATGAATTAATTTAAAAATTGAACTGAATAATGTTCACGACGCATATTATAAGCTAATGTAATTATTTTCCTGAAATCTTGCAATAAAATAAAAAGATATGCAATATTTAGGAGTACTAGTGCAGTGTCCGTTTTACATCCCCTTAAGAAGGGGCCGAACTATCTGTCTTTGTCTAATAGCGTTTTTCATCATTTATGTAAACACTATTTGGTATAACAAGAAAAAAATAGCAGCCCCCGCTAGATATTAGTATAATAAGTAAATTTTGTAATAACAAACAAATTTTTTCACTGCGTAGTTTTTGACTAATTAGAGACCTACTAGCAATCTAGAATATAACCCATCTTTTTTTAGTATGCTCCGTTTTTTCGTGTTTCTCACTATTTCTCTGTATTTCTCTCCTTATCTCCATTTTTTCGTGTTTATCTATTTGTCTCTATTTCTCTGTCTTTGTCTCTATTTCTCTGTCTTTGTCTCTTTGTCTCTGTTTATCTGTCCTTGTCTCTGTTTATCTGTCTTTGTCTCTGTTTATCTGTCTCTGTCTCTGTTTATCTGTCTTTGTCTCTGTTTATCTGTCTCTGTCTCTGTTTATCTGTCTGTGTCTCTGTTTATCTGTCTTTGTCTCTGTTTATCTGTCTTTGTCTCTGTTTATCTGTCTTTGTCTCTGTTTATCTGTCTTTGTCTCTGTTTATCTGTCTTTGTCTCTGTTTATCTGTCTTCGTCTCTTTGTTTCCATCTCTGTCTCTTTGTCAATGTCTCCATCTCTCCGTCTACTCCATCCCTACGTCTCTCCGTCTCCTCCTTTCCATCTCTCTGTCTCCGTTTGTTCGTCTTCGTTCCCCTGTTCTGTGTCTCATTTTCCCGTTTCTGTTTTTCTGTGTGCGTGTCCGTCTCCCTGTCTTCCTTTTTATGAAATCGTTCCGTGACTCTGATGCCACCCTTTGATTTTGTTTCTTTGCTTCTGTTAATACACACGTACGTCTACACATTGATCCTGATGTTTTAGTTGATGATAATGATGATGATGATGATGATGATGATGATGATGATCATGATATGTTTATTGTTTAATAAATTTCAAATTTTACGTTTCGTCCCAGATCTGTTTATAGGACTTATCAGTAAAGCTTTGTAAAAAAAGACAATCTAAATAAATAGCCATTATGATAGTTTGTTCTAATTTAAAAAAAATTTCTAGATAAATATTTTTACTCCTGAACTTATATTTGTAATTAATTAGAAGCATTTCGAGAAATTATCAACTAAAGCCTTTATTGAGGGCGTATCAAGGCTCGATTCTATAGCGATTATTTTTAATTATATTTTCTTGTATTATTTGATTTATTTCGAATGTCTTCTTTATTATAACAGATCCTGCTTTAGACGTTACTTTTGATAATAATTTCAGTTTTTTTTTGCTGAGCACTAATATTAATATCCCCGTTCCTTTGAGTACCCGGCGCTTACAATAGCAGTCATGTTATTTTTATTATACAACGTTTACAATAAAAGTCGCGTTTTATCAATAACACCGTGCTCACATTGGCGGTCGAGTTCCTTCAACTACACAGCGTTCAAAATAGCAGCCATAAAAACTTAATTACACAGCGTTTTCAATAGCAAACGCATAGTTTGAACCACGCAGTGCTCAAAATAGCAGCCGCAAATTTTTAACTTCTCAGCGCTCAAAATAGCAACTGTGAACTCTTAATTACACAGCGCTTACAATAGCAATCGCGTTTATTTAACTACACAGCGCACAAAATAGCAGCCGCGAATTTGTTATTACACAGCGCTTACAATAGTTGTTGCGTTTTACATCTTTAGCTCTTAAAATAGTAGCTGCGTTTTTGAAACCAAATAGTGCTCTGAAAAGCAGTCGCGAAATTCTAATTATACAACGCTTACAATAGTTGTTGCATTTTTCATCTTTAGCTCTTAAAATAGCAGCCACGTTTTTTAAACCAGATATTGCTCTGGAAATCAGTCGCAAATTTCTAATTACACAGCGCTCACAGTAGTTTTAGCGTTTTTCCCCATCACAGCACTTACAATAGCAACCATGTTTTTTTTAACCACACAGCATTTAAAAAAGCAATCGCGTTTTTTCAATGGCACAGTGGCTCAGGTCAATGGGGTTTTCCAGGGCCACACTCAGGTGGATAAACTCCTATATTTCAGGACGGAAACAAATAGTTTTTACTCATTTTAAAGAGGAATCAGGTTGACTGACAACCAACTTGGAAGTTCCCCAGGGTCCGGTGCTGGGGCCTCCGTTGTTTTGTTTTTATATTAATGACCTACGTAACGTTCTTGACTCTGGTTGTGTCGAGCACCTACTGTATGCAAATGACTTGTAGATTTATACGCAGGTTCCTCGCGAGAATGTGGATGAAGGTATTCTTATCCTACAGAAGGTGGCCAGAGCGGTGTTGGGGTGGGCGGTTGATACTTCTCTCACTCTAAATGCTAATAAAACGAAGGTGATGGTGTCTGGTGGTGGACGTTTTGTTAACTCTTTTTATGTTGGTAGGCCCAGGACGATTGACCTTGAGGAAAAAGTCAGCATACCTTTCTCTGACATCGTTACAAGCCTTGGTGTTGTACTTGACTCTAAGCTCAGCTGGGAGCCGCACATTGATATGGTTACAAAAAAATTTAACAGGGTGTTATATATATATACTTTGCGGTTTTTCCGTCAGTACACCATGGATGCTTTGCGTAAACAACTTGCAACCGCTCTGCAGTTTTCCCATCTTGATTACTGCTTGGTGGTTCTGCTCGATGCTTTTCAGGAGTTAAGAAAATGGATACAGAAACTACAGAATGCAAGTGTGAGATATGTATTAGGATTGAGAATAGGCTCCTTATAGAGTTGCGCTGGTTTGGTTGCGTACTGATTCGAGGAGACAGTATTTTTTGGCTGTACTTATATGTAAAAAATCGTGTGCATGAATTTACCGGAGCATCTGGTGAGTCTCTTCACTAGATGAGCACCTAGGGCGGCTATTAGGGGGGAGGCTAGGGATCTAGCGGTGCCTTTTATGCGCACTGAAACTGGTATGCGCTTCTTTCAAGTTCAAGGTGCGCATTTTTGGAATTCCCTACCTGCTGGGATTAAACATCTTCCATCTCTCAGCAGGTTTAAAACAGCAGTAAGGAGGTACTTGCTCGACCTTGATTGATACTTTTAATTCTAATTTATGTTAATTTATTCAGTGCAGTCCTATATATATAGATTTAAGGTATGAATTTATTTATTGCAAGAATGGTGATTGTATGGTTAGTGAGTGAATGTAATGTTTTTTTCCTTTTATTTTATTGTATTGGCTATGTTTCATGCTATTACATGCACTTTTATTATTTTCATTTATTATTTTATTTGTTTACTATATTTCTATTAAATTTTATATGATGACTGATAGATATTGAATAGCAGTTTTTAATTAATAGTATTGTTGCGTGTATTTTATTATTATTTTTACAATCAAACTGTGATATCACTTTTTTTTAGTGACTCACTTGTTTAGTATTATTAGGTCAAGTAAACTGACTTGAATATCTGTGCAATATTTATACTTATGTTTAGTTTTAAGATAATTGAAAACACTGTACTACGCGCTCTCATTTTTGTATGTTGTTACAGTATAAAGTTAATATTTATCTATCTATTTAACCGTATTTTTGACTGCTATGATACTTCCATTCATACGAAAAATTCACTCAATGAACAAAATAATAATAAAGTTCGGGGTTTTTCTCATAAGGGTATGAAAGATTCTAGAAGGATTTCATGAAGTTTTTGTTGAAAGGTTGCGCGGAATATTACGGGAGATTTCCAGTGACGTTGATAGGGTGTTCGTTAAATGAGAGTTTTATTGCTAAATGGTTGGACGATACCTTACTCACTATGTAAGCAAAAGGGTCGACTCTTTCTTGTGTACAGTCGAAGCGAATATGTGAATGCGATTCGATTACTAAATGTCAATGTTTACATATGCGTGTATATATTGATATATGAGTTGTAACGTTTTTCCCTTTCGGGAGGGGGAAATACGTGTAGCTCCTGTTGCCAGACGCTTCAGTGAGTTACCAGGGTAAGATCGGCAGGAGTTGGAGGGAGCGGACGGTGGAAAGTAAAGGAAAGTAACCGGGTTTAACACGTTTGGTTATGCTATGGAGTACCTTGGCTTTATTGTACTCATAAAACTCTTACAACGACGATTACAAATATGAATTAATAATAATGTATAAATCAAAGCTAAACCTAATGATTTTATATAATGCAAATAATTAACCTAACCTTAACGGAATGTAATGTACAAAAGATAATTAAATCGGCCACTTGACGGCTATTCAATAAGTGAAATCAATTAATCAATAATCTTTAAAGAATCTGAATTATAGTTTACTTTAACTAAAGATTCTACGGCCTGGACGGTCTAATTTATACCGGCGGCTTTTACCTGCAACAATGTGCAAAAACAAAAGAGATAAATAATTAATAATTAAATAATTATAATATAACTAGGCGGCGGCATCTAGTGACGCTATACTTAATACCACGGTAATAATAATAATGACGGTGGGTAGCCGGCTCCCTTAATTATCTGAGTTACAAATCTCTATAGGCATGCGGGACCTTTAAGTGACGTAAAGACAATGGGTGGCCAACACCCTTAACTTATCCTAATATCTTAATGATTACGCGGCAGGCGAACGGAGTCCTCTAACTAATATAAAAATGTGTCGGGTGGACGACACCCTTAACTTAATCTAAGTTCTAATATTTATGCGCGGCCAGACGGAGTCCTTTAAACTAATGCGAATTAAATAGTTAGGTGGACGACACCCTTAATATATTCCATAATCACGTGGCGGCGGACGCGTCGGCTACGGGTTAACCAGACCCTTAATTAAGCCAGCGGCGGAATGTGAAATAGAATATAATATTATGGGTGGACGTCACCCTTAAATTCAACGGCGCAAGTTCGGCTTTGCGGCGGCGGCAAAAATATAGCTAGTGTGCTCTAGGCAGGTAGATTTACGCCAGCGTGCTCACTCGACGTATCTCTAACACTGCCAGCATATGCACTAGAGTTTAGGCCAGCGTGCTCACTCGGTCTATCCCCATGTGCAGGAGAGAGAAGCTTTGCCTAAGCTGTGGTGCTCCACAAGCCAAGGCAACCGGCTACTACTGGCCCCACTCTCTCTTAGCCTAGCGTGCTCACTAAGGTAAAGAGAGAGAGAGGACCGTAGTCTACACTGCTCTGCTTAGCTGTGCTTCTCGGCCTCTTATATACTCCGGCCTCATTTTTCCCGATGCGTGCAACGACGTTTGAAGTTGCCACCTGGCGGCTGAGCTCAGAACTACTGTTCTATCGTAGCTGGCCGTTAGGCGGGAAATTTGAATGCGCGGGTATGTATACTCGTCGCAGAGTATAATGTGTTATTATAGCATTTCACAACCTTTCATGAAATATTCCAGAAATATTCTGTGGTAGATCTGAAACTAAATCTTTCATCGAAATCTTCCAAAAATCTTCCAGGAACATTTCATGAAAGATGTGAGATTACCCAAACCTTCCATTATAATATTCTTGATAGTCTAAAATCATAGATTTCTAAAATCTTTCAGAAATATTTTATGAAACATTCCTGCAAGATTCCTGAAATATTTGAATGAAAGATCTGAGATGATCCAAATCTTCCAATGAAATATTCTTGAAATCTTCCAACAATATTCCATGAAATATTCCAATATAAGAAGAATCAAGGGCATACGAATATCACGGGAATATTCTACGGAAGATTCCTAAAATATTTCAAATCTTTCGTGCTATTATTCCAGGAAGCTTCCATAAATATTCCATGCTGTGTACGAGGTGATCAAAATATGCTAATTAAATAATGTGAAAATTTATCATGTGTTACATGCTAAAAATTTCGAGAAAATATGTAGTAATTTTAAGAAAATATGTATTTTTAATTTAGCATTACTTCCGAACCACAAAAACTTTTCTAACACAATAAGGTTCAAAGTAAAGTGTTCAACGTGTACTTTTTTATCTTCCATGCACTTTTTTTGTAAGAGTTTTAGTTTTTTGGTTTTTAAAGTTCTTATAAGCACTTCTTGTTACTATATTTTTGAAAAAAACAACCTAGTCTTTGTGGCTGGGCTTATCAAAAGAAAAGAAACAACACGGATACATTCTTTTCATCAAAGAATCATAACCTGCAGTATCAGCCAAATCGGTTTCCTAGAGGTGTGGAGACCTCTCTTTCTTAGTTATGCAAATTTTGAATTACTACTTAAAGTGTATATTAAAGGCCGTTACACTCAAAAAGATACAAGATACAGATACAGTGACAGATACAAAATTACATTGGCTAGTATATCTATATATAAAAAAATACAAGAGGCAACGCATTTGTTTTTCACATATATAGATATACTAGCCAATGTAATTTTGTATCTGTCATTGTATCTGTATCTTGTATCTTTTTTAGTGTAACGGCCTTAACAGATCCCATATGGAAATAATTTCTGTGAATAACAATTAATAACTATGTAAAAATGTGCAAAAATGTGAATAACTGTTAATAACTATAATAAACTACCGCAATTGAGACATTAATAACAGTAAATAACAGTTGATAACAGTTAATAATTGTTACGAATAGATAATAATAATGATCTGTAAATAATAATAATTTACTGTTATTTATAGTTATTTACAAATATTTGTAATTTCTCAAATTTATTCACATTTATTCACATTTATTAACAGTTATTAACACTTTTTCACACTTTCAAAAATTTTCACACTGATAGTCGTTTTTTTTATATATACGCGAAAAATTTTGTAAATGTGAAAAACTGTTAATAATTGTTAATAAATCTGAAAAACTGTGAATATCTGTAAGAAAGTATAAATAACTACAATTCACTCTAATTGCAAATAAATATAAATAATTATAAATAAGTATAAATAATAATGAATTATTCACCAATTCTAAAATTTTAGAAAATGAGAATAACTGTTAATAAATGTATATAAATGTGTATAAATGTGAATAAATGTGAATAACTATAAATAATTATTAATAATCATGACTTTCAGTTAATAATTGTTATTTAGCGTTCATAACTATTATTAACTATTATTAATTGTTATTAATTGTTTTTTACTGTTATTAATTCTTATTAATGTCTCAATTGCGCTAGTTTATTACAATTATTGACAGTTATTCACAATTTCTCACAAAAATTATTTTTATATGGGATGATATCGATGTAAATATTTACATTCTTTGAATACTATGTATCTATACGTAAATAGCTATATAACTACTTTTCGACATTAATTTTAATAAATATTTGAGTTCAATAGCTCCATAATATAAGGCAGATATTCTTCAATTTAATTATTATTTTACTATTATACCGACATCCCAAACATTTTTAAACATTTTGTTATAAATAAAATGAAATGGTTTGGTTTTGAATTTTTTTGTTCATTCTTACCTATTTCTCTTTAAATCGGTCATGTAAAACGATTTTAAAAATCATGCTTAAATTAATAATAGGCCTAGAAATCATTCTCAGATGAAATTTTGAAGTTACATTAAATTTGTATTCAAACTTCCTCGGGAGCACCATGCGATATCTAAATTTAATAATATTTTATTGGAACATGGTTCATGACAAAAGCTTCTTCTTATCATGTCTGATGAATTATCATAATTAATATTTGTATTATTATAGTTATGTAAAAGTGGAAACATTCTTATTTGTTGCGTTTCAAAAATTCCTTATAAATGTAATCACATTTGAGAAATATCATATCTTCAACAACATGAACATAAATTATAAAGTATTGCAACAGCAAAAGCAATTGCAAAATGGCCGCAATCATAATTATTTGTTTGTGATTTTACTGCTTCGAAAACTGTGCTCAATTCTGATTTATTTGGAAATAATCTGTTTATATAAATCTCATGCTTGTTGATATTTAAGATTTAAACTGTTATATATATGAATTATTCTATTATTAAAATACATACAAATCCAGTTAACTTTTTCAAAATTTCCCGAAAACAATACTTCTTTATCAGTCGGTACTGAATTAATATATTGCGGTATTTGCATTGGTGAAGTGATTTGCATATAAAATGAGGTGCACCGTTATAAAATATTATTAAATCCTCCCTATTAAAAAAATCAGGTGATAAATCACCTGATTTATCAGGTGATTTATCATGTCAAAACATCATGTAACGATTTTGTTGGTCTTTACACATTTTGAACCATGCTTAGTCAATTTGGAATAATTTTTGAAAATTTTAGAAAATCTTGAACTTAGAAAATTTTTTAGATAATTTAGTCTTAGAAAAAATGTTGACTAATTTTACAAAAAAATTTCTAAATTCAAAAATTTCAAAATTTTTCACAAATTGTTCTGAATTGACTAAGCATAGTTTAAAACGTGTAAAAACTAACAAAATCGATACATGATATTTTGGCATGATAAATCAGGTGACTTTTCACCTGATTTTTTTCACCAGGGCTAATATATGAATATTAGTTAACATGGAAGCAATTTCATTACACAATTCTTGTCTTTTAAGAGCAGGTCGAAGTAGATTCGATACCGACCAAGAATCAAAAATTTAATTTTCTCCTATTATACTTAATGAAATGCATTAACATTTTAAATACATTCACGAAATTTATTTCTCTATTGCGCTTGCCAAAAATAAATTAAGAAAATTTTCAAAAATTAAAAATTTTACATTACAGTTGTTTACTAAACCCTAAGTACTGTTACTTACTTTTTGTTTGAAATATGGTGAATTTTATGAAAAAAAACATCTATTATACAATAATGTATGCATAAACTAGCTCGCTGCAGCGGCCTCTTGGGCTATTGTGGCTCGCACCTCGGGTCTTGCATCGCGAATCAATGCAAGGCATGCAAAAAGCTTCGCTTCTTGCATATGAAGCACGACCGAAACGCTCGCACTTCGCGCTCGCTATTTGATATTTGAAGAATATTAAAACAAATCATCTAAAAACGTAAAAGCATTAAAAGTTAATTTTATTTCTTTTTTTCATTGTATTTTTTACTGCAACTTTCAACAGGAGGTTGGAATTTATTGTATTTATTTGGAAAAACAAATTTATAATTATTCAAATTTTTCTTGTGAATTAAGTTCATTGATTTCGAAGAAATTTATGTTATGTGAAAAAGACATATTTTTATTAATGTATACTTTTTAAAATTTTAAATAGGATAATCTATCAAAAGTTACAAGAAAAAAAAATTATTTTATAGTTCAGTGGCTTAAAAGTAAAGTTTTGTATAAAGTTTTTATTTGATCTGAATCATTGCAATGGGGGATAATTAAAAACAATAATACAAATAAATGTTGGCAGTTTAAAAATATCGTTTAAGCGGTTTTAAAATAGTTATCCCTTTAGAGGTTCAAGAAATGATTTTTTGGTAATAACTTGAAAAAAACGAATTTTGAAAAAAAAAGTATATGAAATAAAATTTGTAGAAAAAAATAAGATACATCTTTTTAATATTATATATATTTTAAAAAAAATAATATTTATCAAATTATCATTAAAAAGCTTCCAATTTCAACATTTTTCATGAACAATTTGAAAAATATTAACTTAAGAGAAAAATGTATAATATAAAAAAGAATAATTTTTTTATATTCTATAACTTTTATTCCATATTTTTTAAAAAAATAAATCGTAATTTTCAAGTTATCACCAAAAATCCATTTTTTTGACCATTTAAAAGACGCTTATTTCGGATCGGATAAGAACTTGTGGGTACACAGGCATAGACAGTGTGTGTGTATGAGTAGGTAGGCATGTAAGTGTCACGCGCAACCTGCAGTGCGCAAGCAAGCGACTAAAAGCGTAAGCTATGTGTTACGCGAGAGCGGAGATAGTCATCAGAGCGTTCTTGACTTCTTGTGAGATAAGTAGCCTGTCATCCTCAGGTAATAAACGCACATTCTATTATAATAAAGGAAATCTCTTCTTTCTTTCGAGCACCTACCATCAACCTATTCCTTTCTCGAATATCAACTCGACAGCGTAGCTTCTACAAGGCGTAGAGGCTAACATTGGTGACCCCGACAACCGTTAGGGGAGACAGGACAACGCAGCAGCTAGCAGGACGCCTGAGCAAAAGTCGTTGGCCAGCAAGGGTCCGAGCAAAGGTGGCTATCGTCTCGCCGGAAATACATTTTAAAGGTTAGAATTAGAATTTTGCGAGTGCGTTGTAAATACTTATCTTAAAGTAAAAACAAAAATTTTATAACATATATTGAATTATAACTAACAAAAATTTATCTTGAAAATTACAGCAGAGATTATTTTTTTTTTCTTCACACATATAGTACTAACATAAAGTAAAGTAATTGTTCGCTCGGAAAGATATATATATATATATATATATATATATATATATATATATATATACATGTACTAACAGAATAGATATAGCACAGTAAGTGAGAGACTGACTTTCTCCAGCTGCACGTGGGAGAGAGAATAGTGGATATTTTTTTTTTCTTTCAATGGTTTTAATGTTCTTAAGGGGAGACACAAGTAAAACACACAATAAATGAGGTTTTTTAGTTTTAACTTTTGATCCGTAGCACCTACAATGCTATCCATGCGTAATGTTGTTCAAAATCATCTAAAGAATCTATAAAAAAATTTTCAGCTCGAAATATTAAAAACTGTGGGACTAGTTCCATTTTAACGCTTCCTCACTTATCACTGAATCGAGCAGTCGTTAAAATGGAACTAGTCCCACAGTTTCTAATATTTCGAGCTGAAAATTTTTTTATAGATTCTTTAGATGATTTTGAACAACATTACGCATGGATAATATTGTAGGTGCTACGGATCAAAAGTTAAAACTAAGATACCTCATTTTTTGTGTGTTTTACTTGTGTCTCCCCTTATGGGGACGGTTGGTGCCGGTGTAGACTCGGCGCGTGGTGCAAACCATCAAATTTGTTCGTCTCTTAGTCCACGAGTCGTGGCTGCGTCGGTTGACGGCAGTCATATGCCTTTTATAAATTTTTCTTTTTCCTTTTTTGTAATAAGAGATAGAACGTGCAGACTGGGGGGAGTATAGGAAATCTATCCCTCTCTTCCTTTATAGAAAAGAAAGGGGGAAGTTATACGTAAAGAAATAAGAAATAAGAAAATCTGTGCAAAAACGCGAATATAAGTACAGAAAAAAAAATTTAGAAAAGGGTAAAACTGTTGATAGCGAAGAAAAAAAAACAGAGTAAGAAGAAAATAAAGGTGCAAAAGGAAAAAAGTGATTCGGTTGTGCGGGTAAAGTAAAGCGGTTAGCGAGAAACGCGTAGAAAAGTCGAGACACGACGGTTATTTTAAAGTTAGATAGAGGTGATTCGTGGGTGAGTCGCGTGTGCGCGTGGGGGACAAAAATTTTCGTAAGTATAACGAACAAAGAGTTAAAAGTATGATTGCTGGCATGTTATGGGCCGATGTATGACCTTGAGAGATACATTCTAACCCTTACATTTGTATAGCTCTTAGGTGTTCTCAAGGGGTCATGAAGAGGTCGTGCATGCCGGTAAGACGTGAAAAGTAAATAAGAATTGTACCGCCCGCGCACACGGGACGAATTAACGACGATTTTAAAATTGTAAATAGTTTTCTGTGATTTTATTGGTGTTGTATTTTGCGTAGGCCTTTTACATCTATCACAATCAACCTTGGTCGATAATTTTCAGCAATTGTTTATTTACGTATTTAAACATTGTGTTTCATGATTATTTATTTTAACGGTCGTGTAACGTGTATTATTTGTTTATTTATTTATTTATTTTAAATGTTTGTATTATCGTGAACATTTATTTGATCGTTCGTGTAAGCTATTTATTTATTTATTTTAATGTCTTATTAATTTAATTATTTATTCATTGCGTGTTGTATTTATTGAATCTAGTCAACGTAAGACTGAGTAATATCGATCAAGGTCGGTTAAAATTCATAGTGAGGATTGTTTTGTATTGTATAAAACCTCAAATCATAAAATGGCTACCGAGAATACGCTACAGAACGTAATGTTAAATGGCGGAACTGACGACGCCGTAGCTAGTGTATATAATAGCACGCCTAATAATAGAGAACGAGACGCGTTTAGGAATCAGGTAGATAATAACAGAGCTCTTGCGGATCAAGAGACAATGAATAGTAGTAGTATACTAGGAGCGAGCGGTACAAGAAAAGTAGAAGAATATTATAAAAAACAGTTATTAGAAATGAAGAAAGATTATAAAACGAATATGGAAATTTTAATAAAAAGAATAGAAATGCTCGAGTTAGACCGAAATAAACCGGAAAAAAGGTTAGAAGCACACGATGTGCATAACAATGAGCAAATACCGACGCACGCAAATAAAGAGAATATTGACGACGCACAAAATAATTTTAGGTTAGGTGGACAATGCGCTAACATAGTAGTACCCAGTAACCTCATGCAAAACCGTCAAATTATGTTTCCCTTCTGGAAGCATAATCCGGAAACGTGGTTTCACTTATTTGAAGCCCAGGCTAAAATGCAAAATGTTACGGACGAGAGCGTAGCGTTCGTATTACTTATAAATAATTTAGATAGTGACGTAATTCGCGAAACATCGAATTTAGTAAAAACATCAAAGCCGGGAAATAGATATAACGGGTTGAAGAAATACCTCATAGAGACTTATGGACAGTCACAAGAAGAAAGGTTTAATAAATTATTTAGAAAATGTCGGGCGCACGGAGAAAAGCCATCGGAATATTTAAGAGAATTGCTCGACGTGGCAGACGGTATAATAGAACGCGAAGTTATCTTAAGGGTATGGAAATATAATCTTCCACCCGGCATTAAATCGCACCTGGTGGGAGAAATAAATTTAAGGAACGAAGGAATCGTGGTAAAAAACGCGGACGAAATATATAAGAATAAATGTGAAGAAGAGGTTGGTAAAATGGTTAGCATAGTAAATCATGGTAAAAAAGAAAATGATAGACCGTACACGGATAATGTAGGTATTAAAGCTCATATCGAAGCAGTTATAAAAAAGACGCTCGGTAAAGTAGGGAACGAGTTTAGAGGTGGAGGACGCTCGCGAACCAACAATCGAAATAACAGTAAACGTTATTGTGTATACCATGCGAAATACGGAAAAAACGCGTATAGATGTTTAGAGCCCTGTGATTGGATTAGTTACGAAAAGAGGCAAGAGTCCATTGATAGAAAAAGTCAAGGGTCTAAATCACCCAACCGCGGAGTAGCAAGAAGCAATAGCGTTGGAAAAGAAAAGAATCAAACGCGAAGTAGAGATAGAGAACATTTAAACTCTCGAACCGGCGGGTAGAGGGGGCAACCTCGTCGGACACGGAAGGAATACGCCTCCACGTAATAGATAAATTAGTAAACGAAACCTTTTTGGTAGATACAGGTGCGGAAGTATCATTAGTTCCGAAAGGAAAGAATAGTAAAAAGAAAGCGACGCGCGTTAAATTATACGCAGCAAAGAATACGCAAATAAACACTTATGGCGTAATATATAGGGAATTAGACTTCGGGTTTAAGAATAAGATCAAATGGACGTTCATTGTAGCAGACGTACCATATGCGATACTAGGTGGCGACGTCATTTAGCACTACCATTTACTCCCAGATCTGACCCGACGGGAGCTCGTGGATGCAAAAACGGGTGAGTCAGTCGCAGGCACGGCAAAGAAAGTAACGTATGTGCAAGTGTCGTTAATAGACTCGAAGAATAGGTACGCACATATAATAAAAGAATTTCCATCGGTGCTTGGGCTTGAAAAGCCAAAAATTAAAAGAAAAATAGATGTGTACCACCACATCATCACAGTGGGACCGCCAGTAGCGCAGAAACCGCGCAGATTGGCACCTGATAAGCTGCAGGCGGCAAAGCAGGAGTTTAAGAGGTGGTGCAAGGAAGGCATTTGCCAACCTTCAGAAAGCCCTTGGGCTACATCTATCCATATGATCCCCAAGAAAAATGGTGAGTGGAGGATCTGTGGCGACTATAGAAAGTTGAACACAATCACGGTGCCAGATGAGTACCCAATTCCCAATCTCCAGGACTTCGCATATAATTTAGAAGAAAAAACTATTTTTTCCGCACTTGATTTGGAAAAGGCATTCCTGCAGATTCCTATATTCCCAGAAGATGTACCAAAGACAGCGGTGACGACTCCATTCGGACTTTATGAGTTCCTAGTGATGACATTCGGATTTCGAAATGCTGCGCAAACATTTCAGCGATACATAAACCAGGCCGTGGGCGATCTGGACTTTGTGTTCACATTCGTTGATGATATCTTGGTTGCATCTTCATCAGACGAGGAGCACCAAGAACATCTTAGAGTCGTCCTAGAGAGGTTGGAGAAGTTTCACCTCAAACTGAATATAGATAAATGTCAGTTTGGAGTCGATAAACTCATCTTCTTGGGCCATCTCATCGACAGAAATGGATCGAAACCAGATCCATCTAAGGTCGAGGTGATACAAGCCTTTAAGAAGCCCCAGACAAAAGACGAGATGCGTCGATTTCTGTGAATGGTAAACTCTTATAGAAAAAGCATACCAAGAGCCGCGGAGGTACAGAGACACCTAGTAGTTATGATAAAGGATATTAAGAAAAAGGATGAAAGACCCATGGAATGGACCAAAGAAGCAGAACGAGCATTCAAGACAATAAAAGAAGAATTAGTGAATATTGCGTATCTTGCATTTCCAGCTAAGAATGCGAAGATTAGGTTAGTTACGGATGCGTCGAATTTCGCGATGGGTGCAGTGTTAGAACAGAGAATAGGAAATGAGTGGAAGCCGCTGGCTTTCTTTTCAAAAAAATTTACCCCCGCACAATCGAATTACTGCACGTACGATCGTGAATTGATGGCTATTTACGAGGCTATCAAATATTTTGGTTACTACTTGGAAGGTAGAGAGTTTACGGTATGCACAGACCATAAACCATTGGTGCATGCACTAGGCAAAAGCTTAGATAGTTGCACAGCACTGCAAGCAAGGAAGTTGACGTATATTGCAGAATATAACGTGAAAATCTGCTATTTACCAGGAGAGAATAACGTGGTGGCTGATGCACTATCGAGAGTTGATGACTTCCGATTTCCGACAATATTCTCACTAGATGGACATAATAAGTAATCCACAGCATCAAGTTAAGCTGGTAAAATTGCAATATGGTGTAGAAAACACGCCATTTTATTGCGAAATAGCACAAGACTCCCTCAGGCCGTATATACCGGAGGCGCTGAGAGCAGTTATCTTTGAACTCTTCCACAGCAAAGCACATCCATCTGCTAGGTCAACTAGTAGGATGATAAGAAAGCAGTACGTATGGCCAAATATGAACAGACAGATAACATCTTGGTGCAGAGCATGCATGGAGTGCCAACGATCGAAAGTTACTAGGGAAAACAAGTTTTTACCTATGAAGTTTAGCGAACCAGATGGACGGTTCGCCCACGTGCATGTGGACTTAGTTAGTCCGTTGCCGCCTAGCGAAGGTTACAGATATCTTGTGACGATGATAGACAGGTATACTAGGTGGCCGGAGGCGGTGTCCGTATACGATGCGTCGGCTCCTTCTGTCGCACGCGCTTTTTATGACACGTGGGTGTCTTGTTTTGGTGCACCTGTCATCATCACTACAGATCAAGGCAGACAGTTTGAGTCCGGCATGTTTCAGGCACTACTGCCGCTAAAAGGATGTAAGAGAATACGTACTACGGCATACCATCCAGCCGCGAACAGCATGGTTGAGCGATGGCACCGTGATCTTAAGGCAGCATTGATGTGCCATATGGAAGGTCGGGATTGGACTAGAACCCTCTCGACTGTTTTATTAGGGTTAAGAACGCGTTTAAGAAAGACACGGAGGCCAGCCCAGCGGAATTTCTTTACGGAACAACGCTCATAATACCAGGTGACATGTGCGAGTTCAGAGAGACAGATGCTAGAGAACCAGATTTATTTATGGCAGAGTTTAGAGAGTTCATGAGGCAGGTCAAACCCGTACCTGTGGTACATAACCACTCAGGAAAAACATTTGTATTCAAGGATTTGGCAAACTGTACTCATGTGTTAGAAGAGATAAAAGCAGTTAAACCACCTCTTGTGCAACCGTATTCAGGGCCATATAAGGTCATCTCTAGGCATGAAAATGGCCGTAATTACATCATAAGAAAAGGAGATAAAGACGTAACGGTGAACGTAGAAAGGTTGAAACCAGCCTATTTTCTAGCTAATGAAATTGAGCTACAAGAAAGCGAAGTAGGCAGGGGAGTGGCACCTCAGAGTAGTAGCCAAACGAATAGTAGCAACGGAGAACTGAGCGAGAATAATAATAGAATTGAGGAAGAAAACGTCATAGTAACGGAAGCTCAGATTCATGACGAAGTTCCACCCGCAAGTGGTGAGGAGTATGAAGCATTGGACGAGCTCAATAATGAGCAAGTAGACATTACCGATACGTGTAATGAAACAGGTAATGTAACAAATGACAAAGAAATAGAAACCGGTAACAGGGTAGAGCACGAAACGATAGGTGGCGAAAAAGATAAGGGAAATAGTAAAAAGAGAGAGAGGTTTATACCCAACATTTTAAGGCGTAGAAAAATAGATAGCATAATGTCAAATAAAAAAGATAATTGTAAAAAGAATAAAAAGGGTATTAAGAAAGTTAGATTTTGTACAACAGGGTCTCACTTTAAAGAGAAATGTGATTAATTTTTGGCAATATTGTAATGCGTTATATTAATAATGTTTGTTTTTTTTTTGTTATATATAGGTGAAGCTGATTGGACTCTCCTTTGATATTTGTATCGCTAAAGAGTTCCGTCAGCCTAACCAAGATGTTTTTTCTTGGAAGAATTGGCCAGAGTCCTATTGTGCAAAATCAATGAGACGCATGATCTCACAAAGAAAGCTGAGTACAGATTAGCGAAGGTTTATCTGTATGAGTTCATAGATCCATATACGCAGCAATGTATGGGTAAGATTAATGCTGCCAGCAGAGCCGGTGAGAAGAACGCGATGAAGAACGCACAAGAACACGAGTTTAAGAAACCATCGCTCTTCATCGGTGATGACCCTGTGCTGGACTTATTCTTATATAACATGCCAATGAATCCTGGCAAGAAGAAGCTAGACCAGATTTTGAGGTCGTTTGGTCAGGAAGACTTCGAGATAGGGAGAATCCACTTGACAGGCAGGAAAACGTGCGAAAAAATAATAAAAACAACATAAGTTTTAACATCAATTTTGTGTTAAGTATATTGAAAAATGTACCTCGATTCAGACTGGATGTTCTTAATTGTAAAATTAATCTGAACTCTGCGTTATCATCAGCAATTGCAAGATGTGGCACAAGGATCTATAACGAGAATGGACTCTTCAGCGTCATATTTAGAAGCCTTTAAAGGCATAAAGTGTAAATACATGTATAATAAGAGTTAATGTATAAAATGTAAATGCATGCAATAAAATGTAATGTATAAAAGTGTAAATCAACTTAGATTATATATGTAATGAATATAATATCGATGTAAAGGAGTGAAAAGCATGGGTGAGAAATATTGCATAAATGCATGTTGAAATGTAGGTATGGAATGACCGCATGTGTGAATTGTATGGGCGAGAATAATCGCATAAGAAAAAATGTAATTGCGTGAGTAATTATATACAAAAAATGTAAAAGAGATCATATGTAAAATAAAAAGTACCCACTGTTTATGTAAAATAAAAATTAATTCCTTTTGATGTAAATAACCATGGATGGTTATTCAGGGGGGAGTACTGTGGGTACACAGGCATAGACAGTGTGTGTGTATGAGTTGGTAGGCATGTAAGTGTCACGCGCAACCTGCGGTGCGCAAGCAAGCGACTAAAAGCGTAAGCTATGTGTTACGCGAGAGCGGAGAGAGTCATCAGAGCGTTCTTGACTTCTTGTAAGATGAGTAGCCTGTCATCTTCAGGTAATAAACGCACATTCTATTATAATAAAGGAAATCTCTTCTTTTTTTCGAGCACTCATCATCAACCTGTTCCTTTCTCGAATATCAACTCAACAGCGTAGCTTCTACAAGGCGTAGAGGCTAACAAACTCATCGAGAAAATTCATAAACTTGATTTCTCACACACATACATCCATACATACATTTTAAGGAAGCCTCGTAATAATCTTATTTTGCTATAAAAATAAGTTTTTTATCATAAAATAACATATTTTAAAGGGTTACATTTTTCGCGATGTCGAAAATATAAGGCACTTCCGTATAGCGGTCGTGCCTAAAAATTGCGCTCGATAACAATTTCTGTTGAAAACAGTATAATTATTTCATTTATGATAAAATAACATTTTCACTTCTCGGCCGGTAATAAAAACTGATCCGGCCTACTCTTAACAATTAATTTATCTTTCTCAGTCAAACCCATTATTGAAAATTAAAAATCTTTTAAAAATTTTCATTCATTTTATATGTAGTTTTTCTCAAAATATTCACCATACAATTGCATTCGTAATAACTAATTTAATTCAGTGTATTTTTACTTTTAAAAGCTGAAAAATATAAGAAATTATGAAGAATGCTATGAATTAATTGATATAAGATAGAAAATTATAATAAAATTTGTAAAAATGATATAACGGTTTAAAAATGGTTCTTTTCGGCAATCATATACACTTCCGCTCACACGAAGTTGCCCACCCGGTCAAAAAAGGTTAGCTATAAAATATAGCTAAAAAAATAGTTAAATATATAGCTGCATCGAGCTGTTTTTACAGCTATATCGATGTGTTTTTTTAGCTGTTTTTTATAGTTAAAAATGTACTTAATTTTATAGTTAATGATTTCATTATCTACCGAAAATATTAATAGTTACCTTCTCAACTATATTTTATAGCTATTATTATAGTTAAAAAAAAACTTTAATTTTTAGTGTATTTATTACAATATATTAATAGCTAGATATTTAACTATACTTTATAGCTGAAAATAAATGGTTTTTTAGATATTCTTTATAGTTGAAAATATACGTAAATTTTTAGTTGATAATTTGGTTATTACTCATAGATATTTAGCTGAAAAAACATGAATATTGCTATAATATAAATGAATATAGCTGTATTTTACTTATATTTTTAGCTCTTTATATAGATGTTTTTTTTGACCGAGAGCAGCTAAAAATATAACTGTAATTTCAGCTGTATTTTTAGCTGTTTTTAGCTATATTTTTAACAATTTTTTTTAGCTAAACATTATTAGAGTAGCTTTCAGATATACTCGAGTTTATTTATATTGTCCTTCCCTACCTTTGCTGTAAATTGATTAACCTATACCCCACATAGCACCGAAGCTTCCAGGAAGCTTACTGGAAGCGTCAAATGTCCCGCGCACTTTTCATTCAGATAGATTCAATGGAAGCTTCCAGGAAGCTTCCGTGGAAGAAATCAGTAAGCTTCCATGGAAACTAGCATAAAGGTCTTTTTAAATCTTACAAGAAGTTTCCAAGGAAGATTGCCGCAAGATTCCAAAAGTACTTCATGGAAGCTTCCATGGAATAATTCTAGAAGCTTACATGCAAGCTTCCGTGAAAGCTTCGATTAAAGCTTCCTGGAAGCGTAAAATGTCCCGCGCACTTTTCTTTCAGAGAGATTCAATGAAAGATTCCAGGAAGCTTCCATGAAAGAAATCAATAAGCTTCCATAGAGGCTAGTATAAAAGCCTTTTGAATCTTACAAAAAGCTTGCAAGGAATATTGTCGTAAGGTTCTAAAAATACATCATGGAAGCTTCCATAAAAAAATGCAAAAAGCTTCCAGGAAGATTCCAGTGTAAGGTTCCCGGAAGCTTTGGGGAAGTCAACAATTCAAATATCATTTGGTTAATTTTATCCTTTTTCACCGTTCGGAAGGTATTGTGTAACGATTCTGTTCAACATTCTATTTTTTATTTTATATTTTACAAATATTTGCTGTGCAAAACACATTTATTTACAACATACTATTTTATATACTATTATATCATATTTATATGTCAATACATATTCACTTATATTAGGATTTACGTATAATTATAAAGACGCACTTACATTTTTAGGGCAGGCGCTGTGGGTACATACTCAAAACCACCAACGTTCGACTTATGTAGTAAGTGTGGTATCATCTCACCACTTAGGGACAAAACGCCCATTCAACGCGTATCCCCCTGTAGGCGTAACTGCGAATCGAAGGTGACGAACTTGTATGATATTTGTCGGTAGTTCAATTCCCGACTAAACATAATTTTTTTTTTTTTATAAATTATGTTGCACATGCATATATTTCACTATTCTCATGCTATGTGAAGTCGAAAAATTCATTTTAGATAGATTTTGAAATAAATTTATTTAAAAAACTTAAATAAATAATACAATACTCTTTCTTAAAACTTTATTCAATTAAAGACTTTTCTTTAAAAAAGCAACAGAATGTTTTGTGTGCTTATTTACTAGCTTAAATTAATATTAAAAGAAATTTTTTATCTAAAGTTATACAATTATAGAAACTTTTAATCATTTAATTTGTAATCTGTTTTATTCGTATTCATATAATAATCCGATATTAATTTTTAATATTAAGGGGATGTAAAATACCGACATTACAGTTTTCCAAGTTATTGGTTCTTAATCAAAGATTTTTAAAAATATCTCTATATTACAGTCTTCCATTTCTACTAATAAAGAGCCTAATATAGAGATATTTCTGAAAATTTTTGAATAAAGATAAAATATTTGGAAAACTGTAATGTCGGTAACTATGTAGAAATCATATACCCTATTACATCCCCTTAAAAAGAATATCTTAATACATTTTATGAACAAAAAAGACTATATTTTTAATTTATAGAATTAATGGGGGATTATTATATAAATACGGAAAAAGCAGATTACAAATTGAATGAATTAATTTATATAATTATGTAACTTTGGGTAAAAATTTGTTATTACTATTAATTTTTAGTTAGTAAAAGAACAAAAAATATTATGATTTTCTGAGGAAAAATCTTTTATTTGATAAAATTCATACATTCAAAACATTGTAAAGATATTTAGACTTTGTAATTAATTTATATAAACGACTTTTTCTTTAAAAAAAACATATTTTTTTGTGTTCTTTTTTATTAATTAAAATCAATAATAAAAAAAATTCTTTATCGAAAGTTATACACAATTATAAAAAATTTTTAATCATTCAAAATGTAATATGTTTTACTTTGTATTTAAATAATCTGCCATAAATTTTGTAAATTAAAAAGAGTATAAGACATTAATTTCATTAAAAAAAAAACAATATTTTTAATCTATAAAATTAAACTAATGTAAGGCAGACACTACACCTGTACTCATAAATATTGTCTAAATTTTCATTTTATTGTAAAATTTTAGAAAAAAAAATGCATTAGCTTATAGTATGTACCATGAAGATTATTCTATTGAATTTTTAAATGAATCCATTTATCAGTTATTTAAAATGTTAGAGTCCAATGATATGTATCAAATTTATTCGATTTTGTACCAGGAATACAAAATTCTTATAAACAAAGGAATAAATTTATTTAAAAATTTAACTAAATAATTTTCATGATATTTACTACAAACTAATGTTTTTTTTCTGAAACTTTGCAATAACTGTCTGTGAACATTAATATATCATTCCTGTAATATTCTGTGAAAGGCTGCAGAAAGTTTGAATAGAATCTTCCGCAAAATGTTACTGCAAGCTTCCTGCAAGATGTAAAGTAATCTTCCAAATAACATTCGGATATAACTTTTCGGAAGCTTACTGGAAGTTATTTTGTAATATTCCATTTGGCTCTCATGGAATATTACATGTAAGCTTCCCTAAACCTTCCGTAAGGCTTTCATAAGAGATTCCAATGGAATCTTCCTGAAACTTTTATTTAGCTTCCGGAAAGCTTACAGGAAATCTTCCTGATAAGTTAGTAACCTTCCGTAAACAATAAAATATTTTTCCTGTAACATTCCACTGAAGGCTGCAGGAAGTTTGAATGGAATCCTTCACAAAATATTACTGGAAGCTTCCTGCAAGATATAATGTAATCTTCCGAATAACGTTTCTATAATATTGCATGTAATCTTTCCGAAAGCTTACTGGAAGCTATTTTGTAATGTTTTATTTAGCCCTCATGGAATATTACGTGTTAGCTTCTCTGAACCTTCCATGAAGCTTACATGAAAGATTCCAATGGAAGCTTCCCGAAACTTTCATTTAGCTTTCGGGAAGCTTACAGGGAATCTTCCTGACAAG
Source organism: Anastatus disparis (assembly GCA_017163975.1). NCBI lineage: Eukaryota > Metazoa > Arthropoda > Insecta > Hymenoptera > Eupelmidae > Anastatus > Anastatus disparis. The sequence continues at coordinate 54,673 of JAFFSR010000006.1, read as the reverse complement.
TTACTGATAACCTTCCGTAAACATTGAAATATTTTTCTTGTAACATGCCGTGGAAGGCTGCAGGAAGTTTGAATGGAATCTTCCACAAAATATTACTGGAAGCTTCCTGCAAGATTATAATGTAATCTTCCGAATAACGTTTCTGTAATATTGCATGTAATCTTTCTGGAAGCTCACTGGAAGCTATTTCGTAATGTTCCATTTAGCTCTCCTGGAATATAACATGTTAGCTTCCCTGAACCTTTCATAAAGTTCACATGAAAGATTCCAATGGAAGCTTCTCGAAACTTCCATTTAGCTTCCGGGAAGCTTACAAGGAATCTTCCTGACAAGTTACTGGTAACCTTCCGTGAACATTGAAATATTCTTCCTGTAACATTTTGTGGAAAGCTGCAGAAAGTTTGAATGGAATCTTCCACAAAATATTACTGGAAGCTTCCTGCAAGATATATTGGAATCTTCCGAATAACGTTTCTGTAATATTGCGTGTAATCTTTTCGGAAGCTTATTGGAAGCTATTTTATAATGTTCCATTTAGTCCTCATGGAATATTACATGTAAGCTTTCCTGAACCTTCCGTAAAGCTTACATGAAAGATTCCAATGGAAGCTTCTCGAAACTTTCATTAAGCTTCCGGGAAGCTTGCTAGAAGTTTACATTGGAATCTTTCTCGAATCTTTCGATGGAAGCTTCCCGAATCTTTCGATAAATCTAAGTAATAATGTTGCAGGGGTCGCTAGAAAATACGCGCGTATTTTTTAGTAACGGTAAGATGGATCGGTCTTATATACAAAATGTACTCAACTCTTACCACTTGCGGGAGTTGGACACAAATTTCAACGAGTCAAAAAAGCTATATTTTAAGCTTTATTTTCAGCTAATTTTTTCAGCTAAACGTTTTTGACGCGTTGAAATTTGTGTCCAACTCCCGCAAGTGGTGAGAGTTGAGTACACTTTATATAAGACCGATCCATCTTACCGTTACTAAAAAATACGCGTGTAATCTTTTCGGAATGTGTGTTTTCTAGCGACCCCTGCAATATTATTACTTAAATTTAGTGTATGTATAGGTTAATCAATTAACAGCGAAGGTAGGAAAGGACAATATAAATAAACTCGAGTATATTTGAAAGCTACTCTAATAATGTTTAGCTAAAAAAATTGTTGAAAATATAGCTAAAAAACAGCAAAAATACAGCTGAAATTACATTTATGTTTTCAGCTGTTCTCGGTCAAAAAAAACATCTGTATAAACAGCTAAAAATATAAGTAAAATACAGCTATATTCATTTATATTATAGCAATATTCATGTTTATTCAGCTAAATATCTATGAGTAATAACCAAATTATCAACTAAAAATTTACGTATCTTTTCAACTATAAAGAATATCTAAAAAGTCATTTATTTTCAGCTATAAAGTATAGTTAAATATCTAACTATTAATATATTGTAATAAATACGCTAAAAATTAAAGTTTTTTTTTTAACTATAATAATAGCTATAAAATATAGTTGAAAAGGTAGCTATTAATATTTTCGGTAGATAATGAAATCATTAACTATAAAATTAAGTACATTTTTAACTATAAAAAACAGCTAAAAAAACACATCGATATAGCTGTAAAAACAGCTCGATACAGCTATATATTTAACTATTTTTTTAGCTATATTTTATAGCTAACCTTTTTTGACCGGGCAGCCTAATCAGTTGAGGTAAAATATAAAAAGTTTTACTGTTCCGTTAGAAAGCGTATAAAAAAATTTTGAAAAGAGATTGGGTTTAAAAGGTTTTTTAGAGCTCTTTCAAATGCTAATGATTTGATTTAAGAATATCTATTTTTCAATTATATTTATAGAGCAAAAAGTAAGAAAAAAATTCAAAAATTTTTTGCCCATGTTTAATCCTGGGCCAATTCTAGCGAAATTATTCTACATTGACGTTATAGCTCTCAAATTAAAGGTTTTTAAGTACTCTTTCAAACGCGGTCTGGCTTTTTATTCTATGACAAATCGTTAACGGGATGTCGTAGTTGTTGGAATCGAGTTTTGCTTTTTTTATCTTACTGATATCTTTTTAAATTCACTATTTGGGCAAATATAATGACTTGTCCGCGCTAAAACTATATTAATACAATAATTTTTGTTAAATTAAAAATTCAATTCAGCTTCATATTTTTTTATGAACTTTGAATGAAAATTAGATATCAAGCTCGATAAACCTAACCTCAAAATAGTATATATCGAAAGTTTGTTTATAACTTTTTATGTATATTATTTTGATAAATTTCTTGACTTGTCCGCGCTAAGGATTAATCTTACGAATTTTCTTACTGAAGTGAAAGAATTTAATTTGACGCACTATTTACTCATGAACTTTGAATAAAAATATTATTAGGAGGAGCAGAACTACGATATCCTCTTAAGAAGTTATAACGATTTTTCTGAAAAAATTAGATTTTTTTCAGCTTGTTATATCTTGTAAGCATTACATCGTATTAAAAAATGTCAAAGAAAAAAAATGTTCGTTTTTAAGTGAAGAATATGTATACTAAATTTCATAGCACGCGATAGATATTTTTTTTTTACATTTTGAATATTTGTTAATTTTTAATTAAGGGGATGTTATAAGGTATATGATTCATACATAGTTATTGACATTGCAGTTTTCCAAATTTTTAATCTCTATTCAAAAAATTTCTGAAAAATCTCTATATTATGCTTTTTATCAGTAAAAATGGAAGGCTATAATATAGAGATATTCTTAAAATTTTTGGATTATGGATAAAATATTTGGAAAACTTTAATGTCGGCATTTTACATTACCTTAAAATCTAAAATTATAACAGGGTGAAAAAGTGTAAAAAAAAAATTCTATCGCAATCTATAAATTTTTATATATTTATTCTTCAACTAAAAACTAACATTTTTTTCTTTGACATTTTTTAATACTGTGTAATGCTTACGAGATATAACAAGCTGAAAAAAGCTAATTTTTTCAGAAAAATCGTTATAACTTCTTAACGATTTGTCATAGCATAAAAAGCCAGACCGCGTTTGAAAGAGTACTTAAAAACCTTTAATTTGAGAGCTATAACGTCAATGTAGAATAATTTCGCTAGAATTGGCCCAGGATTAAACATGGGCAAAAAATTTTTGAATTTTTTTCTTACTTTTTGCTCTATAAATATAATTGAAAAATAGATATTCTTAAATCAAATCATTAGCATTTGAAAGAGCTCTAAAAAACCTTTTAAACCCAATCTCTTTTCAAAATTTTTTTATACGCTTTCTAACGGAACAGTAAAACTTTTTATATTTTACCTCAACTGATTAGGGTGGGCAACTTCGTGTCAGCGGAAGTGTATATATATATATACAAAACAAAAAACATCAGATGAGGTTTTTAAAAATTATTAATGGATTAAAGTCTTATATTTAAAAAATATTTAAGGTAAAGAGAATTCTTATTAATTAATATTATTAGAAAAAAAAATTCAGGCTTAAAATCTATCATGATACCTTCAATAGTTTTTAAATGTAAATACTGTAAATATCTGTGAATAGCTATAAATAATTGTAAATATTACAATCGTTATAAATAACTGAAAATAATAATATTTATGTTCTATTTACAACAAACCTTTCGAAATAATTAAATACATATTTATACCATATTATAATTTTTAAAGGCAATTTAACAATAGTACTTTTTGATACTAGTGCGTTAAATTATAAATACTCATGCGATTGCTATGACATTCGGGCCGGCTTGACCATCCCTCGTGCATATCAACCGCACGAGTATTTATAATTTAATGCACTAGTATTAAAAAATATATTTTGCCATTCTAACCCCAAAATCGCAACTTTGTTGCTCTTTCTTGGCTCTCATGGCAAAAAATACGGTTTGCAACTGGTATGAAAAAGCTTTTTCACGAAACTCGTTACGACCCTCGCCTTCGGCTCGGGCCGTCAACTTCTCGTTTTGTAAATAATAGTCCAGCAGAATTAGTCGAAATGCATAATCTAATTAGTAACAGGTGCACACCACTAAAAATGGCTTTGTTGGATGATTAGAAATAAAATTCTTGAGAGACCCTAAAAATTTGAGCCATCAGGAATTTGTAAACAATGATCAAGGGTGCAAAATTCGTAAAAATCACTTTTTTTGAGGTAGCTTGAAATCGTTTACAATTTAGTATATGAGAATTATACTATTTTTAGGTGTTTCAAAGACGAATAATTTGAGCCTTCACTGATTAAAATCAGTTAATAAATTTTATAAATAATGATAAACAAAAATCGAAAATCGCGGAATTTTCAAATATTTGTCATTTGATAAGAAAAGGATGTACATGTTTGCAATTCAACGAAAATGTGCCTCTTATTATCCTTAAGTTACCATAGAAATTTCATCAAAAAATATTAATTATTTTATGAGATATTCTATTTATTTATTAAAAAGAGGTCAGATGTACGTTGAAAATTTCATCCAAAAACGTCATGGTAGAGACTTTATGATGATCATATTATATTTTGATATTAACGTAGATTTTATGAATTTGATGTAAAATCGTGTCCATTTCATTATTTTCAACCTAAATATGGCAAAATTGAAAAAGTAAATTTTTTTCTTAATGGTTTTTTTACAAGTTTTGTAACTAATAAAAATATTGATATGGGGATTTGATATTCTTATTACTCGCAATTTCACGCAAATTAAAAAAAAAGAATGCTCTAGCTCAATTAGAAGCCGAGATAATTTTTTTTTTAAATTCGTTAATTGTTTATTTATGAAAATTAAGGACTGATATTTTTATCACAGCTAGTATAATACTTGAAGTTTATGATTCCATTATATCAGAGATAAAATAAACATTTTTGATGGATGTGTGTGGGTGGGAGGTGGGTTATGAAATAACTATACGCACACACTGTTACTGTTACTCTTAATAATCAATATATTGTCAAGCAATAATCAACACTCAAAATACTCTGTGAATTCTTAAGTACTCTATGCAGTTTACTTAATAGAGGCTACAGAGAGAATGACCATAGGGCTTATGACGCCTATAACTCATAGTACCAGAAAAGGCACAAAATGGTGGGGGGAGTAATAAGGCAAAGCAAACCTTACACTTTCTCCCTTTGCCTTGTTACAATTAATCTCATTAATATTTTATTTTACTCAAAAAAAAATGTCATATGACATGTTCAAAATTTTATTGGTACAGTAAGAAAGAAAACTTTTCATTGTTCTTATAGTCTTCTCAAAAAGAATATTGAATTCATCTTATTCTCTTTATTTCTTTAAGTTATCTTTAAACAAAAAGAAACATAATATGTTAAGGGGTGTCCTCATACCGGCACAGAGATCTACCTTATCTACATTTGAATTATGCATTTTAATAAAAATTTAACTATTTTTGACTAAAATTTATAGAAGAGGCACATTTTTAACATTCTAAAGAATTTATTGCAACGTCAAAAGACACAATAAAAGTGAAAATGAAGACGGAAACTGCATAATACGATCATTCATAACCACATTGAAAAGTTAATCGTATTAAGCAGTTTTCGCCCTTATTTTTAACCTTATATTGTCTTTTAATGTTGCAATAAATTCTTTGGCATGTTAAGAATGTTCCTCTCCTACTAACTTCAGTCATGAATAGTTGAATTTTTATTAAAATTTATAATTTATATGTAGATAAGGTAGAACTCTGTGTCGGTATGAGGATTCCCCTTATATTTAAATATTTATATTTTATAATTCTTCTAATCTCTTAATTCTATATTAGTTATTTTATTTCTTAAATATTTATGTGCTTCTAAGGGTAAAGGTTTAGTCATTATATCTGCTAAATTCTCTTTAGTTGCAATCCATGTAACTCTAACTTTGCCTTGATCTACACATTGTTTTATAAAATCGCCATGTGTATCGGCCATTTGCTTTCTATTGCCATTCTTTTGGCTTTCCTTTAAAATTCTCTGTATTTCTATTGAACTATTATCAAATACTTTTAGTTTGTGACTTCCATCCATTTTTGTACAGTCATCTGCAGAGCGATCATCACACCAAATTGTTACTGGAAACAGTGTTTTACCCAAAACGAATCGAATTGATTTATCTAAAGAAATCAACTCTTGTCATACTTCGCTCATCGCTAAGTATTCTGCTTGGCACGTCGATAAGGTCACATATGATTATTTATGACTTCTCCATGCCACTACATTGCCAAATAATTTAATTATATATCCTCCTGTTGAAGTAGAATCTTGACAATCTTTAAAACTAGCATCTGTCAAGGCTTTTAACTCCTCTGCTTTAGATGTGAATTTTAATCCTAATTTAGATCTTCCTCTTAAATATCCAAATATTCTTTTAACATCAATCCAACCTTCTTCTGTAGGTTCTATCTGTTTTCTGGCTAGATAGTTTACTGCAAATGTGATATCTAGTCGCGTTGCATTTGATAAATACATAAGACTTCCTATAGCCTCTCTATATGGTACATTTTTCAATGAATCATTTTGATTTTTATTCTTTATTTCTTGAACATCCAATTTGCTCTTCTTATATCGATTGCTCACTTGCCTAGTTACCATTGGTGTATTTTGAGGCTTGCAGTCTTTCATGTTGAGCTTCTCTAAGATGCTTTCTATATATATATATATATATATTGCTTGATGTAAAATAATATAATTCTCTTCTTTATTTCTTTCTATTGTCATCCCTAGAAAGTTTTTTTGGTTCGCCTAGGTTCTTCATTTCAAATGCTTTACTTAAACCATGCGTCATTTCTTTTAATTCATTTGTACTATTGCTTGCAGCTAACATATCGTCTACATATAATAATACAAATGCCATTTTCCCTTCTTTTCTCCATGTGAAAAGACATGGTTCATGTAAGTAATTTTCTAATCCAAGCTTTTCGATCTCCTTTGAAAATCTTTTATTTCATTTCTTGGGGCTTATTTTTAATCCATACATAGCCTTTTATTATTTACATACCGTTGTACTCTTTATTTCATTATTTACCTCTAAACCTTCTGGTATATCCATATATATTTCTTCCTCTAATTCTCCATTCGAAAATGCTGTCTTTGCATCTAGCTGACATGCATATAAATTATATTTGTTTACTATGGTCAATATTGATCGAACAATTGACAATCTTGAAACTGAAGCGTAAGTTTCTTTGAGATCATATATATTTTTATCCTTGAGGCCTCTAATAACCAACCTTGCTTTATATCACTTTGATCCATCTGCCTCTAATTTTGTTTTAAAAACTCATTTTATGTCTATTATATTAGCCTTTTTACTATCTAACATTGTTTCTGGTCTCCTTACTAATTCCCATACTTTATTATTATTCATGGATTCTAATTCTTCTTTTATTGCTCTTAGCCATTCTTCTTTTTCTTTAGTCATCATTGCCTCTTTGAATGATGATGGATCTTTGTGTAGAGAAGACAAAAGAATATGTCTCGAACCGTCTTCATAGATTTGTTTTTCAATTTTTTTTAAACTTTTGTTGATTGGTTTTGTAATAAACTCGTTTGTGTAATTAAAATAATTAACAAAACTTATATCTTTAATTGGCCTTTTAGTAGAAATATTTTCATATTTTAAATCATCTAATTTTTTCTCAGCTTTACCTCTAGTTACGGGGCCTTTATTTTGTTTATACTCAGCAATTTGTTTTTGTATCTGTTGTTTAATTACTTACTTTTTCGGTCTTCCTCTTTTCTTTGGCATTTCCTCTTTACTTGACTCTATCACTTTTTCTGGCTCGATTTCATCTTCAATTTCTTTTAACCATTCCCAATTATTTGTTTCTACCTGACTTCTTTTATAAACATCTTTGTAAATAATTTTTTCATTAAACTTCACATGAAGAGAATTTATAAACTTTCTTGTACTTTGATGCCAAAATATGTAACTCGTAGGTTTGTATCCAACTAATACAGCTTTGATGGCCCTTGAGTCAAATTTCGTATTTGGTTTAGCAATTTTAATATATGCGATACAGCCAAATCTTCGTAATTGGTCTAAATGACAATTTTTATATGGTGCAAATTTATTTGAAGGAATTGAATAATTTGTCGTCTCATGTGGAGTTCTATTGTTGGCATGAACAGCAACGTCCAGTGCTAATTTCCACATACACTCCCCTCCACATGCTTTTGCGCACCCAGAGAAAAAATTGTGAGAGCTAAAACATTTTATTACTCAGCAGCTAAAAGTCGTAACTCAAAAAATCCAACAGCGTTCGAAAGAGCAGGTGAAAAGCTTTCGAAAATACTATTGTGAACTTTAAAAAACTTAAATTTAAGTCGTTTGGAAAAGTTAAAAAACAACTAAAAAAAAGCAAAACAATTGATCTTTTTTTAATTTGCTGCAGATTTAGATCCAATAATCGTAGCTTAAAAAAACAAACTGGGTTTAAAAGGGTATTTATTCAGCTTTAAAATGAGGGGTCAAGCATTTGTTTTTGTCATTTTTTACCAGAGCTACAGGATTTTTTGTTTAAGAACACGTTTTTTTTCAAATGCCAATATTTTGAAAAGTAAGCGAGATAGAAAAAAACTTTAGAGAAAAAAAGTTACATTTTTACGTATAGAAAACAAACTTGCAGTTTAAAATAGAATTCAAATAAAAAAAAATGTTTCGACTTTTTTTTTATAATTTTTTAGTAGATTTAAAAGTCGAAACATTTTTTTTAATTTAATCTAGAATAATCATCTATAAAAGTAATTATAAATCTCTTAAGTCCTGGATATGATGTAGGTTTTATTGGACCCATGATGTCCGTATGTATAACTTGCAATGGCCTTTGCGCTCTATCTCTAGTTTCTTTAAAAGACAGTTTATCTATTTTAGCTATTATACAGATATCGCAATCTTGAATAGATGGGTCGTTGAAGTTAACTTTTTCTAATCTATTATCTATTTTCTGTAATTTTTTCAGGTAATTCATAGATGCATGTCCTAGTCGTATGTGCCATAACATTGCCTCATTTTGCTTTATAAGCTTTCGTGTATTTTCTTCAAGTGGACTTTTCATGAACAGTTCTTCTATATCTTCAAACGTTTTCAAATCATCTGTTTGAATCACGTATTTATTCATTGGACTATTATCTGTACTTTCATTTTCCTTGTTTGCAATCATGATTTCCTCTTGATTCTCCCTCCCAATCGCAGAACTCATATTATTTAACTCCTCATCTACTCCCTCCGAAACTAATACCTCGTTATCATCAGCTTCTATCTGCGATTGATGTGGAAATTCATGATGCGAAATTACTCTTGCTTTGCAACATATAATTTTTATGTAAAAATTCTTCACCATCTTCAAAATTATTCTTTTTCACTTCTAGACGTATAATTCATTTAGGCTTGTTGTACGACTATTACTTTAAATACTGTTTTATTTGTCTGTTTATTATATACTCCAAGAGTTTTTTTTTCATCTATATAAATGCTTAGACCTGCTTCTGCTAGCCTTCTTGATGATATATCATATTAGATTTTCAGAAACATCTTTTGTGGCAGCTACATCAGTTAATTTGATGACTTTCTTATCAGGTGCATCTGTTTATAATAGAAGATCACCTTTTTCATCTATTACTATGTCTGAAAATTCATTTACATTTGCACTTTTAATACTGTTATTTTCACACTTCTTAAAATCAGTTAAAATTAAAGATTTAGTTATTACATAATAGGTTGCTCCTCAATCAGCTGTAAAATTCGAATACTCGTTTGAATCGTATGGATTTTTATTATATTAATTCTTATCGGTTATGTTTTTCAATTGTTGAACATTCATTGGTTTATTTTTATAAGTATTTTATACTGCTGCCTATCTTAATTTTTTACTAACATTTTGTTTTTCTATAATGGTTATTTTTTCTTTATTATTTAATTTGTTAAAAATCCTTTGTTGATACTTAAAATTGGTATTCTTCTTGGTTGCAGATGCATTCAAACTTTTATTTTCTTGATTAGATTTAAGATAGATTTTATTTTGGTATCCTTTATTTTGCTCATAACCTACATTACTTTGAGAATTAACATAGGAACAATTTTAACTTCATGATTTTTTATGTCTTGACATTTATAACAAAACCATTAATTATCTGTTTTTAAGTAATAGTCATTTGTCCAATAAGCAATTTTATTGCAACGATTACATCTTCCATTTTTATTGTATTGCGTAATTACTCTTTGAGCTATATGTTTTCTTTATTTTCACTTTTCTTTTCAGCTTCCTAATTAAAATAGAAAAGATTTTATTTATTCTATATTCATTTCTTTGAAATTTGTTTGTGTTCTGATTAAATCCGCACTTCTTAGTTCGGGTGTTATTGGCGAAACGGCTTGATAGAATGCTGCTCTTATAATTGATTCGAAGCGTTCACAAAAATCATTTACTTTTTCATCCTTTCTCATTTTTATTTAATATAGCCGGGCTCTGACTGAAGTGTGCGTGACGCTTGTTAGTCTTTTTATATCCTCTTAACTTATTTAAGATTTCTGCAGATTCTTTTAAATTAACTATCCTCTTATGATAAGTTTCATCCAGATGATTAATGATTATATCTCTAACGAGATTTTTCCTCTTGTCTGCTTGAATTCCTGATAAATTTTCAGGTGTTTTTACATTGGGATCAATCAAATCCATTAAATAATTGCTAATTAACTCCGACCTTAAATAATCCATCCAAAGATCGAAATTTGATTTTTTGAGAAAGTTTGTAATCCCTTTTAATATTTATTTTTGATTTGCGAATTTCATCTTCTATTTTTTTAAATAATTTAGCAGTTGCTCCAATGTTGTTTTTAGTATTAATATTTTCTTGATTATTTTTGATTATAGAATCTTCTAAACTATTTTGAATTGTAAAATTTTCTGAGTTATTTTTAGAAACTTTGCTTGTTGTCTCCAATAGTTGAATTTTCAATCTTTTTGTTTCTAAATTAGCTTCAGCGACTCTCGCTATTTGGCTCATCATATTTGTCAGTTGACTCATGACTCCTTTCATCAATTCTAATATCTCTTATTGCATCCTAGCAGTTGACTCTATACTGTTAGCAGACACAACAAATTTATCCCTAATCATTTGTACTTCTGAGGTTATCTCAACCTGCCTATCTGGATTTATTTTACTATATTTGTAATAACTGGCTTCGTTATTGCTGTTATTTTTTTTTAACACCTACGGTGTTCGTATTAAAAAACGAGGAGCCTCCGACCTCACTCATATTATTTGATGAATCTGTGGCATAAAATTCTAAATTATTACCTGGATTTTAATCAAATATTATGTCAGGCCCGACCATCTAACTCTTTATTCTTTTGAAGTTAATTCTAAACAATCAAATTATGTAACTTCAAAAATTCAAACTCTTTATTCTTTTGAAGTTAATTCCAAACAATTAAATTATGTAACTTCAAAAATTCTAACTCTTTATTCTTTTGAAGTTGATTCTAAAAAATTAAATTATGTAACTTCAAAAATTCTAAATCTTTATTTCACAAAATTCAGTCAAAATTCTCAAAATTTATTTTAAAATAATTTTTTTTCTCATTATTTATTATTAAATATTCAAATATTTATACTCAATATTTATTTTAAAATACTCAAATATTGATACTCATTATTTATTAATTTTTTTTTTTTTAAAGTACTCAAGTATCAACTCTCAATTGCATATTATTCAAATAAATTATCAAATTTGATTAATAATCAATTCTTATTTATGTAATAGACTTACATATGTCTGGATTGTTTTCCAATATCTCATTAGCTTCTTTATAGAAAGATGTGTCATTAATATAATAATCACTGTCACACTTTACAAGTAAATAATTTTGTTTTTCTCATAACTTTGTGATTGTACTTTATCTATTTCGGGATTTTGAAACATATTTTAATTAATATTCAAGAAATAAGTATTTCCTTCAATTTAATAACTCTTAAAATAATCTCTAATGAACCAGTTAATAATTCGATAAAAGAAAATGTTTCCTCTTTCTGAATCAAGAGAAAAGCGCGGCAGTTTCTCTTAACTCAGAATGAAAAATCAAGCTTTCCCGCCAAGACTAACGTGCATGTGCACACCGTTCTCCAATATTTGATTTTAATCGATTGGATTTGGGTTGATCAACCACAAATATGGGACATACACGGTACTACTTTGATCTTTCTAGTCAATGATTCAACTACACCGCACTGCAAGTTTTGTTTAATCATTGACCCCGAAAGGCTATAGGCGGGTTACCATAGTGAAATTGCCTACTCTTCGAATATTAATGACTCATGTACCATTCGATGAAGGTTGAAAAAAAACTCCCACACACCAATTTTCAGCCCCCTAACCCTTGCGCATGCACAGTAAAGTCAAAATAAGTGTTTTTTCGACTTTATTTTATTTTGACGCCCCTTTACATGGAAGACTCTTGCAAAAATATATAAGGGTAGGTAATTGTTCGGCATTTAACCAAAAATTTTTGCAGATTATACAACCTTAAATATCAACCTTAAAATTGATATTTAAGATTTCAATCATTATTTTAACACCCTTGCTATTAAGGTGCCAGATTAAGAATTGATTTTTTAAATTTATTTTTAACCGTTATTAACAATAGTTATATTAGCTAAAGAAAAAAGATGGTGCGCCACCCTGATTTTCTCAAAAAACCGATATTTTTGCACTTTTTTCGTATTTCTTGTAGGTTATGTTACAATCTAAGAGTCAAAACAAAGATTTTTGGTGTATTTTATTCCGCTCTTCACGACGGTACTATTAGTTTTAAGGATAAAAGGTATTTGACCCTTATTTTATGCAAAAAATCAACTTTTTTGCACTTTTAAATCACAATTAAATCTACAAGGTTATTTTTATTCTTACTTATTTGTTACACACGTTGTTTTACTCTGAATTACCGATAACATTTAATAAAAAGTAAGTTTTTGAAGCTATATTATCATTAAAACATTTCTTTTCAAATATAAAACATTGTAAGAATAAATTAAGTACAATAATTATAATATGAAACTTCTGTTAAATAGATTCTGTTGTATACATCTATTTGCAACAGTTTACTGCTGGGATTGATTTTCAGTGTATTCCGTTGGGCTCTATTCACACATATATATATATATATATACGTTTTGTTTATTCATTTAAATATATATATACTTTTTTTTCATTAAATATAGAAAAACGATTTATCCTTCTTTGCCGGACGCTTCAGGTGTTACCTATTAAAAAGGACCTATTGTAAGTTGTTTTCTTGGCTCTGATATTTGGCCAGAGCCAAGTTATAGAAAATATAGCTACAACAATGTATTCTTCGTCAAAATATCTAAAAAAATACATGTATTCATTGTTGTTTATACTTTTAAGTAACTTTTCACAAATCCCACAGAAAAAGTGAGTTGCCCCGACATGCTCATAGCAGCCTCTTTTGCATTTTGGTTTTATAGCTAGTGATCCAAAAATATTAGAACGGAGTATTATACATATTTTTTATGTATTTTTTGCGTAGAATCCGATGATGCCATTAGTTTTGTTGTAACTATTACTGACAAAGCAAAAAAAGTAAAAAATTGATAAAAAATAGCTAAAAAACAGGGTTTTTCGACTTTTAAATATGGCGCACTACTCCAAAAAATCTGGGCAAAATAGGGCAGATTAAGGACGCAAATCCTCAATTTTACACGAATTTTTGAGGCGACACCCCTTTTTTTAAAGTTTTTAGAGCAATTTTAAGAATATTTTATTGTTTTTAGGTTAGTTTTTGATGTCAAAAATAGCTGAAAAAATTACAGTAAATGCGCATTTTTATATAGAATATGCTCAATTTTTTTCAAATTTCTTTATTGTCAATAAGGTGCCGAAAAAAATTATTTTTAAAAAAACACGTTTTCTTGAGGTTAGGAGTACTGGAGGGGGGAGGGGTAGGAGGTCGCAGTTTAAAATTTCATTTTTGAACAAACACTAACTAATTTTGGACGAAAATTTGAATTCCGTGATGGGCGGCATTTTATCTATCTTAATGGGGGGTACCCTTTGGTTATAAAAAATATTGGTATTTAATTAACTTAAATATATTGATTCTTTATTTTATTTTTAAACGTCAATTATTTATTTGAAATTTAAACTATTAAGAAAAAAGTTTTTTAATTTTATATTTATGAAATACTTGCTTAAGGCTATATAATGAAATATATATTTAATACATAGTTAATTATATATTATAGAATTAATTATATATTATTATATTATAGATTGTTGATATAATTATTTTTTAACCATCAACTAATAACTACGTTCCTTAGACAACTTTTCACACCACCCATAATGAGACAAAAAAAAATTAAAAACTTCTACTTTCAACATTTAAGCTTACTTTTTTTTGGGTCCAAGTTGTATTTGCCTAAAAGTAAAGTACATTTTACTTTGTCTTGATTGTCTTGGTCAGAAAAACTTATTAAAAAATTTCCTACATCTAAAAGATTCTTCTTTCAGGTTAGCTTAAATTTGTTTTCTTGTTGTCTTGAGTTGATCTTGTGAAAGTTTTTATTTTTTTTATCAGTTTAACGAGGTATTGTCAATGGCACGTTGGGTTTTTTTTTTTGTTTATAAAGAAAAATTAAATAATAAAAGTGGTATCCTTCGCCAGTAGCCCTACATAACCACTTTTAAAATAATATGAATTTAAAAAATTTTTGCACATTTCTTTAAATGTCAAAAGTAAAAATGTTATAGTAAGTTTTTTATTAATTGAAAAGTTCAAAATTATAATAATTATCAATTCATTTAGTTATAAAAAAGTAAAAATGAAAAATATATTGTTAATGTAAAATTTTATCTTTTATACTCTTTATACAAATAAATAAAGTTATATAATTTTTATTTTATTTTTCTCTAATGTTTTCAATATTTTAAGGAATATATTTATATCCTTTTTCGTTTGTTTATATTTAAACAATTATAATATAAATTATATAACAAATTATAAATTTTTTATATAAAGAGTGTGATATTAATTTTTTAATATTTTAATAAACAATTTAATTAAATTTAATTCTTTAAAAAACGATTTTATATAAATTTATAATATATTTCTAATATATTTATTTTAAAATTATAACTCTAGTTATTATGATTTTCTTACCTATTTTATTGTTTCTAATATGTATTTAAATTAATCTAAAATAAAATAAATCATAATTAATTAATTTATATAGAAATATTAAATTATAAGTATTTTAAATTTTAATTATATATTATTTTAAAATATAATATTAAAAAATAAACTTAATATAAACTAATTATAATATAATATCAAAAAATATACTTATCTTAAATTACAAAATATAATAATATTATATTACTAATCTGGAGGCTAAAAAGAAATAAGTAAATTTTTATTTTGTTTTTCATTTATTTAAAAAAAATATAATAAAAATTAAAAAAATAACCTCATTTAGAAACATTTCGTTTCCATTAATTAAATTGACAATATCCATTTTTGTTTCATTTAAAACTTTTATTTTTTCAATTCCTCCAATTTTTAAAATGAATGAATTTTCTATTTATTAATAATAAATATAATATATACATATATATATATATATATATACTTATAAATTTACTATATATAAATATAAATTTATGATACCAAATTCTTGCAAATCTCCAATAATTTCCAATTTTTTGCCTTTATCTATTTTTAATATATCATCGTCTGTAGAATTTATTACAATTTCTAATTTGTAATGACCATCAGTTATATAAGAATAATATTTTGTACTATTCTTATCTTTTTGAATAAATTTATTTCGCAAAAATCCTTCAATTTCTAAAAGATTTTTATAAAACGTATAATATATATCATAAGTTTATTAATTGAACAATATACTTATTAATCCTTTTTTTTAGGAATTTTATTGAAATTGATTTTTTCTGGATTTAAATTTTTCATGTCAATTTCTCCAAGCGATGTTATTGATGAATAATGGTATAAAGTTAATTCATAAAGCATATTTCCATGATTAAAGCGCGTAGCACTTTTCACAGACACATTTTCTATTAATATTTTCTAAAAATACATATTTATTTTAGATAAATATTTTTAAATATTTTAACAATAATATAAATATAATTAGTATTTTACATCATGAAGCTTCAGATCATTTTTAAATTTACATATATTGTCATTAAATATGTTACATTGAATTAATACACCATTATTATTGTTCACAATAAATTTTAATAAAGAAAATTCTTTATCAGTTTGTTTATTTAAAAAATGTTCTTCGTCTATAATTTCTTCAATATAAGCTACAAGTGATCTAAAATTAAATTTAAAAATATGTTTATATTAATTATTAATTTTTTTTTAAGAATGATTATAATAATTTCAATTAATTGTAAATATTACGTAGATTTATCTCCAATTTTTATTTTTTTTTTTTAATCAGATGAAGACATCATTAAACTTTTTTTAGTTACTGGTTCATCAGATGATCTTTCTTCATTAATTTTTCTTTTTGACATTTTACTAATAAAGAAGTAAAATATTAAAAATAATACCTTAACGAAAGGATTAGCAGTTCAGAAAAATCTAATATTATTGATATAAGTATAAATGTTTTATTTAATCAGATAAAACTTTTGAATTAAGATAAATTTCGAAAGCATAAGAAAAAAATTATAATATTATAATTTTTCTATGTTAAGAAGAAATCGGATTCTGTTTTCTCTTAATACAGGCAAAAATATTATAAACATATACCTACATTTCAGCATTGCTTACTTTTTTCAAAAAGAAAGCAGTGAAATTTTTTTTTTGTTCTGCATAAATATTCATATAACGATTAATAATTGAATGAATAACCAAAATCTCAATTAGACAAGAACAGCGAATCTTGCCTGCTTTTAATAAGTACTTTGTATGTAGATATAATTATATACATGCGTACACAAAGTGAAGATGTTTATAAATTTTCAAACTTTTTATAAAAAAATGTATTTAAAATGAATTAAAACACTTGTTACTTTTCTTTCATGCTTAATAATTTTAGAAAATTTCAACTATATTTTATTTCAACTAATTATAATCTAATCTAATTATATTTCCAATCTATTTTTCTGAATTGTAAATCCTTTGACTGAGATAATATTTTACGATCAATAATTATTTGAATATATTAAATGATAAATAATTACTTAAGTTTTTAAGCTAGCCTAGTTATCTACTTTGTGAGTTCTATAATGTCGTTTAAAATTATCTTTCCTAGTATATCTTTTTTCACAAATTTTACAAATAGTAAAATTATTATGTAC
The DNA here is from genome assembly GCA_017163975.1 of Anastatus disparis. Lineage (NCBI taxonomy): Eukaryota > Metazoa > Arthropoda > Insecta > Hymenoptera > Eupelmidae > Anastatus > Anastatus disparis. The sequence goes on along the minus strand of JAFFSR010000006.1, from coordinate 37,301 downwards.
ATGAGTTTTGAAATGTCTGTTTAAATGATCAATTCTTGCAAATTTTTTTGTACAGTTTATGCAATAATAATTTTTATTTTTTTATGTCCTTGAATATGTCCTCGTGAATATTTTTTTTTTTTTAATATCAAACGACAAATTTTACATATATTTGATTTATTTGTATGTTTTTCTTTAATAAAAATATCATTTAAAATTTAAATATAGTTTTAAAATCTTAAAATTATTAAAAATATATAAATTAAAAATATTTAGAATTATATTTAATTTAAAGACAATAACGTGGAGTTCATTGTAAGTAAATAAAAAATTTTTAATTTAACCTTATTTTTTAAGATAGGATATAAGTCTCGGTTACTATGCCTGAACCTCATTCTGTGCTTATTATTTGAAATACATGTAAATTAGATCACTTATACTCTATATAAAAAAAAATAAAATTTGAGTTTGACAAATATTTTCACAATTTCTCACTTTAAATTGTAAAGAACAGCACAAAGTACATGGTGTAAAGGGATCATAAGTACATTTGACAGCAATATATTCTATGATAATTTTTTTCCCATATTTAAAAATTAACCAACAAAAATGAACAGACTAATAGAATCATCCTGTAATATCACGTTATTTTAAAATCAAAGAAAAAGAATAATCATAAAAGATGTTTCCGTTAACTGTTCAAAAAAAGAATGAAAATCTATAAAATTTTGTTAAAAACAGTCCTGATTATCAATTCCTGCTTTATTCCTTAATACATATACTTTTGACTTATCACAAAATATTAAGAAAATGATTACATAATGTAATAGATCAATAATGAATAAGTGAGTCAATATAAAAAAAATGATATTACAGATACAAATAAAAAGTAAGCCATGTAATCTTATAAATTAAAAGTCAGTCACAGGATATTTATTAGTAATAATATTTAAAAGATTTTATAAAAATACAAAATCAAAACAAATAATGTAGTCAATTACTAACCATTAAGACAATAAATACAATCACACCTTAACCTATATGGGACATCACATTATAATAAATTACATATAAATAGAAAATAAAAATAAAATCATTTGAGGTTGAGCAAGTATTTTCCGACTTAAAGTAGACTATAACATGATTAATTTTCATCTTAGTTTTATTATTATTTCATAAAAAGAATAAAAACTTATAAAGAATATTTTTCAAAAGACAAAACTGTCGTTATGTATGTTTTGGTTCTAATGTGTGTTAATTTGGATTTTGGTTCTAATGTTAGACAGATAATAATAAATGGGGAAATACGCCGACGAAAGTCGAATTTCATAACTAAAGTTCAGCCATTTTTCCTCCACTATCTTTCCATTTTAAATACCAATAACAGTGCAACATTAACTTAGTGGTAAGATCTCGAGGAACGAAATCTACGCCCGATATCCGCTTATTTTTTAATGTAAAAAGTCTCAAGTTTAAAGACTAAGAAATAGATTCAAAATAATCATTTTTATTTATAATTTTTTTAATTGAAAAATATTAAATTTTTCAATTATTTTCATTTTAACATAAAAAGATCGAGTGAAATATATATAAAAATAATAAAAATATTTTACATTTCAGATAAATAATTGACGTTTAAACATAAAATAAAGAATCAATATATTTAAGGTAATTGAAATATATATATTTTATAATATAATTTAATATATAATTAATATAATAAATCAATATAATATATACAAATATTAATTTGCATATTAAATAAAAGAAAATATGGATAAAAAAATTAAAGTTATTGGTGACGGTAATTGTTTATTTAGATGTTTTTCGTATTTTTTATATAAAAGTGAAAATCAACATATGATTATAAGAAAACATATAATTAGAAATGTTGTTAATAATTAGAATAAATATAAACAACATATAATAGGAAATAAATATTATATGAATATAATAAATAGCAAAGAAGATAGACGCTTATAGAAGGATTCTTCTGGGTTACATTTTTCGTCCGAAACGCTGGGTAACACTTTAACATTGTTTGTATATCTATATATATGGAAAATTTGATATATATAGATATAAAAACACATGAGATCTAGTGGCACCCTCAGTTGCTGGATAACTCATTTTTGGCAGAAATTTCCCATTTAAGAGTGCGCTTCTATAAGCGTCTATATTCGTTGTAAATAGTGATAATTATTTTGAGTACATGTCAAATAATGGTACTTTTGGAACAGAAATAGAAATTCAAAGTTTTGTAGAATTTTATAATGTATATGTTAAAGTATATATTAAAAATAAAATACTAACATTTGGGAACTTTTCTGATCATTTTCAATTATTATTAATTTTTACTGGATCATATGATGCAGGTCATTATGATATTTTAAATTATAAAAATAATCATAATAATAATAATTATAATCTTACAAGAAAATTAAAACATGAAGAATTTAATGAAACAAATACAATCAAAAAAATAAAAACAGAAACAAAAAAAAATAAAAGTAAAAATAAGCTTTATAATAAAATAAATAAAAATGAAAAATTGACAAAAAAAATCAATTAAAAAATTAAATTTAAAAAATAATATAAACAATACAAATAACATAGATAAAAATTTGAAAAATTAATTAGGTAGAATGAGTTACGAATGTAAATATTGTAGTGCTTTATTTTGGAAAGAAGAGATAAAAAAGTTCAATTGTTCATAAAATTACTTTATAAACTGAATCTAAAGAAAAGCATCGTCTATAAGATGCTGAAGTCGATCAAGCCGGTGCGCTTCCGCATGTCCCAAGCGAGAGAGAGCCTTAATCGCGCGCCGAAAGTCACGACAGTAGCTATGCTCATCCCACTACTTAATTGAAAGTAAGAGAGAGTCAAGCTATGTCATTGGTGCATCATTGTATGGCCACTAGCAACAAGCACTGCAGGTAGCTGCACGTGTTGCATGGTCAGCACAATGGTCACGTTGGTAATATCAAAAGTGTTACTCGATATTTTTTTAAGCGAAGGTAACATCTTTAATACATTAGATTTTACAAACTTTTAATTTATAATTAAAAATTTATTAAATAATTGTTTCACTTAACAATATTTAAGTAATAAATCAATAAAAATAATAAATATATCTTTTATAATAACGAAAAATTAATCAAATATATTAAAACAGTAATTTAACATATATTTCATACATCAAAAAGACTTAAGAGGAGGTCACGTATCTCTGTCCTTTTCTAATCAAAGAATTGTGTTTTTTACAAAAACTAATAACCTTATCAAAAAATGAAGAGAAAGCCGCATCTCGTAATAAAAAAAGCAATACTTTCTTTGATAAGAAAGAATTAATTTAATTGCTTCGTTTTCAAGAAAACCTTGAAAAACTTAAATCATAGAGGTTAGGGTGGACAATTTGGTTTTTCAAGGTTTTCTTGAAAACGAAGCAATAAAATTAATTTTTTCTTATCGAAGAAAATATTGCTTTTTTGATACAAGATGCGGCCTTCTCTTCATTTTTTATAAAGTTATTAGTTTTTGTAAAAAAATCATTTCTTTGATTAGAAAAGGACAGAGATACGTGACCTCCTCTTAATTGTATTAAGATATATTTAAAAAAAATAAATGAAATTTAATAAAATACTCACTTTATAATTTTATTTATGACGTACATGGATTAGTAATTAATTTAATTAATATTATTATAATTATGATACGGGCATTAAACGTTAAATAAATCAAATGAAATCTTATTATAACTTATACATTTTTAATTGAATTTAAATATAATAAAATGTTTAAATTATTTTATGAAACAAAAAAAAATTAATAAAATTCATATCATTATGTATTATATTATATTGATTTTTTTAATTAATGAATAATATTAAAGATTATTTATTATTGAATAAATGATCGATAATTTAAAAAAAAAAAACTTGAAAATACATTCTATTAATTTTGTAAAAATTATTTTAATATATCTTTTTTAATACTAGCAAAAAAGTCAAGGATATTAAAAAACAATAAAGATATATATTTTATACATCCAAAAGACTTAAAAATAAAATTAAGATTTGTATTAAAAATAAAATTAAAATAATTAATAAATAAGGAAAAATAATATTATTTAATTTTATCGTTTTATTTATGAAATATATTAATTAATAATATTATGATTATTATAATGATATTGAAATTTATTGTAAAATATATACTTTGAATAAAACTAATATTTAAAAAAAAGGAAATATATTAATTTCAAGTATATTAACCTTTTAAGGACGGGACTGGTCGATATATCGACCACTTAAGTATCATAATATTTTTGAGTGATTTTGAGGATAATATTATGTTAAAACACTCAAAAATATTATGATACTTGAGTGGTCGATATATCGACCAGTCCCGTCCTTAAAAGGTTAAAGATACTAAATGTTATAAAAAAAATAATAATAATTAATATTCAAATATAAGAAATAATTGGAAAATTTTTAATAATAATAATATTAAAAAACATAGAATTCAATCAAGTATTAAATTTTAAATTTAGAATAATTATAATAAAAAAAATTTCTGTTCTATATTATTGTAAGACATGTTACAATAATATTTAATTGAAAAATATCAAGATATAATAATTATTCTAATAAACATACTTAAAAAAAGATTTAAAAGAGATAAATATTGATTGGAAAATTATTACATAACAATAATATAATAACAAATTGTACAAATAATAAAATGACTTTTAAAACTTTGTTTAAATATGTAATACTGATGGTGGAGGATGGATTGTAAATAGAGTCTATGGTATGAGGAGGAAGGAGTATAGACTCTCATGGTTGTGTAGGGCTACAGGCGAAGGGAACCATGGTTTTATTTTGAATAATTTTATGAAAAAAAGGAATAATTTTAATTAATTTTAACATGTCTTAAAATAACTTAAAATTTTTAGAATTGATTTTATATAATTATTAAAAATAAAACAAAAAAAAACCAAAGTGCCATAATACCATACATTTTTTATTATTTAATTTATACTATAAATTATTAATTGTAAGGTATTATTGACAGTACCTCTTCGGGTGGTGTGGAAATCTGTCTGAGCAAATATATAATTAATATTAATTTTTTTAATACTTTTGGTCAGTACAAATTTCATTACTGGCTGACATGATGTAAATATAAACGGGGGTTGGCGAGCAGCGCGAGCAGGGGGGAACCCCCCCTAGTATATATATAGGTTAATCTTATATACATAGGTTCGAATCAATAAACGTACTTGAATGTCTTTTTTTCTTATCATACGAGAGAAAAAGACAGAATAAGGTTTAAGTAATAACTGATACTCAAGTAACATTTCTAAATGCGTTATTTTAGTAATCTCATTAAAAACTGGGCTAAATTTATAGTATTATATATATATATATATATATATATATATATATATATATATATATATATATTATTTATTTTTTTATATCACACAGTACCGGGCAATAATTCTGAGCAGGTTATCAAATTTTTGCTCCGACCTTGAAAAAGCGTATCTTCTTCAATTTTTATCCTAGAAAAAATTTAAAAAAAGCATTTGAAAGTATTCGTTAAATGCTTTCTTTTTAGCTGACTTGCATTGTTTTAACGATATTTAGAAAATAAATAATAGCTTTGGCAATTTCGAAATTTTTTTCATATTTTCATTTCTCTTCAATCAGCTGTAGTTTTTTAAATAATTAAACTAGAAAAAATTTAAAAAAAAGATTTGGAAAGAGCTTAAAAAATGCTATTTGCAACTATTTTCACAAAAATTTTTTAATTATTTTTTGTCAAGTTTTAAGCATATAAAGTTATCGATCTAATACTTTTGCAATTGTAAAAAACACTTTAATAGCAAGTAGAAAATAATCACTGGTGAAGTAGTGATTTAATTTTAGTAGGAAATTATAACTATTCATTATTAATAATAAAAAATAATAAAGTATGAAACAACAAAAAGATTTATTTTGCAAAAAATTATATCATAGAAATCAAAAGTTTTGCACCAGCGATTATTTTCTATTTGCTATTGAAGTGTTTTTTACAACTACAAAAGTATTAGATCGATAACTTTATATGCTTAAAACTTGACAAAAAATAATCAAAAATATTTTGTGAAAATAGTTGCAAAAAGCATTTTTTAAGCCCTTTCAAAATCTTTTTTCAAATTTTTTCTAGCTCAATTATTTAAAAAACTACAGCTGATTGAAGAAAAATGCAAAAATGAAAAAAATTTTAAAATTGCCAAAGCGATTATTTATTTTCTAAATATCGTTAAAACAATGTAAGTTAGTTAAAAAGAAAGCATTTAAAGAAAACTTTAAAATGCTTTTTTTAGATTTTTTTAGGATGAAAATTGAAGAAGATACGCTTTTTCGAAGTCGGAGCGAAAATTTGATAACCTGCTTAGAATTATTGCCCGATACTGTATATATATATATATATATATATATATATATATATATATATATATATATATATATATATCATCGAAAACATGAAAAACAATAGGTAAAATATAATTTTAACCCCTCAGAATCTACTGTAACCTGATCAGAACGTCAAACAATTGTAGAAATCAGATTGTTCGACAATATTTTAACGTATTATATTAGAAACCTTGATTAAACTGATACCACCATGACAAGCAGAAAAAATTACACATGAAATCGTTATTTCAGCTCTCAACTTTTAGCACAGACTATAAAAAAATCGTGAAAATATCGGTTTTTGTCGATAATCAGGGTTGCAAACTACTTTTTCTTGAAAGTAATAGCATGTTTATAACGAGCAAAAAACAAGTACGCAGAAAAATAGTTATTCAAGCTCTTAACTTATAACCTATAAAAAATATGAAAATGTGCAAAAAAGTTGATTTTTTGCATAAAATAAGGGTCAAATGCCTTTTATCCTTAAAACTTATAGTACCGTCGTAAAGAGCGGAATGAAATACACCAAAAATCTTTTTTTGGACTCTTAGATTGTAACATAACCTACAAGAAATACGAAAAAAGTGCAAAAATATCGGTTTTTTAAGAAAATCAGGGTGGTGCACCATTTTTTTCTTTAGCTAATATAACTATCGTTAATAACGGGTAAAAATCAATTAAAATATCAATTCCAAATCCAGCATCTTAATAGCAAGGGTGTTAAAATAACGATTCAAATCTTAAATATCAATTTTAAGGTTGATATTTAAAGTTGTATAATCTGCAAAAATTTTTGGTTAATTGCCGAACAATTACCTACCCTTATATATTTTTGAAAGAGTCTTTCATGTAAAGGGCCGTCAAAATAAAATAAAGTCGAAAAAACACTTATGTTGACTTTACTGCGCATGCGCAAGGGTTAGGGGGCTGAAAATTGGTGTGTGAGAGTTTTTTTTTTAACCTCCATCGAATGGTACGTGAGCCATAAGAATTCGAAGAGGGAGCAATTTCACTATGGTAACCCGCCTTAGCCTTTCAGCTAAATTAAAAAAAAATTTTAACTTTGTAAAATTTAGCAGTGATCAAATTTTATTATTTGTTATATTCAACAATATAATTCAGCCTCTTTTTTTTATATAAAATATGACACATCTCAAATATAATAAATATGCAATTGAATTCTAAAAAACTTTTATTTTTAATTCTTTCAAGGCATATATGTGTAATAAGTATGTATATATACAAATGTAAATATATATACAAAATCAAATTTTAACAAATTTAATTTTACTCTTTAATTTTTTTTTTATTTTTTTTTCTCCCTCTCAATTTTTTTTCATATTTTTCATTATTATATTTTTTCTCTTCAACTCTGTGTAAAGAAAAATGACATACACTGCATTACCGATATTCGAAAGGAATTTATAGTGCATGTATATGAAGTGTTTTCCTTTACCTTTTTTATGATACTTCTTATTATTTGACGACTCCGTAGATTGACAGAGTTGATATATGTGCAACATATGTGCGAGTACGGCCATGGAAAGAAAGAGCTTGCTTATGCGTCATAAACGAAACAAATAGTTTTACTTCTTCGGTGCTCAATCTTTCATTCTAAATATTCTTTTACTCATTGTATTCTAAAATATTTTTAATTAATTTTTTTCTTTAATTATTTATTTTTTTTATTTTTTTTTTCTCATTAGCAATGGCGATTTTTTTTTTCTCCTCTTTAATGATTTTTATTTTAATTAAATACATTCAATAAAATCTCTATGAAAAACGGCCGCACTTTTTTTTTCCTAAATTAAGATATTCTATATTTTCAAATATTATACTAGCTGTGATAAAAATATCAGTCCTTAATTTTTATAAATAAACAATTAACGAATTTTAAAAAAAAAATTATCCCGGCTTCTAATTGAGCTAGAGCATTCTTTTTGTTTTAAATTTTTGCAGAATTGCCAGTAATAAGAATATCAAATCCTCATATTGATATTTTTATTAGTTGCAAAACTAGTAAAAAAACCATTAAGAAAAAAATTTACTTTTTTATTTTTGCCAAATTTAGGTTGAAAATAATGAAGAGGACACGATTTTACATCAAATTCATTAAATCTACGTTAATATCAAAATATAATATGATTATCATAAAGTCTCTACCATGACGTTTTTGGATGAAATTTTCAACGTACATCTGACCTCTTTTTAATAAACAAATAGAATATTTCATAAAATAATTAATATTTTTTCATGAGATTTTTATGGTAACTTAAGGATTATGAGAGGCATATTTTTGTTGAATTACAAACATCTAAATCCTTTTTTTATCAAATGACAAATACTTGAAAATTTCGCGATTTTCGATTCTTGTTTATCATTATTTATAAAATTTATTAACCGATTTAAATCAATGATGTCTTAAATTATTCGTCTTTAAAACACCTACAAATGGTATAATTTTCATAAACTTAATCGCAAACGATTTGAAGCTACCTAAAAAAACAGTGATTTTTACGAATTTCGCCCTTTAAATCATTGTTTACAAATTCCTGACAGCTCAAATTTTTAGAGTCTCTCAAGAATTTTATTTCTAATCATCCAACAAAGCTATTTTTGGTAGTGTGCACCTGTTACTAATTACATTAGAGATTAGGTCTTTTTTGGCTAATTCAACTGGACTATAATGCCTTTTCATACCCGTTACAAAATGTACTATTTTGACACAGAGTGCGTGAAATTCCACATCAAGAATTTGGCTACGTTTTATTATATGCAATTTTACGCACGCGCTGTCAAAAAACATTTATTTCATTACTATTCCAGATATGATAATATAATATATATATATATATATATATATATATATATATATATATATATATATATATATATATATATATGAAATATAATATATTAATAAATATACCAAATATAATATATCTCTCTATATTATATAGTTATATAAAAAAAAACCTCTCCTACCCCTCATCATTCCCCCCTATTTTGTATATTTAAAACATCACAATCACCTTCTGAAAATAACGTAAAAATCTGTCTAGAAATGATCTTTTTAAAAAAAAAGACACCCCTCACTACCCCCGTCACCCCTCTACTACCCAAGTCACTCCTTTTGCTACCCCTCGTACGTCACTCATCCCCCCCTCAGATAATTTAGCTAAATATACCTTATTTTACGAATGTATTTGTTACTCATTCTCTATATCACTACTATGACCCTTCATTACTACTCCTCATTTTTTTTCTCGCCTCCTCAAAAAATCACAAGTCACCCCTTAAAATAACGTAAAAATGTCTCTTAAAATGTCTTTTTTAAAAAAAAAAAAAAAGATACTCCTCACTACCCCAGTCACCCCTCTACTACCCAAGTCACCCCTCGCTCCACAAGTCATCCCCTCACTTCACAAGTCACCCCTTATAACCACTTATACCTCTCATACACTCTTTATATAATCATTATAAACCATTAAGAAAAAAATTCAAAAAATTTTTAAATTTTATATTTATGAAATACTTAAGACTATCCTAATGAAATATATATTTAATACATAGTTACCAATATTATAGATTGTTGATATAATTATTTTTTAACCATCAACTAATACCTACGTTCCTTAGACATCTTTCCACACCATCCATACTGAGACAAAAAAAATAAGAAACTTCTACTTCCAACATTTAAGCTTACTTTTTTCGTGTCCAAGCTGTACTTGCCTAAAAGTAAAGCACATTTTACTTTGTGCTCATTATCTTGGTCAAAAAAACTTATCAAAAAATTTCCTACGTCTAAAAGATTTTTCTTTCAGGTTAGCTTAAATTTGTTTTCTTGTTTTTGTCTTGAGTTGATCTTGTAAAAGTCTTAAGTAGAAGTTTTAATTTTTTTTATCAGTATGGAAGATATTTAAGTCCAATGAAGGCCGCATGGAGATTACAAGAATTTCCACTATGCGGTAGAAGTCATACAGTAATAAGATTAAATATTCATACAGAAAATCAACAAAAAATAGTTTTTGATTAATATGATATACATTCAGCATTAAACAAATACGAAACAACATTGACCGCATGGTTTAAATTGAATAAAAAAGATGATTTTGCTAAAAAAATTAGATATGTTAATATCCCACAATATTATATTTTAAATTCTAAGACTAGATCTTGGATTAAAAGATCAAAATTTAGAAAAAATATAGCCATCGGTAGATTAAATGTAGTATCACCAAAAGATAGTGAACGTTTTTTTTTTTTTATTTAATATTAAACAGGGTAAAAGGTCCAACATCTTTTAAATTGGTGTAGTTGTTAATTGTTTTATATATAAAACATTTTTATATAAAACATCAATATATTATTTCATAACAATAAAAAATAAATTCTTATCAATGGCTTGGACAGGTATTGCTTTAATTTTATTACAAAAAGATTTAACCAGTCACCAAACTTTTAGATTACCATTAGATTTAAATAACATTAAAAGTACATTTTTAAAATTTGATTCAGATAAGAAAAAATTAAGAGAAGCAAATGTAATTATATGGGACGGAGCATCAATGATTCCTAAAAAAGCTTTAAAAATAGTTTACAAAACATTAAAAGATGTCTGTCATAATAATAAAATTTTTGGAGGAAAAATTATTATTTTAGGTGGAGATTTTCGTCAAATTTTACCTGTAATAAGACATGGAAATAAAAATACAATTATAGAACAAACTATAAAATATTGAACCCTATGGCCCATGTTTCATATTTTTAAATTAAAAAAAATGAAAGATCTAATGATGAAAATTTTTTATCATTTTTATTAGATATCAGAGAAGGAAAAGTTGGATTAGATATTATTTTATTTGTATAAGAGTACAAAAACGTGTAATACAATTTGTAAATATAAAAACAATAAATATTGCACAAAATGCTATAAGAAAGTATAAATGTAAATATTGCAAAATTAATATCACAGTCAGTCACTAAATCTAATAATACTGAATAAGTAAGTCACAAACAAAAATAAATAAAAGTGATATCACAGAGTAATCATAAAATACACGCAATATAAGTAAAAATAATCATATAAATAAAAATCAGTCATACAATATCTATCAATCATAATATAGTAGCATGAAACGCAGTCAAAAATAAAATCAAATAAAAACTCTCACTCACCAACTATTCAGCCAACACTCATACAATAAATACACTCACACCTTAAACCTATATACAAGACGTTACAAAAATAAATTAAATAAATGAACATAAATAAATAGTAAAAAAATATTAATCTAGGTCGAGCAAGTACCCTCTAACCGCTGCTTTGAATCTGCTGAGAGATGGAAGATGTTTAATCTCAGCAGGCAGGGAGTTCCAAAAATGCGCACCTTGAACTTGGAAGGAATTCCTTCCAGTCTCAGTGCGCATAAAGGGCACAGCAAGATCCTTAGTCTCTCCCCTAGTAGCCGCCCTAGGTACACGTCTAGTGAAGAGACTCACTAGATGCTCCGGAGTATTCATGCGCACGATTTTGTACATAAGCACAGCCAAAAAATACTGTCTCCGGGAATCAGTGCGCAGCCAACCCAGCGCGGTTCTATAAGGAGATACATGATCACCCATTCTCAAACCCATTGCATATCTCACACATGAATTTTGTAATCTCTGTATTCGTCTTCTTAACTCCTGAGAAGCATCAAGCAGAACTACTGAACAATAGTCAATATGTGGAAACAGCAGGGCGGTTGCGAGCTGTTTACGCAGAGTCTCCGTGGTGTACCGACGGAAAAACCGCAGGGCATACAAAACTCTATTAAACTTTTTTGTAATCATATCAACGTGCGGTACCCATGAAAGTTTAGGGTCAAGTACAACACCAAGACTCGTCACGAAGTCAGAGAAAGGTATACTAATGCCTCCCTCAAGATCAATCGTACGTGAACTATCAGCATAAAAAGAATTAACAAAACGACTATTGCTAAAGACGATTGCCTTGGTTTTATTGAAATTCAAAGTGAGAGAGACACCAGCAGCCCACTCTGACACCGCTTTGGCCGCCCTCTGTAGAGTGAGAATACCCTCTTCCACATTTTCGCGAGGCACCTGCGTGTAAATTTGCAGATCATCTGCATAGAGTAGGTGCTCGACGCAACCAGAGTCAAGAGTGTCACGTACGTCATTAATGTAAAGACAAAACAACAGAGGCCCCAGTACCGAACCCTGTGGAACTCCAAGGTTGGTTGTCAGCCAACTCGATTCCTCGTTTGAATGCGTGGAAACCATTTGTTTCCTTCCTGATATATAGGAGTTAAAAGTTAATACATTTATTATACCAGAAAAATGGAAAACTAATAATGTTTGTAATAAAATTTATGAAAACATTAACAATAATTATTGTTTTTCGAAAAATGTTATTTTAAGTACACATAATGAAAATGCGAATATTTTAAATTATAAAATATTGAATTTGATTAATAATGAAACAATGACATATTAAAATAAAGGAAATAAAGTTTTTATACCGCGTATTACATTAAGCACAAATGAATCATCGTTTTTACCATTTATTTTATATAAAAAACAATTCCCTATTGTATTAGCTTTTGTTATAACTATAAATGAATCACGAGGTCAAAGTTTCGAAAACGTAGGAATATTCGTAAAAAAACCTTTATTTTCACATGGACAATTATATGTTGCTCTTTCAAGAAGTAAAAATCCTTCTAAAATACATATTCAAAATGAATTAGAAAATAAAAATGGATTAACCAATATAGTATGGAAAGAAGTACTAGAGAAATAACAAAATAAAACTAATTTTTTTAATATTAAAAATATATTTATATTTCTTACATACTAATAGAACATTTGTTTTTTCAGATATAACATAATAAAACAAAAAATAAAAACATACTTTAAATTTTCTATATAAAAAAATTAATATAAAATAATAAAAAAGAAAATAAAAACAAACTTCAAATATTTTATAAAAAAAAAAAATAATAACGAAATTATTTAAAGTACAATTTAATTAATACTAATAATAATTGAATCATTATAAAATGGAATGGGATCCAGTTTCAAATGAATACATTGTTGTAGAAAATTTACAACATCAAGAAGAATTAGATGATTTAAATAACCAAATAAACAAATTTAAACGGTTTCAAGAGCAGTACGAAGAATATATGGAAAATTCGAATGAAAATACAGATAAATCTAGATTAATAATGCAATTAATAACTATATCGGTATTGAAAATGAAAAACTTCATTTTGAAAATTGGAACAACGTAACATATTATTATAAATATATGACCAATAAAATTATCTAAAATAAGTGAGAAATACGTGATCCAATAATGGAATATTATATCACATCTTATAATACAATATATTATAAATATTTATTAAGTATTGCTAATATAATTTTCTTTATATTATAAAATATAATATATAATATGTTTAAATAATAAATCAATAAACATAGTAAATATATCTTTCGTAATAACAGAAAATTAATCAAATATTTTAAAGAAGAAAATTAACATACATTTCATACATCAAAAAGACTTTATTGTATTAAGATATATTTAGAAAGAAATAAATAGAATTTAATAAAATAGAGAATATATACTTTACAATTTTATTTATGAAGTACATGAATTACTAATTAATTGAATTAATATTATTATAATTATGATAACGGCATTAAAAGTTAAAAAAAAAAAATTATAATCCTATTATAACTTATACATTTTCAATTGAATTGAAATATAATAAAGTGTTCAAAGAATAAATAAAAAATTATTTTATGCAACAAAAAAAATTAATAAAGTTCATATCATTATATATCATATTATATTGATTTTTTTAATTAATGAATAATATAAAGAATTATTTACTATCGAATAAATAATCGATAACTTTAAAGAAAACAAACATGAAAATACATTCTATTAATTTTGTAAGAATTATTTTAATATATCTTTTTTAATACTAGCAAGAAAGTCAAGGATATTAAAAAACAATATACACTGCCGCCGAGATGCTTTTGCCCTCCTTCGTCTAAAATCGACTTGTCTAAAAAGTTTTATAACTCTAGAAAAAATGGTCGTAGCCTAAAAATTCCAACGGGATTCGAAAGATTGTTCAAAATTCTTTCAAAAACTATTAGTTTGAAATGAAAAAAAAAAATTTTTCGTATCTCTTATCCTTGTTTGAAAAGAAATTTTTTTTAACTTTGTTTTGACTTTGTAAAATAGTGTTCAATTTTAGTAGAAATCGTTTCATAAATACAAAACCAAATAGATTTTAAAGCTCATATTTCAACGATGAAAATGCAATGTTGAACGTCTAGATTCGATCTTTTAAACCAGAGTTATAAGATTTTATATTTAAAAATAAGGTTTTTTTCGATATATGAATATCTCTGAATTTAAGAGGAATAGAAAAATTTGTCAAAGAGAAAAAATGTTCCTTTTTGGTCAAATAATAATAATATATAATAAAAAATGGATTCCGGAAGAAAAATTTTCTTTCTGCCTTTTCTACCCACGTTGTTCAATATTTTAAAGATATCAAAATTTCATTACATTCCAACAAAAAAGAAAATTTTTTTTCGGAATCAATTTTTTGATATATATTATTATTATTTAACCAAAAAGGAACATTTTTTCTCTTTGACAAATTTTTCTATTCCTCTTGAATTCAGAGATATTCATACATCGAAAAAAACCTTATTTTTAAATATAAAATCTTATAACTCTGGTTTAAAAGGTCGAATCTAGACGTTCGACATTGCATTTTCATCGTCAAAATATGAGCTTTAAAATCTATCTGGTTTTGTATTTATATAACGATTTCTACTAAAATTAAACACTATTTTACAAAGTCAAAACAAAGTTAAAAAAAATTTCTTTTTAAACAAAGATAAGAGATACGAAAAAAATGGTTTTTTTCATATCGAACCAATAGTTTTTGAAAGAATTTTGAACAATCTTTCGAATCCCGTTGGAATTTTTAGGCTGCGACCATTTTTTCCAGAGTTATAAAACTTTAGATGAGTCGATTTTAGACAAAGGGGGGCAAAAGTGTCTCGTCGGCAGCGTAGATATACCGGGTGACAGTGCGAGAGTGGTGGCTAAGTTTTGAGTATGATAATTTATTTTTTTATTAACTAACACCATGGTTTTAAGGGTTTTCGGGGTCAAGGAATCCAATGGTCAAGTTATTTTCGTTGTAAAATTAATATTTCGAGAAATAAAAAATTTATTTTTTGAAAAAATTAACGAATCTTGGTTTTAATTAATATTATCGAAAGCTGATTAAATTTAACGACGATACGACCTTTGCTGCCTTAAATTTAATGTTTTTAAGTATTTTTAATTATTTGTTAAAAGTTGATATTTTAGAGTGACTGATATTCCGTGAAAAATTTACGGAATGGAATTTTTCAAATCAAGCAGCAACTTCACGGCGAGTTTTGACATTTAAATGAACTGCTCGAAAAGCGGGTTATGTTGATGCTATTGTTTACGAATATAATTCGTAGTCGTCGATCATAGATGGCAATACTAGTTCCTTTAGAACTATTATTTATAAAGATTTTTATTATAATAAGAATAAAGACGATTAAAATATTATAAAATTTACATAAAGTTAATTTATTTAATGATTTATTTAATCAATATAAGTTTATTTTTCTAATTTAAACAAGATATAATAATAAAATGAATGAAATTTTTATTTTTTACTGATAATACGCAAATGTCCTACAGTAATAAGTTATTTAAAAATTTCAATACTCGAAATTATGTGTCCTAATTAATTTTTCTACAAATTACTTATCATTGAGACAATGAATGTAGAAAATCAGATTCGATTATTATAACTCTTTAAGTTTCATGATCATTATTTTGAAAATATTAATAATTTGAGCATATAATAAAATTGACTACAATAATGTAATTTAGTACTGTTTTTTTATTATTTTTTTTATTTTTATTATTTAAAAATACATGTTAATAAATACTAATAAAAGCAATTTTCTAATTTTTTTTTTAATTTATTTATTTTTTGGAAATAAGTTGAAAATTCTATTTTAAATTCATAAGGTTATTAATGATAAATTTGTTATAATAATGACCATATTATTAAATTTTAAATATTTTATTTAGTATGACATATTTCATAACCGTGATGGTCACAACAGCGAGCACAAAAAATTCAAATTATTTTATAACTAAAGAATAATGATATGTATGTAACTCCATTTTGTTCAGTTCTTTCGATGTTTATCGTTTGAATTCTATAACTTAGTTCATAGATGGCGATAGCAGGTTATAAGAAAGAGTGTACGCATAGAAAGACGTTAATAAAAAATTGTGATTCCTTAAATACAGCCTAATGAGGATTGTTTTTATACATTTTTTAGCTATTTTAAAATTCTTCCAACAACTATTATATTGTAAATATTTCGATAACTTTTAAGTCAGTTATTTTTTAATATTGCAATAATAAATAATATAATGAAATTAGCAATAGTTAATCAGTTCTTTATTTTCGTTGAATTTGAAGTTTATTAATCAAATAATAACTAGCAATTTATTTTTGACACTCCGTGCGCGAAGCTCAATTTTCGCGCACGCTGTATAAAGTGACACGTGCAAAGATAGAGCTTCTTACACGTCGTGTCAAAAAATATTATTTGACACTCTGTGCGCGAAATTCAATTTCGCGTGCCTTTGTAGCGTACGCAAAATACTGTATTCGGACACACTGTAAGTTGAGCGTGCGCAAAATGATTGAGCGTGCGCAAAATAAACTCAGCGTGCGCAAAATAAACTCAGCGTGCGCAAAATAGATTCGGCGTGCGCAACATAGATTCGGCGTGCGCAAAATGAATTTAACGGGCGTATCATAAACAGTATGTGAACTGATATGGGGTAAAATTAAAATAACATAATTTTTTTTCTATAGGTCAATGGATTGATAGGCGAAGTTGAAAATAATTTTCACCTTTATTTTATAGTTTTGAAAATAATCTTTCAAAATTTAATAAGATCAAATATATTTTCACAGAATATAAATTTAGTTGTTTTATAAATTGTGTTTTTATTTTTATGAATTATTATTTATATTTCGGAGTCAGGGGCTCCGCCCCGAATCTCAAGACCCCCCCCTTCTTCCGTCTCACACCGAATCCTTGTAAATTAATATTATAAATAATTGACTCTCTCGATATCAACTTTTATTTTATAGTTTTGACAATAATCTTTCAAAATTTAATCAGATCAAATATATTTTCACAGAATATAAATTTAGTTGTTTTATAAATTGTGTTTTTTTATTTTATGGATTATTATTTATATTTCGGAGGCGGTCTTCGCCCCCCCCTCTTCCGTCTCACACCGAATCCCTGTAAATTAATATTATAAATAATTGACTCTCTCGATATCAAAGCATTATATACAATACTAATGTAAATTCTTATGTTCAAAATAATCGATGTACGCATCGAATTTCGCGCAACTTGAGTCAAAAAATAGTATGTGTAACACGTGCGCTCAACGGGATTTGTCACTCGTGTGAGTTTGGCGCCCTCGCTTCGCTCGGGCGACAAACTCTCGCTCGTGCCAGAATCCCTTATTTCGCGCACTTGTTACACAAAATACTAGTTCGATACTCGTGCGAGAAAGTGATTCGCTTCGCTCGGGCGCAAACCGCCACACGAGTAAAAAATCACTCCCACGCACTAGTATCGCACGTGTATTTCGATTTGCAGAGACAATATCCAAAAAAGCAACATCTATACAAGGCGGAACAATCGTTCGTTATATAAATACACTTTTACTCGAGGATCTTGTCTTGTAGGAGTGCTAAATTAGGTTTTTACGATACCGAAATATCCAGGACGCATTGACATCTAAATTTCCTATGATGGAAATAATCTATCACAAGCGAAAGTTCAGAATTAGTGTCTTAGAAAGTTGTTCGCGTATTAGTCTTTTTACAAGAAAATATTTACACAATGCTAGTGTTTTATCGACAGTAGTATTATTATCTAAAGAAGCAACAACTATATAGGGTAGGACTATTGTTTCTTAGATAATATAACTTATATTTAACAATGTGTATCGCCTTTTGTTACCAGAAGAAAGTTGACATTTTGTTAATTAAGCTTGAGCAAACACAAATGAGATTTACCATAAAAGAAACACTATAGGTACACGAAAAAGCTTACTACACAAATTCGGACTTAGTTCATTATCCGCAGAATAGTTTAACTAACATAAAACAGTAGTAGTTTGGTTTTCTTAGTGTATTTTGATTCAAAAATACAATATCCAAAAAAGCAACGACTATTTGTGGCCAAACGATCGTTTTCTAAATCGGTAGTCTTATACTCGAAAATATAGACTGCTATTATTGGAAGAAATAATTTATGACAGCCCTGACAAATCTGAAATTGCATCAAAGTAAAAACTTTTGAAAAAGAAACATAATTTAATATCAGTCTCAAGTTTAGGAATATGGTCTTAGAAAATATTCAGTGATTCAGTATTTCTAACAATAAGAAAACTACACAATGTAGGTGTATCATCGATTGCAGTGTATTAGCCAGAAGAGCAACAATTGTGTACAGTTAAAGTATTGTTTGTTGGAATAAATGTCTTATATTTAAAAATCTATACCGCTATACTCGCAAAATAAGTTTCCACGTTTATGATTATGTTTGTGCGATTGCACATAAGACTTTCCAAAAAGTAACCTTATATTGACCAAGAACTATCTAGTACTAAAATTTGGTATCAGTTGATTATTCGCAACATAGTCTTATTGCCAAGGAACAATATCATAAAGGCTTTGTAAGTGTATTCTGAATTGATAAGACAAGATCCAAAAAAGCAACATCTATGCAAGGCGGACCAATCGTTCGTTAAATAAATACTCTTATATTCGAGAATCTCGTCTGCTAGGATTGCCAGAAATAAGTTTTAACGGTTCCAAAAGATCTATATCGCATTGACATCCAGATTTCCAATGATGAAAATAATCTATCACAAGTAACAATTCAGAATTAGTGTCTTGGAAAGTTGTTCGCGAATGAATCTTCTTACAAGAGAATAGTTACACAATGCAAGTGTTTTATCGATTGTACTATCATTACCCAAAGAAGCAACAACTATTTAGGGTAGGACTATTGTTTTTTAGATAGAATACTTTATATTTAACAATGTGTATTGTCTTTCTTTCCCAGAAAAAAGTTGACATTATTTTTGATACGCTTGAGCGAACACAAATAAAATTCTCCATAAAAGAAACACTATAGATATCCCAAAAAGCTTACTCCTAAAATTTGGACTTAGTTCATTGTCAGCAAAATAGTTTAGCTTACAAAAAGACAGTAGTAGTTTGGTTTACTGAGTGCCTTTTGATTCAAAAATACAATATCCAAAAAAGCAACGTCTATTTGTGGCCAAACGATCGTCTTCTAAATCGGTAGTCTTATACTCGAGAATATTGTCTGCTATTATTGCAAGGAATAATTTATGACAGCCCTGACAAATCTGAAATTGCATCAAAGTAAAAACTTTTGAAAAATAAACATAATTTATTATCAGTCTCAAGTTTAGGAATATGGTCTTGAAAAATATTCAGTGATTTAGTATTTCTAACAATAAGAAAATTACACAATGTAGGTGTATCATCGATTGCAGTGTATTAACCAGAAGAGCAACAATTGTGTACAGTTAAAGTATTGTTTGTTGGAATAATTGTCTTATATTTGAAAATCTATACCGCTATACTCGCATAAAAAAGTTTCCACGTTTATGATTATGTTTGTGCGATTGCACATAAGACTTTCCAAAAAAGTAACCTTATATTGACCAAGAACTATCTAGTACTAAAATTTGGTATCAGTTGATTATTCGCAACATAGTCTTATTGCCAAGGAACAATATCATAAAGGCTTTGTAAGTGTATTCTGAATTGATAAGACAAGATCCAAAAAAGCAACATCTATGCAAGGCGGACCAATCGTTCGTTAAATAAATACTCTTATATTCGAGAATCTCGTCTGCTAGGATTGCCAGAAATAAGTTTTAACGGTTCCAAAAGATCTATATCGCATTGACATCCAGATTTCCAATGATGAAAATAATCTATCACAAGTAACAATTCAGAATTAGTGTCTTGGAAAGTTGTTCGCGAATGAATCTTCTTACAAGAGAATAGTTACACAATGCAAGTGTTTTATCGATTGTACTATCATTACCCAAAGAAGCAACAACTATTTAGGGTAGGACTATTGTTTTTTAGATAGAATACTTTATATTTAACAATGTGTATTGTCTTTCTTTCCCAGAAAAAAGTTGACATTATTTTTGATACGCTTGAGCGAACACAAATAAAATTCTCCATAAAAGAAACACTATAGATATCCCAAAAAGCTTACTCCTAAAATTTGGACTTAGTTCATTGTCAGCAAAATAGTTTAGCTTACAAAAAGACAGTAGTAGTTTGGTTTACTGAGTGCCTTTTGATTCAAAAAATACAATATCCAAAAAAGCAACGTCTATTTGTGGCCAAACGATCGTCTTCTAAATCGGTAGTCTTATACTCGAGAATATTGTCTGCTATTATTGCAAGGAATAATTTATGACAGCCCTGACAAATCTGAAATTGCATCAAAGTAAAAACTTTTGAAAAATAAACATAATTTATTATCAGTCTCAAGTTTAGGAATATGGTCTTGAAAAATATTCAGTGATTTAGTATTTCTAACAATAAGAAAATTACACAATGTAGGTGTATCATCGATTGCAGTGTATTAACCAGAAGAGCAACAATTGTGTACAGTTAAAGTATTGTTTGTTGGAATAATTGTCTTATATTTGAAAATCTATACCGCTATACTCGCATAAAAAAAGTTTCCACGTTTATGATTATGTTTGTGCGATTGCACATAAGACTTTCCAAAAAAGTAACCTTATATTGACCAAGAACTATCTAGTACTAAAATTTGGTATCAGTTGATTATTCGCAACATAGGCTTATTGCCAAGGAACAATATCATAAAGGCTTTGTAAGTGTATTTTGAATTGATAAGACAAGATCCAAAAAAGCAACATCTATGCAAGGCGGACCAATCGTTCGTTGAATAAATACTCTTATATTCGAGAATCTCGTCTGCTGGGATTGCCAGAAATAAGTTTTAACGGTTCCAAAAGATCTATATCGCATTGACATCCAGATTTCCAATGATGAAAATAATCTATCACAAGTAACAATTCAGAATTAGTGTCTTGGAAAGTTGTTCGCGAATCAGTCTTCTTACAAGAGAATAGTTACACAATGCAAGTGTTTTATCGATTGTACTATCATTACCCAAAGAAGCAACAACTATTTAGGGTGGGACTATTGTTTTTTAGATAGAATACTTTATATTTAACAATGTGTATTGTCTTTCTTTCCCAGAAAAAAGTTGACATTATTTTTGATACGCTTGAGCGAACACAAATAAAATTCTCCATAAAAGAAACACTATAGATATCCCAAAAAGCTTACTCCTAGAATTTGGACTTAGTTCATTGTCAGCAAAATAGTTTAGCTTACAAAGAGACAGTAGTAGTTTGGTTTACTGAGTGCCTTTTGATTCAAAAAATACAATATCCAAAAAAGCAACGTCTATTTGTGGCCAAACGATCGTTTTCTAAATTGGCAGTCTTATACTCGAGAATATTGTCTGCTATTATTGCAAGGAATAATTTATGACAGCCCTGACAAATCTGAAATTGCATCAAAGTAAAAACTTTTGAAAAATAAACATAATTTATTATCAGTCTCAAGTTTAGGAATATGGTCTTGGAAAATATTCAGTGATTTAGTATTTCTAACAATAAAAAAATTACACAATGTAGGTGTATCATCGATTGCAGTGTATTAACCAGAAGAGCAACAATTGTGTACAGTTAAAGTATTGTTTGTTAAAATAAATGTCTTATATTTGAAAATCTATACCGCTATACTCGCATAAAAAAATTTCCACTTTTATGATTATGTTTGTGTGATTGCACATAAGACTTTCCAAAAAAGTAACCTCATATTGACCAAGAACTATCTAGTACTAAAATTTCGTATCAGTTGATTATTCGCAACATAGCCTTATTGCCAAGAAACAATATAAGAATGGCTTTGTAAGTGTATTTTGAATTGAAAAGACAAGATCCAAAAGAGCAACATCTATGCAAGGCGGACCAATCGTTTGTTGAATAAATACTCTGATATTCGAGAATCCCGTCTGCTAGGATTGCCAGAAATAAGTTTTAACGGTTCCAAAAGATCTATATCGCATTGACATCCAGATTTCCAATGATAAAAATAATCTATCACGAGTAAAAGTTCAGAATTAGTGTCTCGGAAAGTTGTTCGCGAATCAGTCTTCTTACAAGAGAATAGTTACACAATGCAAGTGTTTTATCGATTGTACTATCATTACCCAAAGAAGCAACAACTATTTAGGTAGGACTATTGTTTTTTAGATAGAATACTTTATATTTAACAATGTGTATTGTCTTTCTTTCCCAGAAAAAAGTTGACATTATTTTTGATACGCTTGAGCGAACACAAATAAAATTCTCCATAAAAGAAACACTATAGATATCCCAAAAAGCTTACTCCTAAAATTTGGACTTAGTTCATTGTCAGCAAAATAGTTTAGCTTACAAAGAGACAGTAGTAGTTTGGTTTACTGAGTGCCTTTTGATTCAAAAATACAATATCCAAAAAAGCAACGTCTATTTGTGGCCAAACGATCGTTTTCTAAATTGGTAGTCTTATACTCGAGAATATTGTCTGCTATTATTGCAAGGAATAATTTATGACAGCCCTGACAAATCTGAAATTGCATCAAAGTAAAAACTTTTGAAAAATAAACATAATTTATTATCAGTCTCAAGTTTAGGAATATGGTCTTGGAAAATATTCAGTGATTTAGTATTTCTAACAATAAAAAAATTACACAATGTAGGTGTATCATCGATTGCAGTGTATTAACCAGAAGAGCAACAATTGTGTACAGTTAAAGTATTGTTTGTTAAAATAAATGTCTTATATTTGAAAATCTATACCGCTATACTCGCATAAAAAAATTTCCACTTTTATGATTATGTTTGTGTGATTGCACATAAGACTTTCCAAAAAAGTAACCTCATATTGACCAAGAACTATCTAGTACTAAAATTTCGTATCAGTTGATTATTCGCAACATAGCCTTATTGCCAAGAAACAATATAAGAATGGCTTTGTAAGTGTATTTTGAATTGAAAAGACAAGATCCAAAAGAGCAACATCTATGCAAGGCGGACCAATCGTTTGTTGAATAAATACTCTGATATTCGAGAATCCCGTCTGCTAGGATTGCCAGAAATAAGTTTTAACGGTTCCAAAAGATCTATATCGCATTGACATCCAGATTTCCAATGATGAAAATAATCTATCACAAGTAACAATTCAGAATTAGTGTCTTGGAAAGTTGTTCGCGAATCAGTCTTCTTACAAGAGAATAGTTACACAATGCAAGTGTTTTATCGATTGTACTATCATTACCCAAAGAAGCAACAACTATTTAGGGTAGGACTATTGTTTTTTAGATAGAATACTTTATATTTAACAATGTGTATTGTCTTTCTTTCCCAGAAAAAAGTTGACATTATTTTTGATACGCTTGAGCGAACACAAATAAAATTCTCCATAAAAGGAACACTATAGATATCCCAAAAAGCTTACTCCTAAAATTTGGACTTAGTTCATTGTCAGCAAAATAGTTTAGCTTACAAAAAGACAGTAGTAGTTTGGTTTACTGAGTGCCTTTTGATTCAAAAATACAATATCCAAAAAAGCAACGTCTATTTGTGGCCAAACGATCCTTTTCTAAATCGGTAGTCTTATACTCGAGAATATTGTCTGCTATTATTGCAAGGAATAATTTATGACAGCCCTGACAAATCTGAAATTGCATCAAAGTAAAAACTTTTGAAAAATAAACATAATTTATTATCAGTCCCAAGTTTAGGAATATGGTCTTGGAAAATATTCAGTGATTTAGTATTTCTAACAATTAGAAAACTACACAATGTAGGTGTATCATCGATTGCAGTGTATTAGCCAGAAGAGCAACAATTGTGTACAGTTAAAGTATTATTTGTTGGAATGAATGTCTTATATTTGAAAATCTATACCGCTATACTCGCATAAAAAGGTTTCTTTTTTATGATTATGTTTGTGCGATTACATATAAGACTTTCCAAAAAGTAACCTTATATTGACCAAGAACTATCTAGTACTAAAATTTGGTATCAGTTGATTAATCGCAACATAGGCTTATTGCCAAGGAACAATATCATAAAGGCTTTGTAAGTGTATTTTGAATTGATAAGACAAGATCCAAAAAAGCAACATCTATGCAAGGCGGACCAATCGTTCGTTGAATAAATACTCTTATATTCGAGAATCTCGTCTGCTAGGATTGCCAGAAATAAGTTTTAACGGTTCCAAAAGATCTATATCGCATTGACATCCAGATTTCCAATTATAAAAATAATCTATCACAAGTAAACATTTAGAATTAGTGTCTTGAAAAGTTGTTCGCGAATCAGTCTTCTTACAAGAGAATAGTTACACAATGCAAGTGTTTTATCGATTGTACTATCATTACCCAAAGAAGCAACAACTATTTAGAGTAGGACTATTGTTTTTTAGATAGAATACTTTATATTTAACAATGTGTATTGTCTTTCTTTCCCAGAAAAAAGTTGACATTATTTTTGATACCCTTGAGCGAACACAAATAAAATTCTCCATAAAAGAAACACTATAGATATCCCAAAAAGCTTACTCCTAAAATTTGGACTTAGTTCATTGTCAGCAAAATAGTTTAGCTTACAAAAGACAGTAGTAGTTTGGTTTACTGAGTGCCTTTTGATTCAAAAAATACAATATCCAAAAAAGCAACGTCTATTTGTGGCCAAACGATCGTTTTTTAAATCGGTAGTCTTATACTCGGAATATTGTCTGCTATTATTGCAAGGAATAATTTATGACAGCCCTGACAAATCTGAAATTGCATCAAAGTAAAAACTTTTGAAAAATAAACATAATTTATTATCAGTCCCAAGTTTAGGAATATGGTCTTGGAAAATATTCAGTGATTTAGTATTTCTAACAATTAGAAAACTACACAATGTAGGTGTATCATCGATTGCAGTGTATTAGCCAGAAGAGCAACAATTGTGTACAGTTAAAGTATTATTTGTTGGAATGAATGTCTTATATTTGAAAATCTATACCGCTATACTCGCATAAAAAGGTTTCTTTTTTATGATTATGTTTGTGCGATTACATATAAGACTTTCCAAAAAGTAACCTTATATTGACGAAGAACTATCTACTACTAAAATTTAGTATCAGTTGATTATTCGCAACATAGCCTTATTGCCAAGAAACAATATAAGAATGGCTTTGTAAGTGAATTTTGAATTGAAAAGACAAGATCCAAAAAAGCAACATCCATGCAAGGCGGACCAATCGTTCGTTGAATAAATACTCTTATATTCGAGAATCTCGTCTGCTAGGATTGCCAGAAATAAGTTTTAACGGTTCCAAAAGATCTATATCGCATTGACATCCAGATTTCCAATGATGAAAATAATCTATCACAAGTAACAATTCAGAATTAGTGTCTTGGAAAGTTGTTCGCGAATCAGTCTTCTTACAAGAGAATAGTTACACAATGCAAGTGTTTTATCGATTGTACTATCATTACCCAAAGAAGCAACAACTATTTAGGGTAGGACTATTGTTTTTAGATAGAATACTTTATATTTAACAATGTGTATTGTCTTTCTTTCCCAGAAAAAGTTGACATTATTTTTGATACGCTTGAGCGAACACAAATAAAATTCTCCATAAAAGGAACACTATAGATATCCCAAAAAGCTTACTCCTAAAATTTGGACTTAGTTCATTGTCAGCAAAATAGTTTAGCTTACAAAAAGACAGTAGTAGTTTGGTTTACTGAGTGCCTTTTGATTCAAAAAATACAATATCCAAAAAAGCAACGTCTATTTGTGGCCAAACGATCGTTTTCTAAATCGGTAGTCTTATACTCGAGAATATTGTCTGCTATTATTGCAAGGAATAATTTATGACAGCCCTGACAAATCTGAAATTGCATCAAAGTAAAAACTTTTGAAAAATAAACATAATTTATTATCAGTCCCAAGTTTAGGAATATGGTCTTGGAAAATATTCAGTGATTTAGTATTTCTAACAATTAGAAAACTACACAATGTAGGTGTATCATCGATTGCAGTGTATTAGCCAGAAGAGCAACAATTGTGTACAGTTAAAGTATTATTTGTTGGAATGAATGTCTTATATTTGAAAATCTATACCGCTATACTCGCATAAAAAAGGTTTCTTTTTTATGATTATGTTTGTGCGATTACATATAAGACTTTCCAAAAAAGTAACCTTATATTGACCAAGAACTATCTAGTACTAAAATTTGGTATCAGTTGATTAATCGCAACATAGGCTTATTGCCAAGGAACAATATCATAAAGGCTTTGTAAGTGTATTTTGAATTGATAAGACAAGATCCAAAAAAGCAACATCTATGCAAGGCGGACCAATCGTTCGTTGAATAAATACTCTTATATTCGAGAATCTCGTCTGCTAGGATTGCCAGAAATAAGTTTTAACGGTTCCAAAAGATCTATATCGCATTGACATCCAGATTTCCAATTATAAAAATAATCTATCACAAGTAACAATTCAGAATTAGTGTCTTGAAAAGTTGTTCGCGAATCAGTCTTCTTACAAGAGAATAGTTACACAATGCAAGTGTTTTATCGATTGTACTATCATTACCCAAAGAAGCAACAACTATTTAGAGTAGGACTATTGTTTTTTAGATAGAATACTTTATATTTAACAATGTGTATTGTCTTTCTTTCCCAGAAAAAAGTTGACATTATTTTTGATACCCTTGAGCGAACACAAATAAAATTCTCCATAAAAGAAACACTATAGATATCCCAAAAAGCTTACTCCTAAAATTTGGACTTAGTTCATTGTCAGCAAAATAGTTTAGCTTACAAAGAGACAGTAGTAGTTTGGTTTACTGAGTGCCTTTTGATTCAAAAAATACAATATCCAAAAAAGCAACGTCTATTTGTGGCCAAACGATCGTTTTTAAATCGGTAGTCTTATACTCGAGAATATTGTCTGCTATTATTGCAAGGAATAATTTATGACAGCCCTGACAAATCTGAAATTGCATCAAAGTAAAAACTTTTGAAAAATAAACATAATTTATTATCAGTCCCAAGTTTAGGAATATGGTCTTGGAAAATATTCAGTGATTTAGTATTTCTAACAATTAGAAAACTACACAATGTAGGTGTATCATCGATTGCAGTGTATTAGCCAGAAGAGCAACAATTGTGTACAGTTAAAGTATTATTTGTTGGAATGAATGTCTTATATTTGAAAATCTATACCGCTATACTCGCATAAAAAAGGTTTTTTTTATGATTATGTTTGTGCGATTACATATAAGACTTTCCAAAAAAGTAACCTTATATTGACGAAGAACTATCTACTACTAAAATTTAGTATCAGTTGATTATTCGCAACATAGCCTTATTGCCAAGAAACAATATAAGAATGGCTTTGTAAGTGAATTTTGAATTGAAAAGACAAGATCCAAAAAGCAACATCCATGCAAGGCGGACCAATCGTTCGTTGAATAAATACTCTTATATTCGAGAATCTCGTCTGCTAGGATTGCCAGAAATAAGTTTTAACGGTTCCAAAAGATCTATATCGCATTGACATCCAGATTTCCAATGATGAAAATAATCTATCACAAGTAACAATTCAGAATTAGTGTTGTGAGCGCCCGAGTATGTACGGCCCTGAAACCGTACAATACGAAAGACTGCGCGCGCAAACACCCAAAAAAGACCAAAGTGGTTGAACAAGCAAGCGCGCGTATGTACGTATACGCGCTTGCATGTAAGTACCGCTGAGAGTACTACGGCGGCTCTCCCTCTCTTCTACTAAGTTAGAAGAGTGGGAGAAAGACCGAAGAGAGTTGAAGCAAGCAGTGCGAGGAGCTTGGGTCTCTCGGCACTCTTGGATCGGCTCTCTTAGTAGAAAGACATACTTGCTCGTAGCATAAAAGGTGACTGGCCTAATACGTGTTACAAGCAAGTATTCATTTGTTAAGCGTTAGATTCTACTTGGTTGTATCTATTAGCTTTAAAGAGATATTACTTTTGTAATTAATACTTAAATAAAGAGCCTTTCCAAAGATAACCTTTTCCTATCCCATTAATCAGGGTAAAGCCCCGAATATTAAGGCATTTGGTCCTTAATAATAACGGGCTTTTCACATAATAATCCTAAATAATACTAACAAATATATCTTAAACGTCAGCTATAGCTAGGCAAGGCATCCTAGCTATAAACGACTTTAACAATATTGAAACGAAATACAGGGTCCGCAATAGCTAGGCATGGCGCGCTAGCTATTTAACGATCCTTTAACGTGTTGGAATAAAGAATATTATAGAAAGATAGGGGTAAATATAAGGGAAAAATAAGGGAGAGGTTACATTGGCGCCCACTGGTTCTTAACCGTCGTTGAGAAAACCCACGCAAGAGTACAGTCGCGTGTTAACATTGACATTAATTAATAAAATGTTTATAAAATATATAGAAATAAAAATTGATGAAATTCAAAAATAAAAATAATAAAACAATGAGAATAAAAAAAAAAAGGGATGAAAATGCACAAAAAATAGTATATAAAACACCATTAGTT
This sequence comes from Anastatus disparis, assembly GCA_017163975.1. Lineage (NCBI taxonomy): Eukaryota > Metazoa > Arthropoda > Insecta > Hymenoptera > Eupelmidae > Anastatus > Anastatus disparis. Next base: position 7,950 of record JAFFSR010000006.1, on the reverse strand, counting down.
AAAAATGATAAAATAATTCTGTAAAAGAATTCCCTTTGTTCTGAATAAAAGCAAATAAAACATCGATCAAAAAATTTTACTTGATGTTAAATTCTTAAATAAAGTATTCGTCAATGATAATGACAAAAAGACTTGAAGGTCGCGCGGTAAAACAAGAAGATTGAGTGTTACAATGTACACATTAAATTTTTTCTTAAAATCTTTTGTTATAGCCACGCAAACTCAAGTCTAAAACGCAAATATTTTTAAAGAATGTCAAATAGCAAAGTTAAAAGGTCGATAGCTAAGAAATAGACATAAGGAATTCTTAAGCATAGGTTCTCAACGCGAACGAGAACAATCATTGTAATAAAGAATATGCTCGTTAATAAAAATAAAAATAAAATATATTAAAAAATTAAAAGAGCCAAGATAAAAAATAATTGTAAACGAAATTAAAATTTTGAAATTTAATTTTGGATAATTTAAATTTATTAAAATTAAAAATAGCTTATTCAAAAATTAACTTAAATAAGAAAGTATTGAAATAAAAAGAGTTAAAATTTTAGTTTCGGAAATACGTAAATATTGTAATAGCGAATATTAATAAAAATAAAAATGGCGAAAAGAAGGTCAGAGATACTAATACAAGAATTAGATAATCTTGATGGGACCATAGAGGAAGATGTTAACACAAAACAAAATGAATGGATGAAAGCTGTGTCATATGAGCTGACACTGTTGTTTAATAAACAACAAGAGTTGGATGACAAAATTACAGCTAGTCCAGACAAAGCTATAGTCTTTAACTTAGAAAAAACCGCAGATGCGGAAACAATAAATTTTAAAGAACAAATAAGCGAATTATCAAACAAGATAAAAAACGTGTTAGAAGATAATATCGTGATTAAAAATTTATTAAACAAATATAAAAAAGAAAATGAAGACTTAGTTATTAAAAACGAATCTTTAAATGAAGAATTAATCAAATTAAAAAAATAATAAACGAAGAGGAAGCCATTAAAATGGTTCGAGACAATTTAACTCAAAAAATAGATGATACTGCTCAAGAGCAAGAAGAAAAAATTAATGAGTTAAAAGAAAAACTAAAAATAATGGGATTCGAACGCAAGGTTTCGAACCTTATAATAATAAAATAAAAATTCCTTTGCCGAAATATGAAGGCACGGAGGTCGAAAGACCAATGAAATTCTTAAATGAATTTGAAAAGTACATTGCATTAAAACGACTAGAAGAGGAAGAAACCCTCGAGTTGTTGCAGACTGTACTACAAAAGATTCTAACGAATGGTGGTACATCTATCAAGATGATGTAACCACATATCAAGGATTTAAAAATTTATTCCTTGATAGATATTGGAATGAAGATATCCAAAGAACAACTAGAAGAAAAGTTGAATTTGGAAAGTTCTATGAGAATGGCAAACTAAGTCGTATGGCTTATGCCACCCAAATATATGGTTTCGTCAAAGACTTAAATCTTCAATATTCTGAAGAAGAACTAGCTACGAAAATCAGCAAACATTTCAGCAGAAATGTTAGGCAAGCCATGCAATTTTCTCAGAGAAAAGATAAGAACACATTATTTAAAATCTTGTTAGATTTTGATAATGATGACAGAATTCAAGAGAAAAGAGCAGCTAATAGAAATGAATCTCATAGAAGCAATTCAAATCAACAGAAATTCTTTAAGGAAAATGATAATTTAGAGAATAAAGAAAAAGCTCTATATAATCAAAATAATAATAAACAAAAAGCTGTAATGCGGGAAAAATTAAATGCTCCTGTCAGCAATAAAATGACAAAAAGTTATAATGATATTAATGTGTCTCAAATAGATATAGACTCAGTAACACTAGAAGAACTTCAGGAAAACTGAATAAAGTTGCACCTAAATTAAAGAATATAAGGGGTAAGGTTGCAACAAATGCTAATACCCCAAAAACACAAAAAATTATAAATTCAAAAATATTACCTGAAAAGGGAAAATTAATTAAAACAATCAAAAAACAAAACAGGTTAAATATACATATAAATGCAAAAAGAATAAATGTACACTTTAAAATTCCAAATGTTATTAAAGAAAGTAATACAAAACATGGTTTTCAGGAAATGTTAAACATGATTTTGAGGAGAGTACATGAAAAGATACTTTTATACATAGATGGCGAATATGCTAATCTAAAAAATCCTGAACAAAAGCTCAAATCAAATAAGTATACTCAGGTAAAAATATTGAATCACATGAGAGCGATAGTGACTCATATTCATGTGCATTCACCTCGAATGAAAATAAAGAAAATTTATTTCATGAGGAAAATAATTATGAACTCACCAATGATGAGATTCATAAAGGTGCAATAATACCACCAAAACAAGAAATTGAACTAATAGATTTAATTTCTAAACATAAAAAGTATCTAGCAATGTATCTGCTCAATTATCAACGTATAAACATGGAACGAAAACTATTAAAAAGCACCTCTTTATTCTTCAAAGGAAAGAATAGAGAAAAACTACAAGTATGGTGGCAAAAGTTATTCGGAAATGCATTAAAATGTTATTTAACAAACAATTATGAAAAATCTGAGTTATGCAAAATGAAGATAAAACATTGAATAAATCCATAATACCCTATGCATTAATAAGAGATGCACAAAACGAAATAAAAAAAGTTATGGCCATAGTGGACCAAAAAATAAATATAAAATAATTTGATAAAAAGGTTCATCTCGAAAACAATAAATTACAAATCTAAAAAGTACAAAGGGGGCATAAAAATGTAGAACATGAAAAGTCCCATATAGAACACTTATAACTGTTCTGTAATTATTTAAGGCAAAAATAATATAATCAAATATCATTTTAAACAAAATAAAAATATTAAAAAGCAAAGAATGCAGAAAAGATAAATAAGTAACGCATAGTACAGTAGCTATATAGTAATAATGTATTTATGCGTTTCTTACTTATAGTACATTAGAGGTCAAAAAAAAACCAAAAATGTACTAAGACAAAAACAATGGAAGAAAAAGAAAAAAGACAGAATAGAAGAAAGAAGTGAAAATTAAAGAAACAAATTATTTTTTAAATTAAATTAAATAGAATAGAAATAATTAGGTTAAGTTGTAAAATAAATAAATTTAAGCTTATAATAAAAGAAAGACTTTATTTCTTGTCAATTAATGATAAATGTAAAAATCAAAAAGGAATTGAAGCCATTAAATATAGAAAAAATTAAAACTAAATTAAAAAACAATTAGATGAAAAAAAATTTTTTTGGCTTAAATGAAATAAAGTAATCATATTTTCAAATTTGAATAAAAAAGGAAAAGAGTATATTTTATTTTTACCTCTATGAAAAAATCCATTTTATTTTGGGGGGCATACTTCAACACCAGGTAATATTAAGTGCGTAATTGGGTGTTTGTGCGCGCATCTTCATAAGTCGCGTTATTAAAAATAAAATGGATTTTTTTCTTTGAACTTAATCAATTAAAAGCAAAATCCATTTTAATTTGAGGGGCAATGTGAGCGCCCGAGTATGTACGGCCCTGAAACCGTACAATACGAAAGACTGCGCGCGCAAACACCCAAAAGACCAAAGTGGTTGAACAAGCAAGCGCGCGTATGTACGTATACGCGCTTGCATGTGTAAGTACCGCTGAGAGTACACGGCGGCTCCCCTCTCTTCTCTACTAAGTTAGAAGAGTGGGAGAAAGACCGAAGAGAGTTGAAGCAAGCAGTGCGAGGAGCTTGGGTCTCGGCACTCTTGGATCGGCTCTCTTAGTAGAAAGACATACTTGCTCGTAGCATAAAAGGTGACTGGCCTAATACGTGTTACAAGCAAGTATTCATTTGTTAAGCGTTAGATTCTACTTGGTTGTATCTATTAGCTTTTAAGAGATATTACTTTTGTAATTAATACTTAAATAAAGAGCCTTTCCAAAGATAACCTTTCCTATCCCATTAATCAGGGTAAAGCCCCGAATATTAAGGCATTTGGTCCTTAATAATAACGGGCTTTTCACATAATAATCCTAAATAATACTAACAAATATATCTTAAAGTCAGCTATAGCTAGGCAAGGCGTCCTAGCTATAAACGACTTTAACAATATTGAAAACGAAATACAGGGTCCGCAATAGCTAGGCATGGCGCGCTAGCTATTTAACGATCCTTTAACGTGTTGGATTAAAGAATATTATAGAAAGATAGGGGTAAATATAAGGGAAAAATAAGGAGAGGTTACAGTGTCTTGGAAAGTTGTTCGCGAATCAGTCTTCTTACAAGAGAATAGTTACACAATGCAAGTGTTTTATCGATTGTACTATCATTACCCAAAGAAGCAACAACTATTTAGGTAGGACTATTGTTTTTTAGATAGAATACTTTATATTTAACAATGTGTATTGTCTTTCTTTCCCAGAAAAAAGTTGACATTATTTTTGATACGCTTGAGCGAACACAAATTAAATTCTCCATAAAAGAAACACTATAGATATCCCAAAAAGCTTACTCCTAAAATTTGGACTTAGTTCATTGTCAGCAAAATAGTTTAGCTTACAAAAGACAGTAGTAGTTTGGTTTACTGAGTGCCTTTTGATTCAAAAAATACAATATCCAAAAAAGCAACGTCTATTTGTGGCCAAACGATCGTTTTCTAAATCGGTAGTCTTATACTCGAGAATATTGTCTGCTATTATTGCAAGGAATAATTTATGACAGCCCTAACAAATCTGAAATTGCATCAAAGTAAAAAATTTTTGAAAAATAAACATAATTTATTATCAGTCTCAAGTTTAGAAATATGGTCTTGGAAAATATTCAGTGATTTAGTATTTCTAACAATGAGAAAACTACACAATGTAGGTGTATCATCGATTGCAGTGTATTAACCAGAAGAGCAACAATTGTGTACAGTTAAAGTATTGTTTGTTGGAATAATTGTCTTATATTTGAAAATCTATACCGCTATACTCGCATAAAAAAAGTTTCCACGTTTATGATTATGTTTGTGCGATTGCACATAAGACTTTCCAAAAAAGTAACCTTATATTGACGAAGAACTATCTAGTACTAAAATTTGGTATCAGTTGATTATTTGCAACATAGGCTTATTGCCAAGGAACAATATCATAAAGGCTTTGTAAGTGTATTTTGAATTGATAAGACAAGATCCAAAAAAGCAACATCTATGCAAGGCGGACCAATCGTTCGTTGAATAAATACTCTTATATTCGAGAATCTCGTCTGCTAGGATTGCCAGAAATAAGTTTTAACGGTTCCAAAAGATCTATATCGCATTGACATCCAGATTTCCAATGATGAAAATAATCTATCGCAAGTAACAATTCAGAATTAGTGTCTTGGAAAGTTGTTCGCGAATCAGTCTTCTTACAAGAGAAAAGTTACACAATGCAAGTGTTTTATCGATTGTACTATCATTACCCAAAGAAGCAACAACTATTTAGGGTAGGACTATTGTTTTTTAGATAGAATACTTTATATTTAACAATGTGTATTGTCTTTCTTTCCCAGAAAAAGTTGACATTATTTTTGATACGCTTGAGCGAACACAAATAAAATTCTCCATAAAAGAAACACTATAGATATCCCAAAAAGCTTACTCCTAAAATTTGGACTTAGTTCATTGTCAGCAGAATAGTTTAGCTTACAAAAAGACAGTAGTAGTTTGGTTTACTGAGTGCCTTTTGATTCAAAAATACAATATCCAAAAAAGCAACGTCTATTTGTACAAACGATCGTTTTCTAAATTGGTAGTCTTATACTCGAGAATATTGTCTGCTATTATTGCAAGGAATAATTTATGACAGCCCTGACAAATCTGAAATTGCATTAAAGTAAAAACTTTTGAAAAATAAACATAATTTATTATCAGTCTCAAGTTTAGGAATATGGTCTTGGAAAATATTCAGTGATTTAGTATTTCTAACAATAAAAAATTACACAATGTAGGTGTATCATCGATTGCAGTGTATTACCCAGAAGAGCAACAATTGTGTACAGTTAAAGTATTGTTTGTTAAAATAAATGTCTTATATTTGAAAATCTATACCGCTATACTCGCATAAAAAAATTTCCACTTTATGATTATGTTTGTGTGATTGCACATAAGACTTTCCAAAAAGTAACTTTATATTGACCAAGAACTATCTAGTACTAAAATTTGGTATCAGTTGATTATTTGCAAACATAGGCTTATTGCCAAGAAACAATATAAGAATGGCTTTGTAAGTGTATTTTGAATTGAAAAGACAAGATCCAAAAAAGCAACATCTATGCAAGGCGGACCAATCGTTCGTTGAATAAATACTCTGATATTCGAGAATCCCGTCTGCTAGGATTGCCAGAAATAAGTTTTAACGGTTCCAAAAGATCTATATCGCATTGATATCCAGATTTCCAATGATAAAATAATCTATCACGAGTAAAAGTTCAGAATTAGTGTCTCGGAAAGTTGTTCGCGAATCAGTCTTCTTACAAGAGAATAGTTACACAATGCAAGTGTTTTATCGATTGTACTATCATTACCCAAAGAAGCAACAACTATTTAGGGTAGGACTATTGTTTTTAGATAGAATACTTTATATTTAACAATGTGTATTGTCTTTCTTTCCCAGAAAAGTTGATATTATTTTGATACGCTTGAGCGAACACAAATAAAATTCTCCATAAAAGAAAACACTATAGATATCCCAAAAAGCTTACTCCTAAAATTTGACTTAGTTCATTGTCAGCAAAATAGTTTAGCTTACAAAAAGACAGTAGTAGTTTGGTTTACTGAGTGCCTTTTTGATTCAAAAAAATACAATATCCAAAAAGCAACGTCTATTTGTGGCCAAACGATCGTTTTCTAAATCGGTAGTCTTATACTCGAGAATATTGTCTGCTATATTGCAAGGAATAATTTATGACAGCCCTGACAAATCTGAAATTGCATCAAAGTAAAAACTTTTGAAAAATAAACATAATTTATTATCAGTCTCAAGTTTAGGAATATGGTCTTGGAAAATATTCAGTGATTTAGTATTTCTAACAATGAGAAAACTACACAAATGTAGGTGTATCATCGATTGCAGTGTATTAACCAGAAGAGCAACAATTGTGTACAGTTAAAGTATTGTTTGTTGAATAATTGTCTTATATTTGAAAATCTATACCGCTATACTCGCATAAAAAAAGTTTCCACGTTTATGATTATGTTTGTGCGATTGCACATAAAGACTTTCCAAAAAAGTAACCTTATATTGACCAAGAACTATCTAGTACTAAAATTTGGTATCAGTTGATTATTTGCAACATAGGCTTATTGCCAAGGAACAATATCATAAAGGCTTTGTAAGTGTATTTTGAATTGATAAGACAAGATCCAAAAAGCAACATCTATGCAAGGCGGACCAATCGTTCGTTGAATAAATACTCTTATATTCGAGAATCTCGTCTGCTAGATTGCCAGAAATAAGTTTTAACGGTTCCAAAAGATCTATATCGCATTGACATCCAGATTTCCAATGATGAAAATAATCTATCGCAAGTAACAATTCAGAATTAGTGTCTTGGAAAGTTGTTCGCGAATCAGTCTTCTTACAAGAGAAAAGTTACACAATGCAAGTGTTTTATCGATTGTACTATCATTACCCAAAGAAGCAACAACTATTTAGGTAGGACTATTGTTTTTTAGATAGAATACTTTATATTTAACAATGTGTATTGTCTTTCTTTCCCAGAAAAAGTTGACATTATTTTTGATACGCTTGAGCGAACACAAATAAAATTCTCCATAAAAAGAAACACTATAGATATCCCAAAAGCTTACTCCTAAAATTTGGACTTAGTTCATTGTCAGCAGAATAGTTTAGCTTACAAAAAGACAGTAGTAGTTTGGTTTACTGAGTGCCTTTTGATTCAAAAATACAATATCCAAAAG